>UELW01000459.1:0-84977 GCA_900490495.1 Danionella dracula
TCCTGTGTAACTTGTTATAAATGTTTTTAAACCTTATAATGAAGAGGTTATTTGACAGACAATTGAGTTATAATTTAAAATGAATATCTTATGAGGGTTTTAACCGGAATTGTGGGTTTGTGAATACAAAATATTTAATGTGAGGATAAATTCCAGAGGTAACGTAGACTCAGTGTTAAGAATGCTCGACCTTAATATCATTTCTAGAAACACGGGCGTCGTTAGACCCATTTTACTGGAGCTCGCCTCCAGTGAAACTCACCAGGACCCCAGTAACATCTCGAGTTGTGTTTACAATGTAATTTACCCCAGAGATCAACACTAATGAAGAAATTAAAGCAGTTAACAGGACTGAAACATCGTATCAATAGACTGAAACTAATAAAAAAATAGGAAAAAAATCCTTTAATGAAATACCTGTTAAGACAGTAACATGAAATGTTATGCCTGACCTCCGTGAAGTTGGCCCCATCTACACGCTCCGTCTTCTTCTGGTACTTGGGCTCTTAGGGATAGATTTGTGCCGTTTTGTGCTATTATAGATTTTAAGATATGAAAGATTATTTTATAGATCATCCAAAGGCCCCCCACCAAACTCCAAATCGCACGAAAATGGCACGAATCGTTAGTGCCAGGCTTGTGCTGATTTGTGCCGTAAAAAGATTTGTTTGTGTTGAACTTCATCTAAGCTTCTTTTTAAACCAATTGATTGAAAAATCGAGAAAAAGTCCACAAATTCCAATCATTTGACTCAAAACAGCACTCGTACCTTCAGGAGTCTTCCTCGAGAGAAGAGGAGCCACCGTATTTACCTCTGAAACACTAGAAGAACCGTCCTCCTGGAGTTAATCACGCTCTCTAGAGGAACGTCAAGGTGTCTGCTTTCAATCCTGAGTTATTCAAACACCTTTAAACCAAACTAATTTCTTTAAAAGGCACCAAACGGGTTCTTCTCACCACCTTCTACAGGCCTCCAAAGTACACTACAGGGTTTACTGATGATTTCACTGAACTGCTCTCTGCCATCTCTTCAGAGTTTGACTCTTTTATCATCGCTGGGGATTTTAATATTCACACGGAGAAGCCCGATAATAATGCTGCTAAAGAACTCAACAATATTTTAAACACCTTCGACGTGACTCAACACGTTCAGGGTGTCACACATTGTCTCGGTCACACACTGGACTTAGTAATTAGTAAGGGCTTAAACATTTTATCCACCGCTGTGCAAGATGTTGCTCTGTCTGATCACTTCTGTGTTTTTATTGATGCGGCAATCTCCCACGTCAAAATTGCAAAATCAATTTCTGTTAGAAAGAGACACATAAACGATAACACTAGTGAGATGTTTATGCATGCCATATCTCAAACACCAAGCATCACAGCTGGCACAGCCGACTTCCTTCTTGATGCATTTACTTTAAAAATCAAAACATCACACCTATAACTGTCAAGAAGAAACCTGGGAGACAAAAAACACCCTGGAGAAATTCAACAAAAGTTCAAAGTATGAAAAGACTCTGCAGGAAGGCTGAAAGAAGGTGAAGAAAATCCAAACTTGTCATCCACTGCGGCCCATCTCAAATCTCCCTTTTATTAGTAAAATTATGGAAAAGATTGTGGCAAAACAACTCATTGAGTTCCTGACCCAAAATGAAGACATGGATTGGTATCAGTCTGGTTTCAGAGCTCATCACAGCACAGAGACAGCTCTACTGAAGATAGTCAATGACATCCGGTTCAACACGATTCAGGAAAAGTGACTGTCCTGGTTCTCCTCGATCTGAGCGCTGCCTTCCACACAGTTTATCACAAAATCCTTTCTCCATAGACTAGAAAACTATGTCTTTCAGAAACGGTGATAAAATGGTTCAGATTCATACTTAGAAGGAAGAGGTTTCTATGTAAACCACAGGTGATTACATGTCGAAGTGGACTGCAGTGTCGTGTGGAGTCCCTCAAGGCTCAATCCTTGCTCCTTTACTATTTAACCTGTACATGCCACTTAACATGCCATTTACCACTGGAGCAAATTATGAGAAGGAACCAGATAGATTTTAAAGTTCTGCTGCTCGTATATAAGTCCAAACATAACTCAGCAGCTAAACACCTACAGAGAAGATCAGAGGATACACACCAAACAGAGAGCTGAGATCCTCAAATCAGAGTGAATGAGATCTCCTCCGGGTTTATTCCACTCAGAGTGAATCCTCCTTTAGTTCTCCTGCGGCCCACAGAGGAACCATCTCCAGAGGAGATCAGGGGTGCCAACACTTTAGTTCTCCTGCGGCCCACAGAGGAACCAGCTCCAGAGGAGGATCAGGGGTGCCAACACTTTAGTTCTCCTGCGGCCCACAGAGGAACCAGCTCCAGAGGAGATCAGGGGTGCCAACACTTTAGTTCTCCTGCGGCCCACAGAAGAACCAGCTCCAGAGGAGATCAGGGGTGCCAACACTTTAGTTCTCCTGCGGCCCACAGAGGAACCAGCTCCAGAGGAGATCAGGGGTGCCAACACTTTAGTTCTCCTGCGGCCCACAGAGGAACCAGCTCCAGAGGAGATCAGGGGTGCCAACACTTTAGTTCTCCTGCGGACCACAGAGATCAGCTCCAGAGGAGATCAGGGGTGCCAACACTTTAGTTCTCCTGCGGCCCCAGAGGAACCAGCTCCAGAGGAGATCAGGGGGTGCCACACTTTATTTCTCCTGCGGCCCACAGAGGAACCAGCTCCAGAGGAGATCAGGGGTGCCAACACTTTAGTTCTCCTGCGGCCCACAGAGGAACCGAGCTCCAGAGGAGATCAGGGGTGCCAACACATTTAAAACCATGCTAAACGCTAAAGCAGCTGGCGCTTTATGCTCCACTTTTTCTATCGTGAGAAAAAACTCGTAATAACAGGAGCTCCGTCCTCTCTGCAGATTGCTCGTCACAAGGGCAGCGCTGCACCAGCTCAAGATCGCAAGGCAAGAACCTACTCGGGAGGAGGAGGAGCGCTCCCTCATCTGCGTGCTGCACAGGCTGGGCTTCGACGAGGAGAGCGTGTACGGCGAGCTACACCAGTGCCTCCACGTCTCCCGCACCCCCGCACAGCCATGGTGAAGCTCAGAGACGCCTCCACCTGCTGGGAGCCCTGCGCTGGGGCTGCAGTAGAGCTGGGGGGCAATACTCAAGGTCTCCACACGGTCTTAAACCATGAACTACGTAGAAAAATCCCATTTTTTTGCTCCTTAAAAAGTCTTAAATTCTCTGTTCTAGGTGTTAAAATCTTTTCTCACAGCTCTTATATTTCTGATGCTCATGTGAAGCTCATCTCACGTGTGTTTTTGTTGCTTGGGGTTGCCAAACGTTGAAAAACAAAATATAACAATTGTAGTTAGGTTTTCTATAGTCTGTGAAATGTGTATAAAACCCTCAAAAACATAAAAGGGATGGTTAGGGTTCCTGCATTTGAGAACTTTCGTAAATGCTCAAAATGATGAAAGTGATGATTAGGGTTGGCAGATATCGACATAAGACTCATAAATGTTAAAATCTAAAAATATCAGTCAGGGTTGTCTGAGTTTGAGAAAACCTTCACAAATGCTCAAAAACATGATAGTTATCTTCTGTAGCGCATTTCCACGTGTACATACACTCAAAACACTTTACAGTTATTCATTAGCATACGGTTTATTATTCTAAACAGTTGAGTGTGTGTTTTTGATGTTCTGATAAACGTTAGGGGTTAAATGTGACTTTAGTAAAGCTGCAGGAGCGCTGATTACTGGAGAGAATAAGAGACCCAGCTGCTCACTAACAAATGCACTCTGAAAACAATCCTAATATTTGATTCAATCGTCTGTTTTCTTCTTCAAAATCTATTTAAATCAGGTTGCGATGCACACTATTTAAGGATGTTTCACTTTTTTTAGTGTTGAACTGGTTTGAAATGTTAAAGTTAGTAATTTAATTTGTGATTTTTGGCTATTTTACGTACTTTTTATCATGGCGCTCGAAGTTATGGTTAAGGAGCGGGAGACAGCAGAGAAGAAGAAGAAAAGAGGGTTTCATCAATTTATTAGTTTCCAGGAGTGCTAGCGCTTGATTATCAGTTTTCACTCATTAATAAAGCAGAGCGAAACCGTAACAGAATCAGAAAGTGCCCCGAGTAAATCTCTGAGCTGCTCTGGAACAGGGCCCCGGTTACTTTTTCACAAGGGCCAAACTGTACAAGATAAACCAGAAAGAAGGCCACGAGCGTTTAATAACGTCCCCTCCACCAGAGAAATATCATTTAAATCAATACAAAGCAAAAAACATTACATTTATACTCTTTTATAATTATCAAACAAAAGAACATGTTTTATGCTATTACACATTGATACACACACAGAGAGAGAGAGAGAAGAGATAATAAGTGAAAGAGAAGAGAAATATAGAAGGAGTGTAGAGAGGGAGAGAGGAGAATGCATGTTCAAAATGACCAAGAGACAGATTGCCAACTGATCGAATTTAATTGACTTCAGCAGGGACAAATCAACAGCAGTTTTCAGCGCGCTGGAGAAGCTCTAAACAGCTTCTGAGTCCGTTTTCCAAAACCCTAGCTCTTTATCTCCTCTCTGTCACACCTCCTGCACGTTCTATCAGCCCCGATCACCAGTCACAGTCTCCAGCCAATACACGACGCACTCAATCACCCGAGTACTAACCAGACGCACCTGGGCACTCATCACCGTCATCTGTTCCAGTCATCAACACCACACGATAAAGACTCACCCACGCCGTTCACTCACCGTCAGGTATCATCTTCACTGGATCATATCTCACTCCGTCTTCTCATCCCGATCTTCTGCCAGGAGCTTCTGCTACTCGTTGCACCCAGAGACTAACCCCTGTCACCGGCTTGCTCTGCTCGAGGGAAGTAACGCTACTACCACCTAGACTCTCTACTTTGGACTGTCGCTCGTACGTCGGTACGAAGATTAATGTGTTGAATAAACACTGTGTGAATCACACCCTTTGCCTCTGCCTTCTGTGATCCGTGACAGGATACCTGACCGAACAAAAATTCCCGGAACATGGACGGTCTCGCTAACACTTCCGGGAGCCCCGCTGACTCATACCCGGGTATGGCGGCGGCGCTGAGCCAGCAACCCGCGAATCCGCTCGCGATGTCGAGCTCAGCTCTTTCCCGTCCCGCCAGTTATGCTGGCGATCCTCAAGCCTGTGCTGGATTCACTCTGCAATGTTCGTTGTATATCCAGACTAACTCCGCCTCCTTCCCCAACGAGCTCTCCAAGGTGGCCTTTGTAATCTCTCTCCTCACCGGTCGAGCACTTCAGTGGGCAAACGCACTCTGGAACGCCAACAACCCAGTCCTTCACTCCTATCACTCCTTCACCGAGCACCTTAAAGAGGTATTCGGCACAGCACTCACATCACTATCGGTCCACGACGAACTCATCTCACTCACCCAAGGAAAGCTAACCATCCACGAGTACACTCTTCAGTTCCGCACTCTCGCAGCCAGTAGTGGGTGGAACCACGTAGCGTTGTTAGCCGCATACCGGCGCGGATTGAACCCCAACGTTCGTCGTCATCTTGTTATTTACGAGGATAACGTGGACCTTGAGGTGTTCATCCGCAAAGCCATCAGCGTCTCCCAGCACCTCAACGCTTGTTCCATCCCTACCATTCCCCATGGAGCACCATTTCATCCTCACCCTTCACCATCACTCACCACCATTGGAGCCCCTCGTCTTCACCCTGCTACCTCACCACCCGACTCGGAGGAACCTATGAGCACGGATGCCTACCATCTCACCTCCGCGGAACGCCACCGACGACTCAGTCTCCAACTCTGCCTGTACTGCGGAGAAGCTTCCCACCTACTCTCTTGCTGTCCAGTTCGCCCTCCTCGTCCAATGGTGAGTGCCTGTTCCATCACTCCATCAATATGTAAAATTCCTCATCTGCAAGCCACGCTAACCATGAACTCTTGTGACTTCCCCGTTAATGTCCTGGTGGACTCCGGAGCCGCTGGGAACTTCATCTCCACAACCTTCATCAACAAACATCGCCTCCCGACAGTCATCAACGAAACCCGGTATCGTATATTCACTATTCAAAACTCACCATTGGGCGAAGGCCAGATCACCCGTCGGACCCGTCAGGTCAAGTTAACGATTTCCCCAGACCACCGGGAGAAACTCTACCTCTTAGTGCTGCCCAGGGCCAATGTCGATATTGTGTTGGGTCGACCTTGGTTGGTCCAACACCAACCCACCATCGATTGGGGCACTGGACAGATCCTCGGCTGGAGCAAGACCTGCAAGGATCACACTCATCACTCATCGAACCACCAGTCACCTCTTCCCCTTCACTCAACCGCCTTAGATCCCTCTTCAACGGACCTCACTCGGCACGTTCCTTCCACCTACCACGCCTTCCTAGATGTCTTCAGTAAGGAACGTGCCGCACAACTTCCTCCTCATCCGACCCTACGACTGTAGCATCGACCTGCTGCCCAATGCCAAGCTACCGCACGGTCGTATCTACCCTCTCTCCCGTCCTGAACACGAGGCGATGGAGAGCTACATTAACGAAGCCCTCAGCCAAGGGTTCATCCGACCATCCAAGTCCCCTGCCGCATCGAGCTTCTTTTTGTAAACAAGAAGGACGGAGGACTCAGACCCTGTATCGATTATCGAAGGATTGAATGAGGCTACGGTAAAATTCGCTTACCCGCTACCACTTGTACCCGCAGCTCTTGAGGAACTTCGGGAGGCGCGAGTGTTTAGCAAGCTGGATCTCCGCAGCGCGTACAACCTGATCCGTATTCGAGAAGGAGATGAGTGGAAGACCGCCTTCATAACCCCCACAGGGCACTATGAATACTTGGTAATGCCCTATGGCTTAGCAAACAGCCCATCAATTTTCCAGAACTATATGAATGAAATCTTCAGAGACCTCCTCCACAAATGCGTCATTGTATACATCGACGACATCCTCATCTATTCCCGTAATCTGGAAGACCACCGTGACCGAGTCAGCCAAGTCTTGCAACGTCTCCGTGAGCATCCGACTCTACCTGAAAGCCGGAAAATGCGAGTTCCACCGATCCACCATCTCCTTTCTCGGCTACGTGATCTCCGCTGCGGGGGTCCAGATGGAGAACGCCAAGGTGGACGCCGTAAACAACTGGAAGGTACCCCAAACCGTCAAGGAGCTCCAGCGCTTCCTCGGATTTGCCAACTTCTATCTACGCTTCATAAAGAACTACAGTACCATATCCTCACCCCTGTCATCACTCCTCAAGGGGGGTCGGAAAACCATCGCCTGGAGCTCCGAGGCGGATCGCGCCTTCCGACTCCTCAAGAGCAAATTCACCGCAGCACCCATCCTCAGGCATCCTGATCCTACACTACCCTTCGTAGTTGAAGTCGATGCGGCAGACGTAGGAGTGGGGGCCGTACTCTCCCAGTGGGCTAACAAACCCAAAGCTCTCCATCCGTGTGCGTACTATTCCCGGAAACTCACTTCTGCTGAGCAGAACTACGGCATAGGGGACCGTGAGTTACTAGCCATCAAGCTGGCCCTCGAGGAATGGCGACACTGGCTGGAAGGAGCCAGATTCCCGTTTACCGTTATCACAGATCATAAAAATCTACAGTATCTCCGGAATGCCCAACGCCTGAACGCCCGCCAAGCTCGGTGGTCACTATTTTTCGCAAGATTTAATTTCTCCATCACATACCAGCCAGGGAGCAAAAACTGCAAAGCGGACGCCCTTTCCCCGCCTGTACTCGCCAGATCCCGTTCTAGATGCTCCCGAACCCATACTACCACCCTCCAATCTCCGTCGCTCCCATCCTGTGGAAGATTGACGAGGAGATCCGAACTGCCACTCTCGAGGAGCCAGCCCCTCCGGATCTACCACCCGGCTCAACTTACGTTCCGTCCAGTCACCGTCTCACCCTCCTCGAAAGTACGCACACCTCCCTCGGTTCAGGACATCCGGGCAGCAGGCGAACCCTCTCGCTCCTACGTGGGAAATACTGGTGGCCGGGTATGGCCAAGGACGTTGCCCAGTATGTCCGGGGATGTTCGGTCTGTGCCGTAACCACCACTCCTCACCGTCTGCCTGAAGGCAAACTCCAGCCACTACCTATTCCCGCCGACCCTGGACCCACATTGGTGTCGACTTCGCTACAGACCTGCCTCCATCGCGGGGTCACACCACCATATTGGTGGTCGTTGACAGGTTCTCCAAGCAGTGCAAGCTCATCCCGCTCAAAACCTTACCCACTGCTTTGGAAACCGCTGAAGCACTATTCAATCACGTCTTTCGCAACTATGGTCTTCCCGAGAATATCGTTTCCGACCGAGGACCTCAGTTTATTTCCAGGGTCTTGGCGGGCCTTCTTCCAATTACTGGGCACATCCGTCAGTCTTTCGTCCGGCTAACCATCCACAGACGAACGGCCAGACCGAACGGAAAATTCAAGAATCTCTCGCTACCTCCGGACATACTGTGCCCATCACCAGAACACCTGGAGCCAGTACTTACCGTGGGCAGAGTATGCCCAGAATTCCCTTTGCCAGGCCTCCATGGGACTAACCCCCTTTCAGTGTGTTTTAGGGTACCAACCGTCACTGTTTCCGTGGACCGGCGAAGTCTCGGAGGTGCCCGCGGTAAACCATTGGTTCCAGGAGAGCGAGAGGGTATGGGGCTCAGCTCACGTCCACCTCCAACGGGCAGTGCGGAGACACACCGAAGCAGCTAACCGCCGCAGGTTACCCAACCCGGTATACCAACCCGGGGACAAAGTGTGGCTTTCAACCCAGAACATCCGTCTCCGACTGCCCTGTAGGAAGCTGAGTCCCCGCTACATAGGGCCATACACTATCCACTCCCAGATAAACCCTGTCACCTACCGCCTCAATCTGCCACCTCATTCCCGTATCTCTTCTGCCTTCCATGTTTCACTCCTTAAACCCTTCACTGATCCTGTCTCTCCTCCTTCCACAGACCCAGAGCTGCCTCCCCTCCAGCACAACCCGAAGTCGTGGGTGAAAACATCTACCAGGTCAAGGAAATCCTCGACTCCCGCGGCGGGCGCCGACTCCAATACTTAGTCGACTGGGAAGGATTCGGTCCCGAGGAGCGGTCATGGACACCCCGGGAGGACATATTAGATCCCTCTCTCCTCGAAACATTCCACCAGCAACATCCCAACCGTCCTGGCTCCTCGAGGTCGCGGCCGCCCACGTCGCCGGTCCAGGGTGCCAGGAGTCACCCGTGGAGGGGGGGGTACTGTCACACCTCCTGCACGTTCTATCAGCCCCGATCACCAGTCACAGTCTCCAGCCAATACACGAACGCACTCAATCACCCGAGTACTAACCAGACACACCTGGGCACTCATCACCGTCATCTGTTCCAGTCATCAACACCACACGATAAAGACTCACCCACGCCGTTCACTCACCGTCAGGTATCATCTTCACTGGATCATATCTCACTCCGTCTTCTCATCCCGATCTTCTGCCAGGAGCTTCTGCTACTCGTTGCACCCAGAGACTAACCCCTGTCACCGGCTTGCTCTGCTCGAGGGAAGTAACGCTACTACCACTTAGACTCTCTACTTTGGAACTGTCGCTCGTACGTCGGTACGAAGACTTAATGTGTTGAATAAACACTGTGTGAATCACACCCTTTGCCTCTGCCTTCTGTGAACCGTGACAGGATACCTGACCGAACAAAAATTCCCGGAACATGGACGGTCTCGCTAACACTTCCGGGAGCCCCGCTGACTCATACCCGGGTATGGCGGCGGCGCTGAGCCAGCAACCCGCGAATCCGCTCGCGATGTCGAGCTCAGCTCTTTCCCGTCCCGCCAGTTATGCTGGCGATCCTGTGCTGGATTCACTCTGCAATGTTCGTTGTATATCCAGACTAACTCCGCCTCCTTCCCCAACGAGCTCTCCAAGGTGGCCTTTGTAATCTCTCTCCTCACCGGTCGAGCACTTCAGTGGGCAAACGCACTCTGGAACGCCAACAACCCAGTCCTTCACTCCTGTCACTCCTTCACCGAGCACCTTAAAGAGGTATTCGGCACAGCACTCACATCACTATCGGTCCACGACGAACTCATCTCACTCACCCAAGGAAAGCTAACCATCCACGAGTACACTCTTCAGTTCCGCACTCTCGCAGCCAGTAGTGGGTGGAACCACGTAGCGTTGTTAGCCGCATACCGGCGCGGATTGAACCCCAACGTTCGTCGTCATCTTGTTATTTACGAGGATAACGTGGACCTTGAGGTGTTCATCCGCAAAGCCATCAGCATCTCCCAGCACCTCAACGCTTGTTCCATTCCCTACCATTCCCCATGGAGCACCATTTCATCCTCACCCTTCACCATCACTCACCACCATTGGAGCCCCTCGTCTTCACCCTGCTACCTCACCACCCGACTCGGAGGAACCTATGAGCACGGATGCCTACCATCTCACCTCCGCGGAACGCCACCGACGACTCAGTCTCCAACTCTGCCTGTACTGCGGAGAAGCTTCCCACCTACTCTCTTGCTGTCCAGTTCGCCCTCCTCGTCCAATGGTGAGTGCCTGTTCCATCACTCCATCAATGTGTAAAATTCCTCATCTGCAAGCCACGCTAACCATGAACTCTTGTGACTTCCCCGTTACTGTCCTGGTGGACTCCGGAGCCGCTGGGAACTTCATCTCCACAACCTTCATCAATAAACATCGCCTCCCGACAGTCATCAACGAAACCCGGTATCGTATATTCACTATTCAAAACTCACCATTGGGCGAAGGCCAGATCACCCGTCGGACCCGTCAGGTCAAGTTAACGATTTCCCCAGACCACCGGGAGAAACTCTACCTCTTAGTGCTGCCCAGGGCCAATGTCGATATTGTGTTGGGTCGACCTTGGTTGGTCCAACACCAACCCACCATCGATTGGGGCACTGGACAGATCCTCGGCTGGAGCAAGACCTGCAAGGATCACACTCATCACTCATCGAACCACCAGTCATCCTCTTCCCCTTCACTCAACCACCTTAGATCACTCTTCAACGGACCTCACTCGGCACGTTCCTTCCACCTACCACGCCTTCCTAGATGTCTTCAGTAAGGAACGTGCCGCACAACTTCCTCCTCATCGGCCCTACGACTGTAGCATCGACCTGCTGCCCAATGCCAAGCTACCGCACGGTCGTATCTACCCTCTCTCCCGTCCTGAACACGAGGCGATGGAGAGCTACATTAACGAAGCCCTCAGCCAAGGGTTCATCCGACCATCCAAGTCCCCTGCCGCATCGAGCTTCTTTTTTGTAAACAAGAAGGACGGAGGACTCAGACCCTGTATCGATTATCGAGGATTGAATGAGGCTACGGTAAAATTCGCTTACCCGCTACCACTTGTACCCGCAGCTCTTGAGGAACTTCGGGAGGCGCGAGTGTTTAGCAAGCTGGATCTCCGCAGCGCGTACAACCTGATCCGTATTCGAGAAGGAGATGAGTGGAAGACCGCCTTCATAACCCCCACAGGGCACTATGAATACTTGGTAATGCCCTATGGCTTAGCAAACAGCCCATCAATTTTCCAAACTATATGAACGAAATCTTCAGAGACCTCCTCCACAAATGCGTCATTGTATACATCGACGACATCCTCATCTATTCCCGTAATCTGGAAGACCACCGTGACCAAGTCAGCCAAGTCTTGCAACGTCTCCGTGAGCATCGACTCTACCTGAAAGCCGGAAAATGCGAGTTCCACCGATCCACCATCTCCTTTCTCGCTTACGTGATCTCCGCTGCGGGGGTCCAGATGGAGAACGCCAAGGTGGACGCCGTAAACAACTGGAAGGTACCCCAAACCGTCAAGGAGCTCCAGCGCTTCCTCGGATTTGCCAACTTCTATCTACGCTTCATAAAGAACTACAGTACCATATCCTCACCCCTGTCATCACTCCTCAAGGGGGGTCGGAAAACCATCGCCTGGAGCTCCGAGGCGGATCGCGCCTTCCGACTCCTCAAGAGCAAATTCACCGCAGCACCCATCCTCAGGCATCCTGATCCTACACTACCCTTCGTAGTTGAAGTCGATGCGGCAGACGTAGGAGTGGGGGCCGTACTCTCCCAGTGGGCTAACAAACCCAAAGCTCTCCATCCGTGTGCGTACTATTCCCGGAAACTCACTTCTGCTGAGCAGAACTACGGCATAGGGGACCGTGAGTTACTAGCCATCAAGCTGGCCCTCGAGGAATGGCGACACTGGCTGGAAGGAGCCAGATTCCCGTTTACCGTTATCACAGATCATAAAAATCTACAGTATCTCCGGAATGCCCAACGCCTGAACGCCCGCCAAGCTCGGTGGTCACTATTTTTCGCAAGATTTAATTTCTCCATCACATACCAGCCAGGGGAGCAAAAACTGCAAAGCGGACGCCCTTTCCCGCCTGTACTCGCCAGATCCCGTTCTAGATGCTCCCGAACCCATACTACCACCCTCCAATCTCCGTCGCTCCCATCCTGTGGAAGATTGACGAGGAGATCCGAACTGCCACTCTCGAGGAGCCAGCCCCTCCGGATCTACCACCCGGCTCAACTTACGTTCCGTCCAGTCACCGTCTCACCCTCCTCGAAAGTACGCACACCTCCCTCGGTTCAGGACATCCGGGCAGCAGGCGAACCCTCTCGCTCCTACGTGGGAAATACTGGTGGCCTGGGTATGGCCAAGGACGTTGCCCAGTATGTCCGGGGATGTTCGGTCTGTGCCGTAACCACCACTCCTCACCGTCTGCCTGAAGGCAAACTCCAGCCACTACCTATTCCCCGCCGACCCTGGACCCACATTGGTGTCGACTTCGCTACAGACCTGCCTCCATCGCGGGGTCACACCACCATATTGGTGGTCGTTGACAGGTTCTCCAAGCAGTGCAAGCTCATCCCGCTCAAAACCTTACCCACTGCTTTGGAAACCGCTGAAGCACTATTCAATCACGTCTTTCGCAACTATGGTCTTCCCGAGAATATCGTTTCCGACCGAGGACCTCAGTTTATTTCCAGGGTCTTGGCGGGCCTTCTTCCAGTTACTGGGCACATCCGTCAGTCTTTCGTCCGGCTACCATCCACAGACGAACGGCCAGACCGAACGGAAAATTCAAGAATCTCTCGCTACCTCCGGACATACTGTGCCCATCACCAGAACACCTGGAGCCAGTACTTACCGTGGGCAGAGTATGCCCAGAATTCCCTTCGCCAGGCCTCCATGGGACTAACCCCCTTTCAGTGTGTTTTAGGGTACCAACCGTCACTGTTTCCGTGGACCGGCGAAGTCTCGGAGGTGCCCGCGGTAAACCATTGGTTCCAGGAGAGCGAGAGGGTATGGGGCTCAGCTCACGTCCACCTCCAACGGGCAGTGCGGAGACACACCGAAGCAGCTAACCGCCGCAGGTTACCCAACCCGGTATACCAACCCGGGGACAAAGTGTGGCTTTCAACCCAGAACATCCTGTCTCCGACTGCCCTGTAGGAAGCTGAGTCCCCGCTACATAGGGCCATACACTATCCACTCCCAGATAAACCCTGTCACCTACCGCCTCAATCTGCCACCTCATTCCCGTATCTCTTCTGCCTTCCATGTTTCACTCCTTAAACCCTTCACTGATCCTGTCTCTCCTCCTTCCACAGACCCAGAGCTGCCTCCCTCTCCAGCACAACCCGAAGTCGTGGGTGAAAACATCTACCAGGTCAAGGATATCCTCGACTCCCGGCGGCGGCCGACTCCAATACTTAGTCGACTGGGAAGGATTCGGTCCCGAGGAGCGGTCATGGACACCCCGGGAGGACATATTAGATCCCTCTCTCCTCGAAACATTCCACCAGCAACATCCCAACCGTCTGGCTCCTCGAGGTCGCGGGCCGCCCACGCCGCCGGTCCAGGGTGCCAGGAGTCACCCGTGGAGGGGGGGGTACTGTCACACCTCCTGCACGTTCCATCAGCCCCGATCACCAGTCACAGTCTCCAGCCAATACACGACGCACTCAATCACCCGAGTACTAACCAGACGCACCTGGGCACTCATCACCGTCATCTGTTCCAGTCATCAACACCACACGATAAAGACTCACCCACGCCGTTCACTCACCGT
The DNA here is from genome assembly GCA_900490495.1 of Danionella dracula. Taxonomy (NCBI): domain Eukaryota; kingdom Metazoa; phylum Chordata; class Actinopteri; order Cypriniformes; family Danionidae; genus Danionella; species Danionella dracula. The sequence goes on from UELW01000459.1 coordinate 14,163, forward strand.
CAGGTATCATCTTCACTGGATCATATCTCACTCCGTCTTCTCATCCCGATCTTCTGCCAGGAGCTTCTGCTACTCGTTGCACCCAGAGACTAACCCCTGTCACCGGCTTGCTCTGCTCGAGGGAAGTAACGCTACTACCACCTAGACTCTCTACTTTGGACTGTCGCTCGTACGTCGGTACGAAGATTAATGTGTTGAATAAACACTGTGTGAATCACACCCTTTGCCTCTGCCTTCTGTGATCCGTGACACTCTCAAGCCGTTTCTGGGGAAACGAAACCAGGTGTTATTTCTCGTCTCCGCGACTGGTACAGGCGGCTCCTCTGACGTAGGATGGTCAGCTCCCTGCCTGGTACAGGATGCCTCCTGTGCTCCTGTGCCATGGCCTTCAGACACACAAAAAGGCTCACAAACCTTCATGAATCTCTCCTTATTTAACTCTTCAGTTTTTCTTGATCAGAATTTAGAAAGTGTTAGAAATTAATAATAATAATATAAATAATACAATTAATAAAAAAATGGGGATTGGGGAATTATTTTGTGTGTAACTAAATCAAAGCAGAGTTTGATTTACCAACCCAAGATAAAATCTGAATAAGAACTAACTTGTTTGTTTTGTTTATTTTGAATGAGATCTTGATCAATTCTGAGCTCAAGCATGAGGATGGCCTTCTGAGAGTGGAGATGATGGAGTTCTTCAAGCACCTAGAATCATCATGGCCGTGTTCAGATCTGCCCCATGGACTGCACAGACAGCTTCTGGCCTTGTCTGCGTATGCAAACATCATCTGCATGCGAACGGATCATCTGATACAAGTACCCTATTTTTCTCTCCACCCACACAAACACTTCCTTCCCAAAGACTTTTCTTCCTCCAACATGGTGGTGCACCCGAGGAAGGGGTGGAGCAGACTGTGACATTGGGATGGCGTAGCTTGCGCTGGTTACAGAGACTGTTTTTCACACACATTCCTGTAAGTCCATTAGGAGTCTGTGGCCTGGAGTGAGCAGCTTGAGGGAAAAGGAGGAAGGATGCGTCCCACGAGGAGGTGTGGAAGAGAGAAGGAGGAAACGGAGAGGAGAGGGGTCAGATCTGAGGCAGATCGAACTGTGCAAATCACTCGTCTGACAAAGACATCATCAAAGACCTTCATCAATCATCTCCTGATCTCTCTCAGAATGGTTCAGAATCATGAAGGCTTCGGAGCTGAGAAGTGAAAATGGCTACAAAATTAGTTTTTTTATACTAACAAACTAACATGTTTGAAATGGGTTTGGAATCATTAGGATTACTGAAACCTGTAAAACTCTGCTGAGCATACGCATTTATCAAACTTAAACCAAGAGTGAAGTTAAAGTGAAATTTAGGTTGATTTGGGTGCAAACAGATGGAAGAGGATTTATTTTATGAACTTCAGTGAGAAGTTGAGAGACTGGTTTCTGACGTCCAGAGGTATTGTGGGAATTTAAAAGAAATAAATTCTAAATTATATTGACTTTAAAACAAAACTTTTAGACTGAAAATAATCTGATCCATTGAAAGGAGAATTAAATCAACTGATATTGATTTTGGAAGAGAATATAACATAAATGTGTTGAAATTTTTAATTCCTAACTAAAAGAGTTGTAATCTAATCATATTGGGTGTAGATTGATGTCATCTAGACTAATGTAATGAGTTCTAGCAGAATTGCAGAGTATTTTATAATACTCTGACTCATTATAATGCGTCTGTGTGTGACAATTGATATTAAGATGGGCTGACAGTAACCGAACCACTCTTGTTCATGAAGAGTTGAAATACTAATAAACTAAAATGACTAATGTGAAGTCCGAAGAGTTCTGTTGCTTATCACATCCCTATATTTATGGTGATGATTTTTGGGGGGAAATGAAAACAGGGAATTGTTTTAACAAATACAACTCATTCAGAGACAAATAATTGAAGTGACTTGGGGGTTCTATGAATGAGAATTATCAACAATGAGTTTTTAATAAAGAAAAGGGGAAATCATTAGAATTTGAAACCCAACTCCAACCTTTCATGTTAGAGAAATCTATTTTGTGATTTTCATTGACCAAACATTAAAACATTCATGATATTTACTGGTATTTCTGATGGGTCACAGTGTTAACGGTAACAGAGGAGCACGTAGTGTGCCATTTTATGTGAATGTTTATTCAATGAGAGATCTTGAACGGATACCTGACTTGAGACTGAATAATAAACAATGGTAAACAAGTGTTGCTTGTGGACAGACTCAAACTGGACAGTCTTGTGATGAGGCTAATTGAGAATAGAAACTATTGTGGACTTGAAAAATGATTACAGAGTGAAGACATTTCCTAAATCAATATAGAGAAATTGTTATTCAACTTGCAGTGACAAATTGATGATAATAATACGGAAGTAAACAATGGCAAATATCTAAAAGCAGAGGCTTTAAAAAAACTTAATAGAAAGAAAGTGTACCATTTAGCAAAGTCTGGGGAGATGTTTGCTGGTGATGAATGAGACTGAATGAAGTGTGTCTAACCTAACCTATGTACATTGCTTTCGTGGGGAATGATTTTTCTTTACACATTTTTTTTGGTGGAGAATCTGGCCATTGACTTTTTCATTTTTTTTTATCTTTTTGGGAGCGTGTCGACGAAGCGTACTGTTTTTTGTTTTTATTCTTCGTTACTCGAAGATGAATCCTACGCCTTTACACCTCAGGTGTCGAGGTTGTTGTGAATCTTCTTTTAGGAATGATGGGTTTAGAGATAGTTTAGAATAGTTTAGTTAGGGGTGGGTTGAGTTCTGTTGCAGAACAAACCTAATAATTGGAAGAAGACAAATAAACTGAAAATGAGGTGTCATTGACCTCGTTTGAAACAATTCACTGACATTTATGGTTGTTTTTATTACAGACGGCGGAAGCAGTGTGTATCTAATCATTACCTGATTTGTGTTGTGATTGTTTAATAATGTTTTTTTTAGGTAACATGGACATGGAGGAGATTGTACATCAAATATTTATCTTGTATGTGAGATGTTGATGTATGTTGTTCCTTGTTGTGGTGGTTGTTTTTTGTGTCTCATATTTTTTCCAGATTGGAGGAGAAAATGAAGATCCAGGAGTGAAGTCGTATTTGAGTTTAACGTACTATCATAAAATTGATACTAACACTGTTTTATGTTATTTTGTTTCTTTGGGGGTTTTGTTTATTTTTTATTATTATTTTTTTTATTTATTATTTTTATGTTTTGTGTGAATGACTAATACTGAGCTTCAGGTTGGATTTGCGCTCCTACTGTTTGTTCTCGTAGAAAGTTGAATGATGAGAAAGCTGATGCTGATCGAGTGTGGCAGTCTGAGAGCGGTGAAAGCATCCTAAAGGAGAACCTGAACGTCTATCCACTGAAAAGGGTCCAGTTCAATGTCTCCTAACGACGTGGAGGTCGTTTGTGCTGATGAGGAGGTCTGCTTGCAACCATGCGGGCAACTACAGGAGAGCTCTGAAACCAGGCTGAAGGAAGGCTTGGGGAAAGATCTTGGAGCTTTGTGTGTTCTGTGCTACAGAGAGGAGGTACAGAGAACTCAACTGGGTACATTGTTCTACATTCTTCCTTTGGAAAGAGGATGTTTGTGAAGCAAATGGAGAACTTCATTAAATTCATTCTGGTGGAGGACAACGAGGAGTGTGCTGGGAAGTTCTGATGGACGAAGGAGCAGACGCATCAGATTTACGTGAACAGTGTGGTCCAGCCAGTCCCTCCCCCGGTGTCAAATAATTTTAAATGTCTAGTACCAAATCCCAATTACATAATTAGTGACTCTAATATATTGGATAATGTGGTAATTATGGAGGATACAAATTTACCAGAGGAGGTTAAACAAGTTAAAATAGCAATATGGTTGTGCCTTGGCAATATTACAACATGAGAGTTTGAAACTTATCCAGAGTTGTTGAATATGGTTACGGAATGGGACACTGAAATGTATAACTGTTGATTTTGTTTCTCAGGATGTAAAATATGGCTATAATTACTTTAATGGCAGAAGCAATGAAAATTATTTAATTACAGACAAGATACAAGCAAATTGCTTTACTGAAAAGCCTATGTATTCAAAGCTAGATTTTAAAGTAATAACATCCAAAGCAGAATGTTGTAACTTTTCGGAACGAGGCATTTATGATGAGATTTTCATAATGTAACATTAAGATAACTAGATCAAACAGGAAAATATGTAAAAAATTTCAGATTGAATGATTGCTAAGTCCCCTCCTTGAACCGTCACCTTAACGTGGTGGAGGGGTTAGCGTGCTCGAAGGATCCTAGGAGCTATGTTGTCGGGGGCTTGCTGCCCCTGGTAGGGTCTCCCAAGGCAAACAGGTCCTAGGTGACGGGTCAGACTAAGAGCGGTTCAGAAGCCCTCATACGATGACAAGAACAGATTTTGCGACGTCGCCCGGATTGGCGTCACCGGGGCCCCACCCTGGAGCCAGGCCTGGGGTTGGAACTCGCAGGCGAAAGGGGGTTCGGGCCCAGCCCGAAAAGGCCACGTAGGATCGCCCTCCAGTGGGACCACCACCCGCAGGAGGGACCGTAAGGGGCCGGTGCTTTGCGATCTGGGCGGCAGCCGAAGGCGGGGACCTCGGCGGCCCAATCTATGGACACAGAAGCTAGCTCTGAGGACATGGAATGTCACCTCGCTAGGGGGGAAGGAGCCTGAGCTTGTGCGGGAGGTGGAGCGCTACCGGCTAGAGATTGTCGGGCTCACCTCCACGCACAGCCTGGGCTCTGGAACCCAGCTCCTCGAGAAGGGCTGGTCTCTTCACTACTCTGGCGTCCCCGCGGTGAGTGGCGGCATGCTGGTGTGGGCCTGCTCATAGCCCCCCAGCTCAGCAGCCATATGTTGGAGTTCTCCCCAGTTAGCGAGAAAGTCGCTTCCCTCCGCCTTCGGGTTGGGGGCAGGTCTCTTACTGTTGTTACGTTCTACGGGCCGAACAGCAGTTCAGAGTACCCGTCCTTGTTGGAGTCCCTGGGAGGGGTGCTGGAAAGTGCTCCAACAGGGGATTCCATCGTTCTCCTGGGGGACTTCAATGCGCACGAGGGGGATGACAGCGTCACCTGGAGGGGCGTGATTGGGAGGAATGGCCTCCCCAACCTGAACCCGAGTGGTGTTCTGTTATTGGACTTCTGTGCCCATCACGGTTTGTCCATAACGAACAGCATGTTCAAGCACAAGGGTGTCCACCGGTGCACGTGGCACCAGGACACCTTAGGCCGAAGGTCAATGATCGACTTCGTTGTCGTATCATCTGACCTGCGGCCATGTGTTTTGGACACACGGGTAAAGAGAGGGGCTGAGCTATCAACCAATCACTACCTGATGGTGAGTTGGATCCGCTGGCTGGGGAGGAGGCCGGAAATACCTGGCAACCCAAACGTACGTTGAGGGTCTGTTGGGAACGTCTGGCCGAGCCCTCTGTCAGAGTGAGCTTTAACTCCCACCTCCGGGAGAGCTTCCACCAGATACCGGGGGAGGCTGGAGACATGGAGTCCGAGTGGACCATGTTTTCCACCTCTATTGTCACTGCCGCAGTGCGAAGCTGTGGCCGTTTACAGTGGAGGTGGAGAGCTGTTGACCTCGACCAGGGAGGTGGTCGGGCGGTGGAAGGAATACTTTGAGGGTCTCCTCAATCCCACTGTCACGTCCTCTGTTGAGGAGGCAGGGGCTGGGGTACTTGGGGTGGACTCGTCTATCACCCAAGCCGAAGTTACTGAGGTGGTTGGTAAGCTCCTAAGTGGCAAGGCACCGGGGGTGGATGAGATCTGCCCTGAGTACCTCAGGTGCCTAGATGCTGTGGGACTGTCCTGGCTGACACATCTCTGCAGCATCACGTGGCGGTCATGGACACTACCTCTGGATTGGCAGACCGGGGTGGTGGTCCCTCTTTTCAAGAAGGCCTCCCCAGGAAAGTCTATTCCAGGGTACTGGAGAGGAGAGTTCGGCCGATAGTCGAACCTCTGATGCAGGAGGAACAATGCTGGTTTCGACCTGGTCGTGGAACACTGGACCAGCTCTATACCCTCTGCAGGGTCCTCGAGGGGTCATGGGAGTTCGCCCAACCCGTTCACATGTGTTTGACCGTGTACCTCGTGGGGTAGTGTGGGAGGTGCTCTGGGAGTATGGGGTCCGGGGCCCTCTGCTAAGGGCTGTCCAGTCCCTGTACAACCAGAGCAAGAGCTTGGTCTGCATTGCCGGCACAAAGTCAGACCTGTTCCCAGTGCGCATTGGCCTCCGGCAGGGCTGCCCTTTATCACCGGTTCTGTTCATAGTTTTTATGGACAGAATCTCTAGGCGCAGCCGGGGTCCGGAGCGGGTCTGGTTCAGGGGCCTCAGGATTTCATCTCTGCTGTTTGGGGACGCTGTTGTCCTGTTGGCTTCTTCGGGCCTGGACCTCCAGCGTGCGTTGGGGTGGTTTGCAGCTGAATGTGAAGCGGATGGGATGAGGATCAGCACCTCCAAGTCTGAGGCCATGGTTCTCGACCGGAAAAGGGTGGCCTGCCCTCTCCAGGTCAGTGGAGTGCTCCTGCATCAGGTGGAGGAGTTCAAGTATCTCGGGGTCCTGTTCACGAGTGAGGGGAGGCTGGAGTGTGAGATCGACAGGCGGATCGGTGCAGCATCTGCAGTGATGCGGTCGCTGTATCGATCTGTTGCGGGGAAAAGGGAGCTGAGCCGAGAGGCGAAGCTCTCGATTTATCGGTCAATCTACGTCCCGACTCTCACCTATGGTCATGAGCTCTGGGTCATGACCGAAAGGACAAGATCCCGGATACAAGCGGCCGAAATGAGCTTCCTCCGCCGGGTGGCTGAGCGCTCCCTTAGAGATAGGGTGAGAAGCTCCGTCACCCGGGGCGAGCTCAGAGTAGAGCCTCTGCTCCTCCACATCGAGAGGAGTCAGCTGAGGTGGCTTGGGCATCTGTTCCAGATGCCTCCTGGACGCCTCCCAGGGGAGGTGTTCCAGGCACGCCCCACTGGGAGGAGGCCCCGGGGAAGACCCAGGACGCGCTGGAGGGACTATGTCTCCCAGCTGGCCTGGGAACGCCTCGGGATCCCTCCCGGGGAGCTGGAAGAAGTGTCTGTGGAGAGGGAAGTCTGGGCATCTCTGCTTAGACTGCTGCCCCCGCGACCCGGCCCCGGATCAGCGGGAGAAGAAGAGATGAGATGATTGCTAAGTGATTGATTGCTAATTTTCTATTGTCGTTTTTTCATTATTAGAATATGGGGCGAGAAGCTTTATTAAGGGTGCTGGCTAATTATTAACTGTGAACATCAAAACAGAGTCTAACCATTAATTTATGCGTATCTAAGGGTTATACAGATAATGGTTATATTCTATTAGATTTATAGATTCACCGATGGGAATTGTGAGGTGTTCTTTACATTCTAAAGGGTAGAAATAACTGTCGTGTTAAATTATTATTGGGTTGAGTTGAAGAATGTTATTCTTAGCTAATTAGACTGAAGTGAAGTTAAAACATATCGATTGATGAAATGTAAACAATAGAGATGCGATCATGTAAACATTAGAGATGCGGTCGTTAAGAGCTATTTGACATTGGATATTTTTTACAGCAAAAGGGGGGAGTAAGTAAATAATTGATTAATTATTAGCATATAAAATAATAAGGGAATTGCTATCATATGAAATAATTAAGGAATTATTTTGTACGTATTGATTGTTGCTGTTTCAATATCAAATGAGTAAAATGCTTGGAATATTAGAGAGAAATTTTGTAGTTATAAATTTTATATTTAATAAACCTATAGATCGAAAGTAGCTGACAAGTAGACAATTTGGTGTTATGTAATTAGAGCTGTGGGGAGGTTAGGAATACTGGTTGGAACTATAAATTATGGGAATTCAAAATCATCTTCATCATCGTAATCTGGAGGATCTTCACAAGCTCGCCTTGTCTTTTGTGAATGCAAAAAAAGGAACATACCGTGGATTACCTTTTCGAGGAAACTGTTACGAAGGAACCCTGGGATTAAAGACTTGTTTTTATTTTTGCATGTTTTTATTTTGTTTATTTCTTGTGTTGTTCTGAAACTGGAAAATAAGGAAAAAGCAAAACAATCAGCATTCAGCAATTAGAGAAGGGACAGTTAAAAGTATTTTAAGTCTTTAACTTTTGGCTGAAATCACAGAAGCAAGGAGATATTTGTCAACACTGAAATTTTGTCATTAGTAATGTTGGCTATTGTAGATTAAGAATGTGAATTAGTAATTTGCTTATATATCTCATATTTTCTTTAACGATGGGAAGGAATCATGTAGGATAATTGAAAGAGATATTGCTAAGAAACATTTGAATGACATAGAATAACGTATATTGCTGAATTAATTTTGTCTTACAGATAAATCTATTTGATAGGAAACATTTAGATAGGAATGCTTATCGTCTTACGGTGAATGTGCAATGATTAAATTTAAAAATATTGTTGTCTTGTGACAAAAAGGGGGGTATTGTTATAAAATATTTAATCATTGTAATTAATTATCCATTAAGATTGAGTTTGAATATTCTTAAGTTTACTTGGATGAAACAGGAAGTGATGTAGAGGGGCGGGGTTTGTACTGAAAGTAATCTCAAGGGAGGCCCCGTGTCCATCCTCTTGCTCCCGAGTCGGCCCAGAGAAGGGCTGCTCATTCTCTCTCTCTTTTTCTTCCTTCTCTCTCTCTTATTTCCTTTCTCTCCCTCCATGGTGCTTGCAATGTGATCACATGCTTCGTTGATATCAAGGTATGAGCTGAATCCATGTTTGGAACAACTAATAAATTGCTGTTTGCCATTGTGTTCATAAATCATGTCTCATGAGTATAAAAATTCTATTACAACTGTAGTGGAAAAATTAACAGTGTGTCCCCCTAGTTCCAGATTTAAAACTGAGAGATTGCTTTTTAGAGCAAACAAGTAATATTTCTGTTTTATCGGGATTTAAGTTTAAGTTTATTTACATTTTCATTTATCCAATCATTGATATCAGCGACGCATTCTGAGATCTTATTTAACTTTAAAGGGTCGTTAGGTTCTGCTGAGATATAGAGCTGGGTGTCGTCTGCAGAGCGATGGAAACTAACTCCATGTCTTCTAATAATTGTGTCGAGGGGCAGCATGTATATTGAGAATAGGATGGGTCCCAAAACGGATCCTTGAGGAACTCCATACTCTACTGCTATTGTGTCGGATGAGTCTCCATTTACATGAACAAACTGACTCCGGTCAGAGAGGTACGAGTTATACCATCTCAGAGCTGGCCCTGGATGCCCGCATCGTTCTCTAGTCTCTCGAGGAGAATCCTGTGATCTATCGTATCGAAGGCTGCACTGAGATCTAGCAGAACTAGAAGAGAGATGTTCCCTTGATCCCAATCAAGTAATGGATCGTTTGAGATGTTAACCAGCGCAGTCTCTGTGCTGTGATGCGCTCTGAATCCAGATTGAAGTTCTTCATAACAGTTGCTCTTTTGTAAGAAGGAGCTGAGCTGTGCTATCACAACTTTCTCTAATATTTTTGACAAGAACGGAAGGTTAGAGATTGGCCTATAGTTGGATAACTCAGTAGGATCCAGGTGCGTTTTCTTGATTAGTGGTTTAATTACTGCATGTTTTAACTGTTTGGGAACGTAACCTAGTGATAGAGATGAGTTTATAATATTTAGAAACGGTTCTTGAGCTATTTGTAGCAATTCTTTCAGTAATTTAGTTGGTACAGGATCTAGAGAGCATGTTGATGATTTAGACGCTGTGATTATTTTTAGCAGTTCTTTCAGGTCAATATTTGAAAAATTCTGCAGCGATTGAGTCAAAGGTATAGGGTTTGAGTTAAACTGCTTTGATTGAATATGAGTTTTAGTAATTTTGCATCTGATAGAGGTAATTTTATTTGAGAAATAATTCATAAAATCATTGCTGGTCAATTTTATAGCTGCATTTGAATCTGTCGATGTTTGACTGTTTAGTAGATTAGTTATCGTTTCAAATAAGAGGCGTGGGTTATTTTGATTTGTTTCTATTAACTTGTGATAGTAGTTAGTTCTTGCAGTTTTTAGTGCTAGTCTATATTTAGACATGCTCTCTTTCCAGGCAATTTTGAATACTTCCAATCTAGTTTTTTTCCATTTACGCTCATAGTTTCTGGTTTGTCTTTTTAGCACCTTTGTATTATCATCAGACCACAGAGTGGCCTGTCTGTCTCTGACTTGTTTTAATTTAAGGGTGGCTACAGTGTCTAGGGTGCTAGTGAGAACATTATTCAAGCTGTAGGTGATCGTTTCAAGTTCATTTTCATCTGCAGGTACTCTAGAAAGGTGAGTAATATCTGGTAGGTTTCTTATAAATGCTTCTTTAGTATTTTGGTTTATATTTCTCCCTAGTTGGTAGCGTTGAATGCTAATGCTAATGTTTATAGTCTGCATAGCACAAGATACAAGATAGTGGTCTGAGATGTCCTCACTTTGAGGCGATATAACAATGTCATTTAGGTCAATGCCATGAGATAGAACCAAATCTAGAGTGAGGTTTAGACGGTGAGTTGCGCCGACCACATTTTGCTTAAACCCACAGGAATTTAGGTCTGTAAAGGCAATACCCAACGAGTCTTTTTTTGTCATCGATATGGATGTTAAAGTCTCCAAAAATCAGTATTTTATCTGCTTCGACCAAAAGATGTGCGACAAAATCAGCAAATTCTTAAAGAAAGCTAGAATTGTGTTTTGGTGGCCTGTAGACAACAGCTAATGTTACAGAGAATGCACATCTTTGTTTTGATGCTGCCGGTGTAATATGGAGCACAAGTACTTCGAAGGATTTAAATTTATGTTCTGTCTTTTTGGTTGTGTTTAGGGTATTTCTATATATTGTGGCAACACCTCCACCACCACCAGTTGAGCGCGGTTCATGATTGTAACGGTAATTTTTGGGTGTCGCTTCATTCAATCCAAAATAATCGTTTGGAGTGAGCCATGTTTCAGTTAGGCACAGTATGTCAAGGTTCAGTTCTGAGATTAATTCATTTATGATTACAGCTTTTGGTGTAAGAGATCTAATGTTTAGGAGACCAAATTTTAGAGAGTACGTTTGCGAGTTGTATAATTTGTAGTCTAATTTTATATTGATCAGATTATTGGTGTTAAGTAATTTGTTGTTTATAGTTATTTTATGTTTTCGTGGTATGGACACTGTTTCGATAGCAAATGTTAGGTTTTGACAGGTTTTAGGTCGGTTTCTGGGGCAGTGTTCTAAGGTGTTATATTTGGAATTATTTAGTCGGATGCTAATAAGCGCCCATGAGATCTTATCATCATCATCAACCTCATCGTCATTCTCTTCATCCTCATCATCTTCATCTTCCATCATCACCATCATCATCCACATCATCACCATCATCCTCATCATCAACATCCTCATCGTCATCTTCATCCTCCTCCTCATCATCAACATCATCGACTTTCTCATCATCATCATCATCATTATCCTCATCATAATCTTTCATAATCATCATCATCATTCTTATCATCATCATCCTCATCATCTTCTTCTTCCATCATCAACCTCATCGTCATTCTTATCATCCTCATCATCTTCATCTTCCATCATCCTCATCATCAACATCCTCATCGTCATCTTCATCCTCCTCCTCATCATCAACATCATCGACTTTCTCATCATCATCATCATCATTATCCTCATCATAATCTTTCATAATCATCATCATCATTCTTATCATCATCATCCTCATCATCTTCTTCTTCCATCATCAACCTCATCGTCATTCTCTTCATCCTCATCATCTTCATCTTCCATCATCCTCATCATCAACATCCTCATCGTCATCTTCATCCTCCTCCTCATCATCAACATCATCGACTTTCTCATCATCATCATCATCATTATCCTCATCATAATCTTTCATAATCATCATCATCATTCTTATCATCATCATCCTCATCATCTTCTTCTTCCATCATCAACCTCATCGTCATTCTCTTCATCCTCATCATCTTCATCTTCCATCATCCTCATCATCAACATCCTCATCGTCATCTTCATCCTCCTCCTCATCATCAACATCATCGACTTTCTCATCATCATCATCATCATTATCCTCATCATAATCTTTCATAATCATCATCATCATTCTTATCATCATCATCCTCATCATCTTCTTCTTCCATCATCATCATCATCAACTTCCTCATCGTCATCCTCATCCTCAATCTCTTCATCATCACATCATCGTCCTGATTATCATCTTTCATCATCATCATCCTCATCATCAATCAACCTTCCTCATCATCATCACATATAATGTAAAGTAACCCGATTTTTTGACACTATAAAAATCCTTTTCCAGATATTAATGACAAAATTGATCTAAAGACGTTATTAAAGTTAGTTTAAAATCTCAGAGTTTACCTTTCATTTTCAAGCAACATAAAAATGTCATTCCGTTGTTATTGTTTGTGTTATTATTTAATTTTATTTAGCATTATGTGTTTTTTTATAACACCATATGTGGTAATTTAATGACATGAAACACATGTACCTGCAATACTTTTAGGTTGTCGTTGATAAAAACCGAATGGGGCGGGGAATGTACGTCACGCACGTCACGTGGTATATTTGCATATTAAGAGGATGTCATCTAGTGACTTTTGGCCAGCCAATAGCGACTTTTCTTACTGAGGAGTTGGCAACAGTGAACTTTATCCTTAAACGGCTCCTGCAGAGAGTCACATGTATGCGCTGAATATTGGTCGAGTGTTGTTCGGGGTTTCACGAATCTCACGAAGGCAGGAATCATCCCTGAACCGTGAAGTACCGGTGACAGCGACCGCAGCGAGTCTGAGGAGGGAGAGAGGAGTCAGGTGCGCCTGATGCTGAAATCCCTTTCAGCTGTTTTATTCAGGCAACGATGAAGGATTTGTGGATGAGGAATTAACTGAAGCAAAATTGTACTCCTTTGTATTTCACGTGTTACAGCGAAAAAACTTTCAATTATCGAGCTATTATTTTGATTTGATGAATGTATGAAAGAGGATATGATTGTATTTGTATTTTACCTGTTTGAGATGAAACATATTGATATTGTAAGTCCATGACTTATTCTTTTAATAGTTTCAATAGCTGTTTTTCTGTTTTGTTTTGTTGAATGCTTTAGCTTTAGCGTTACCTTTTCAAATTGATCCTCACTTTAGATTTTCTTTTCGTCATTTCTTTCATCGTGTTTCCTCGTGCTCTGGGTTAACGAGCTTGTTGTCATTGCGTCATTTGCTGCGGGGTTTTTCTTTCTCAAGAATAACCGACAAATGAAAGCATCAGTCGAATAAACCTGTTCTTGTCCACTATTGACTAATCGACCCAAACGAGGTCGGCCCTAATACAAATGCAGACAAATACACACATGCTCTATCTCCACCATATTTAATGCATTAAGAGGTAATTGGCAGCAAAGAACAAAGTAAATCATTTTGATTACATGTGATTCTAAAATTTCCAAAATGAATACAATGGAGGATTACATATTTCCTTCAAGCCAATCAGAGAAGAGTTGCTTTTTGGAGGCTGTTAGTGTTGCTGCTCTCCTGACTGGATCAGGGGTTTGTTCCAGCAGCCAGGGACAGTGAGAGAGAAGGTTCTGGAGAGGGATTTCCTGCCTTTCTGAGACCGCTAGACGCTGTTCCACACAAGATTAGGGCGTAACCTCTTTATTCCTTGGCCCCTCTAACAATCCCTGTGTTCTGATAGGCTCTATTGCTCTGATTGGCTCCTCGTGTCTCCTGTTCATCACTGGCCGACGGGAGGTGATTGTTCTGGAGCTGAATGACAGCCGTCACACCATCCAGGTGAATTCTGCACACTGCTGTTGGATTCAGAGACACGCCACATGATGCTTTGAGTGTCCAGAGAAGCGCTGTATAAATGTAATGCGTTATTTTATTGCCATTCACAAAATATTCCTTTATAAAAACCTTATTCCCTTAACCGATATAATCTCTACAAAAACCTAATCAGGAAGAGGAGTACAAGTTAATGACGTTCAGTGCTGTTCGATCTTCGCTTTTCACTCTCAATCTTCAACCTTTCACTGGCTGATCTTCAGGTGACAGGTTTCTGATGATTTTCTCAGCCTCAGCCTTAGAGCAGTCTTCTTCCTTCGAAAGGTTTATTGTTTCTTCCAGTTCACAGCTGCTGAGGCTCTTTTTAAGCCGTCTCTTGGTGAAAGTCAGAGCTTTTTCGGTGTGAAAGGCAAAGCTGAGCTGATCCCATACATAATACTCGTGTTCCACACGTTTTGCCTCCAGAGTTCCATTGTCTCTTTGTGTCAGTGTATAGTTATGAGTTTCACAGATGGCTTGTGCTCTCCAGAAGACTTTAAGGCCGTCGAAGGCCACCAGACCATTCCTGGAAGCCAGCGGAGGCAAGTGTTTGAACCTCTCATTAGACTGAGGGCTGTGAACCAGGACGGCATACTGAATCTCCTGCTTGAACAAGCGGGTTGTCCACACCCTGAGAACCGGCTGCTGGCCTTCACAAATCTGCTCCTTGTAGGCGTCCATCAGCTCAGCCAGAGGAAAGGTGAAGCGGAAGTTTCCGTAGCGGGAGCGCTCCAGGAACACGGGTGAGGTGGTGAAAGAACTCAGGAAAGGTCTCTGAGCTGCTCTCTGCTCGTCGCTTCTGTCTGGGAATCTCGTCTCGATGTAACGCTTCTCTGCTTGGTGAACATCAGCGTCCGTGATCTTCAGGCTCCACCAGGAAAAGAGACCTCCCTCAGGACCCCCAAATCCCTCTGAGGCCCAGATCTTTGAAAGGTTCGTCTTGTTGGTGACGTGAGCCACGTCTGTGATGTGAAACTCAACGGGAGTTGGATAATCTGGGATTTTTTTATTCAGATATTGCTCACGAATGTGTTTTCCTTTGAGATCTTCACGGTCTTTCAGTTCTTGCAGCGAGACGTGTCTTCCTTCACAGAACAATTCAGCAGAGTCTCGTGAACTTGTACTTTCAGAGAAGGTTTGCTGAAAAGGAAAGTTTATTTTAATATTGTACACAAATAATTTTTGCTCGCGTTTTATAATAGTCACACAGTTAGTTGATGCACACAATGTTTTACTCAGTTAAGTGTTGTAATGGAAATATTGATACTCATGAGACATGATTTATGAACACAATCGCAAACAGCAATTAGAGAAGGGCCAATTGAAGGTATGGTAGGTCTTCAGCTCCTGGCTAAAATCAAAAGAAGCAAGGAGATGTTTGTCCTACGTATAGCCTCAGAATTAAATTTGAAGGTTTGATATTGGGCAATACTGAAATTTTGTCACTAGTGTAGTGGATCGAAAAATTCAACCTGCTGTCAAACGTTTGATTTTATGGTGCTGTTCTGAGAAAAGACAGGGTGATTCAGGAATGTTTGGTTATTGTTGATTGTGAATGTAAATTAGTAATTTGATGGTTCTCATATTTATGCGTATTTTCTTTAATGATGGCAAGGAATTATGTAAGATAATGGAAAGAGACATTGCTAAGGAACATTTGAATGACATAGAATAACGTATATTGCTGAATGATTTTGTCTTACAGATAGAACTGCTTGATAGGAAACATTTAGGTAGGAATGCTTATCGTCTGTAGGTGAATGGTAAATGATTACATTTTAAAACATAATTGTCTTGTGACAAAAAGGGGGGAATGTAATAGAATATTTAATTAATTCTCAAATAAGATTGAGTTTGTATGAGCCTACGTTTACTTGGGATGGAACAGGAAGTGATGTAGAGGGGCAGGATGTATACGGAAAGGAATCTCAAAGGGGTTACCGGTTTAGGGGCTTTCTCTCTCTCTCTCTCTCTCTCCCCCTCTCTCTCTCTCTCTCCCTCTCTCTCTCTCTCTCTCTCTCTCTCTCTCTCTCTCTTTCTCCTCTTCTTTCCCTCTCTTCTTTCTCCCTCCACGATGCTTGCATTGTGATCACATTCTTCGTTGATATCAAGGTATGAGCTTATGTGGGTGTTTTGGCAATTAGGTGACCTGATTTAACATTTGTTTAATTCGTACATTGGTTTTGATTCCATGAAAAAGACAGTCTGACTTTAAAACGGAGGGACATTTTTCTGATAAGGAAATGTTAGTAACAGCAGAATAACTGCCACGTGATACTTAGGTAATAACACCTTGAACATTGGACGTAATGTGGGCTGAATTAGCTTGATTTAGAGATAACTTCCTGTATATATATCGCGCCTATGACACACCAAAGGAGGTGCAGTGTTCGAGCCAGGTTCTGTAACCCATCACATTGCTGTTTCCTCAAAGATCTTGTGCTGAAAAGTAAAGAGAAATCGGACTGAAAGTCGCAGTCTGTCTTTATTGAATTTATTTTCAAAAGTGTATTTTATGTTGCGGGAAAACAACCACACTTACTTCATGTTTGGAGTCGTGATAAATTGCTGTTTCCGTAACATTGTGTTCATAAAACATGTCTCATGAGTATTAATATTTCCATTACAGTGTGTTTAATTCAGGTTAACTGTCATGTCAGAATTCAGGTAAAATGAGCACCAACCAACCCTTGAATGCTGCACACGCTCATTATTTCCAGTTGGCCAACACTTCTAAAATACTTCTTTGTGTTGGTCTATATACATTATTGTCTGATTTTAGTGTTACCTAAATCATCAAAATTAACAGAAATAAACACGTCGGATATATTAGTCTGTGTTATTACATGACACAGAATCACAACAGAATTTCTCACATAAATAAGCTTTTCATGATGTTATAAATACAAGACAAAATCCTGAACATTCATGAAAACCAAATTCCTATACAAAACAATAGAATGTTCTTAAATGCAATTAAAAATATGTTTCACAACAATGGTAGTGATAACAACACGCAATTTTAGTAACATTACAGTAAACATCTTTTTGAGTAAGTTGACACAGTTCTTGTATCATGTACTTGTTTCTGGTTGCGGATGGATAGAGAAGAAACACTCACATTGTCTGCCATTGCGAGATGCCTGAAGCTCTGTGTCTGTGTGTGTGAAGACTGCAAGATCTTCAGGTTCTCTCTTCCTTTTAACTGAACACTGACACACCCTGAAGCTTTTCTTTACACGTCAGCTTTTGATTCGTTAACTCAAAGAGAATTTTTTTCTGGTAGCCGGCCAACAGAGCATGCACTAATTTTTCTGCGTCTACGATAGACAGCATGTTCCGCACTTCAGCAATATTCCTGAGGAGAAAGAAAGCAGTCTTAGTAACATAAGAGATCTGGTTCTTAAACCTCAGTTCACTATCTATAATAACACGTCAAGATTTTTAACTGTAGTGGAAAAATTGACAGTGTGTCCCCCAGCTCCAGATTTAAAACTGAGAGATTCTGTAATTAGAGACAACAAGTAATGTTTCTGTTTTATCGGGATTTAAGTTTATTTACATTTTCATTCATCCAATCATTGATATCAGTGACACATTCTGAGATCTTATTTAGCTTTAAAGGGTCGTTAGGTTTTGTTGCGATATAGAGCTGGGGGTCGTCTGCAGAGCGATGGAAACTTCTTTAGCAGCTCTTTCAGTAATCTTGTTGGTACAGGATCCAGAGAGCATGTGTTGCACCTGCTCCTTGTTATCCTCACGTGTGCCTAATTTGATCATTAGTTACCTTATTTATTCTCTTATTGCTCTTTTCTGTTCATGTTATTGGTGCATCTTTGGTTATCTCGTTTGTGAGCAAGAGTGTTCTGCTTCCCTGCAACTTCACCCTGAAGACGGTGCCTGCTGTAGTCATTCTAAAATAAAGAATTTGGAACTCACTGCGCTTGGGTCCGCGTCTGTACTGCCTAACAGCATCTCGTTGATTTAGATGCTGTGATTATTTTCAGCAGTTCTTTCAGGTCCAAATTTGAAAAGTTTGGCATCTTCTCAAGTACAAGCACAAACTTTAAGTTAGGTTGAATAGGAGTTTTGGCTATTTTGTTTTGCATATGCAGTGAGACGCCAGTAAGCTAGTTCACCTGCAGTCTGTTCGTTGCACTAATTACTTTAAATCGCTGCCCTGGTAGCATTCCGTGTGTCTTTGTTGCTGTCCGAACATCAGGGTCATGCTCAGACCCCCACCCACCCCCCCTCCCTCCTTCCCCATATATTCAAGTTTTTGTCATCTCTATTTGTGCCCTATATATTTATAATGTGCAAGTTATTTATAATAATGACCTTACTATTTAATCCGTTTTCTTCACCAATTTGGGTGAGAGAGAGTGAGCGATCTGTTTAATCCAGAAACAGACTGTTTACATGAAGAAAGAAAATGTTTGTCTGTTCTTATCAGAATTTAGAGGGTAATGAATAGTTTCATGTACATTAAATGGTGCTTTATACTGCCCTCTTTGCAGACAGAAAGAGCCTCCATGTAAATCCGGCTCGTTGATTTGTCGTTCTCGCTCGCTAAATAAAGCAAAAAACTGAACAACTCAATCTGCTGTAAATGAACGCTTTTCAACTTTAACTTTCTCTTTTTTTTAGCTCTCCATGTTCTCATTTGAGTCGTAAAATCCGTCTTTTGGGAGAAATCACAGTGAGAGCAGCGAGGAGTTAAAACAGTTTTGTTTGAAATGTTTGTTGAAAGACGTCGTTGGTGTAAAACTAACAAATGTGATGAATGCGTTGAAACGCTTGGCGTTCATCAGCTGTGACGTTTGACTGACAGTTTGAGCGGTTATTAGAGATGCGCTTTTTAAAGGTTAAATATTTGCTAACAACACAAACAGACGTAAAGGGTTTCAAACAATATTGGTTTATTAAAAAAAAAAAAAAAACATGTACACACGTGCTTGTCGAAGCCCATCCTTCTGTGCGCTAATCCCATTTACAGAGAGGTGCGTTGAAGTTTGCTTGTGTAAAGTCTTAGTTATTGGTATCTTTGACTTTGCTGTTTTTGGCGGATTGTTGGTGCGGACTGAGATTGTTGTTGCTGCAGTTGTGTGCTAAACTGAGAGAGCTGATTTAAAGAGCGAAGATCTGTGTTTGGTGCGCGTAAGCATCTGAGATTATCACTCTTTTTCGGTAATAACTTCTCCCAGAGGCTACATGTTACAGCTTAAACTATGAAACTTTTGAGTTGTTAAAGGGAAAGTGAGCTGTCAGAGGCACAATCTGATCCTGCAGGTTATTTTCTGAAGGTGAAAGCATCCCGAGCTTTAAGGTTGAACCTGCTCCGGCGCATTGTTTCGATGGCTGTGCTTTCTCTTCTTCTGAAACCATCTCGAGCGTGCCTGAAGGGACAGGATGATCCTCATCCAAATACCAAAGCTTATTAAAGATGACAGATCGTGCTCCACAAGCGCTGAGCCCTCAAACTCTGGTCGGTAGCATGAGCAGAGCTCGGCTGCTCGTCCTCTCAGACTGGTCCGACTGCCACCTAAATTAAACCACAGAAGGTTTCCATCGTGTGAACAGTCACAGGAACGGTTCCATCTCTGTCAGAACCAACCCTGAAGCACATTTCAGATGTCAGGCACCTGTCTTACGTCTCTCATCGGTTGACACACCTGTTCTCTGCTCCCCATTTTTGTTAATCCACGCTCCGCATCTCTGATCTGTATTTTCTGGCTACGATCACACAGGTATTGTTTCTCCAGACCAGAGCTCGTTCAGATATCAGTGCAAAGAGGCATTTTGGAAATCAAGTTCTCTGTTCTATCGTCACATTCACACATAAAAAACATGAACACACACACGCACACACACACACACACACAGCAAATCTTTAATTAGAAAACAATTGAACCAGTACAAGAAAACCGTAAAGACAAACACGATCGCGCTAAATTGAGCTCACTTTCTGTTACACCTCTAACACACGACTCCCTCCTCACTCTCTAATAGCAGCAGTTCTTTACGGACACACAGAGGAATTGTAGCGTACTGGCTATCAAATGTTCTATTTTGCTTAAACTGAAGATTTAACACGAAACAATCGCTCCCTCTACAATTGTCAGCAGTCATAACTAGTCGCAATGTTCTTCCAGATCCGACCATGTCAAACATGGCTGAAGCAGAGCATCAGGAGGAGTCTCGCTCGGTCTCTCCACAGCAGGGCTAAACCTTCCAGCAGCGCCTCCTGAGCACAGAGAAGTGAACCAATAAAGAGCTTGAAACAGATGCCTGAGACTCGTTACTGACCACAAGAACGATACGAAGCCGATAGCAGCCCTTACCTGTCCTCTCCTCCACAGTTTTGTTTTCATGTTTACAAATTTCATTGAGCAGAGCAGCAGAAGTCTAGAATGATGAAGTAGCTTCTGCGCTCTCTCGTATCGAAGCGGAGAGATTGATCACGTACGTGTACTCCATAATGAAACTGTTGCCCCGCCCCGAACCCAGTTCGTTGGAAAGCATCCGATCTAAGGTTCTGGAGCAGATGCCAAGCTGAAAACTGCTGCTGTGTCCCAATCCGAACACTTCTACTGCACCCTTAACGCAGAAACGCATTTCCAGAAGAAGGTGTAGATACCCACCAAACACGTAACCTTAAATAGCCCTTCATATCACGTCTAAGTGATGACTTTTGCTTCAGGAATAGTAAACTTTACTAGCTATTCACGTTGACTGCGCAGCAGGGAGTTTATAGTGAGCGAGAGAGAGCTTGATCTGAGATGCTCTAAATCTTCTCGCGACTGAAGTAGTTGTGATTACACATTCTTTCATTCAAATATTCTAATATTAGATATAACTCTCTCTTTATTGATATTATTTCAAAGAGTTTTATAACTGCATTTCTACAAACTAAACATAAAGCACTCAACAGCAAAATACTATGAACAAATATTTCATTCATTCATTCATCTTCATGTCTGCTTTCTTCCCTTTCGGGGTCTCCACAGCGGAATGAACCGCCAACTCTCTGGCATATGTTTTACGTAGCGGATGCCCTTCCCTGCCGCAACCCATCGCTGGGAAACATTCACACACACACATTCGCACTTTAACACTATGGGCAATCGTACTTATTCAATTCTCTTATTCCGCATGTCTTTGGACTCGTGGAGGAAACCGGAGCACCCGGAGTAAACCCACGCGATCACGAGGAGAACATGAGAACTCCACACAGAGATACCAACTGAACCAGCCGAGGCTCGAACCAGAGACCTTCTTGCTGTGAGACCACCGTGCTACCCACTGCACCACCGTGACGCCTTGAACAAATATTTGTCCTCACTAAAAAAAAAACACAGTGAAGAAACAACCCTCCAAAATATTCTTCATTCTTTCTAAACTCTCTCTTGTAAAGTAAACCCTGACTGAGAACATTCCGAGCTACTCAGAGTTTTATCTGCTTCCAGTTCTTCTGACAACGCTGCTCTCAAGCTCCTCAACAGGAACATCTATTCAAGGGTTTTATTATGATTTCTGTGCGTGCTAGAGGAGACGCAGTGTACAATAGTTTGAGCAGTGTTTGCGTCTGAAACGAGCAGTTTTATCCTCAGAGCAGTCTATCACGATGTTCTTCACTGGTGCCGAGTGGCTAAAGTTTGGTTTGGTTCGGAGAAGAGCAGAGCTGATCGCTTTTCCTAGCATTGCACCTTTGAAATAGAATACTTACAGAGAACAAACATCAAACTCGCTGATTACCTCTGGACTGATAAAAAACTGATATAAACCACTCTATGACTACTGCACCCTGAAAGGTGCATTTTTGTTGCTCTACTTCTGAGATTTTTAGCCTCATTTCCTTCCGTTTAGAATCTGAACCTCGAGAGGTGTTCTCATTATTGTTGCAGAGTTGGGGCTCTGCTGGACATTTTGGAGCTTTTAATTCACACATTCACACAATTTTATTCTAAAATGTAAAATGTTATCGTTTAGGTGTGATTTATGTTTGTGTGGGAAGACAGAATAAAGATAAGAATCTACCATGTTCACTCTTCCCCGGGTCCAGTAGAGTGAACACCTCATGTGTGATATAAATGTGTAGCAGGGATACATGTATTGTGCTGTGTTTTATTTGTTTCTCTATGCACTCTCTTGAGCGATCTCTCTCTCAAACCTTTTCGTAAGAAATCTGTTCTGATAAATGTTTTTCACAGAAAACGAGCCGAGCCCAGTGAATCTCAGTTTCAAATAAAATTGCTTTTATAATAAATTTAAATCTGAAAACGGGTCCCACAGAGCCGAACACCATTCGAGGGAAACTCGTTCTGGGTTCTAGCGTGTCCCAGAGGCTACACTGTACAGCTTACACCATAAAATGCTCCCTTCTGGGTTTTAAAGGGAAAGTGAGCTGTCAGAGGAACAATCTGATCCTGCAGGTTATTTTCTGAAGGTGAAAGCATCCCGAGCTTTAAGGTTGAACCTGCTCCGGCGCATTGTTTCGATGGCTGTGCTTTCTCTTCTTCTGAAACCATCTCGAGCGTGCCTGAAGGGACAGGATGATCCTCATCCAAATACCAAAGCTTATTAAAGATGACAGATCGTGCTCCACAAGCGCTCGAACCTGTTTTAGAGAATGTCACGCGGATCCCGAGCGTCCTCTCGTTCACCTTCTCGTCAATCTTGAAAGTTTAGGCTCATTTCAGGGTCGAGCGATGGAGAAAATAAACACCATCAGCCCACGAAGAAGAGAAGAAGAGAGCGAGGAACTCAACGAGCGAGCTCTTCTTTCAGAGTTTCACCCAAGAGCAGATTCCCTTTCCCTTTTACTTGACACTGGCAAAGTCCTCAGGAGATTGCCATTTCCTGCCAATTGTTGGCACAGTGATGGTGAATTTACTGAACACATCAGTCATAAAAAGGACAATTTCATGCCCAGTACTGGCAGGCTCCAGCACCGTGAAATCCATTGCCACTATCTCATTGGGTTTGGCTGCCAAGAGATAATCCAGCAGGTAAGACCAGCTGCAGGCCGCCTTCTCCACCATCCGGGCGAAACACCCTACGATACAGGATCTCCCCTTTTTTGACAAGCCGATCCTTCTGACGCAACAAAGAACGACTGGCCTTTGAAAGCTTTAATCGCTCCTCTCTTGTGAGGAAGGGGCCCTGCTCCCAGATTGCCAAGATAGGTCTAATATCTGGGTCCACGGTCTGCAAGAGATGCAGGTCAGCTGCCACATAACAGCGTAAGGCTGTAATTGTGTTAAGACTTAAGGGATGGCTGAGTACATCAGTGGAAGCATCCTGTATTAATCCAGGTATACAACTTCCAACTGTTAGCTGCTCACAAACATTTTGCCTTGAAAGTGCATCTGCATTTTGGCCTACTCCGACCAGACCGATATCGAATTTATTGTCAGTAAATACTATACAGCGGTTGCCCAACAGGTAATCTCTGAACTTTTCAGTC
The DNA here is from genome assembly GCA_900490495.1 of Danionella dracula. Lineage (NCBI taxonomy): Eukaryota > Metazoa > Chordata > Actinopteri > Cypriniformes > Danionidae > Danionella > Danionella dracula. The sequence goes on from UELW01000459.1 coordinate 37,569, forward strand.
ATGACCCACTTGAGCGCAAGAAAGTTCAACTTCATGGAGCTATTAACACTCATGTTGCGCTCAGTGGGCCGGAGACTCCGGCTCGCATAGGCAATTGGTCGAGCCTTAGAATTTTGTTCTTGAGATAGTACCGCACCTTACCCACGCTGACTGGCATCTACCTCAAGAATAAAGGGGAGAGAGAAGTCTGCCTAGGCCAAAACAGGCGCTGGAGTCAATTTTAGCCGCAAGCTAGTAAACTCCTCTGTCCAAGAGTCCCCAAAAATGGGCCTAGACAGCTTGACAGGTCCTCTCTTGAACATACCAGCCACCAGCCGATGTAGGGGGGCTGCCAAATTGGCAAAGCTCTCCACAAAACGCCAGTAATAGCTGGCAAAGCCAAGAAAGGACCGCAGCCCAGTCACGGTTTCCGGTTTCTTCCACCGTGCTACTGCCTCGACTTTCGCTGGGTCCGTAGATACTCCCGCAGAGGAGATCATATGACCCAAGTAGTTAACCTTGCGTCGAAAGAAAGCACACTGCCATAGTTTCACCTTCAGTCCCTCACGCTGTAAACGAATCAACACAGCCTCCAGCCGCTCAAGATGCTAAGTGTCTGTGGAGGAGAACACAACCACATACAGGAGGAGGGACTGGTACTGTTGATCGCCAAAAATCCTCTCCATTAACCTTTGGAATGTACCTGGCAAAACGGCATACGATTCCATTCATACAACCCAAACGGGGTACAAAAGGCAGCTTTTGGCCAATCACGTTCCCAAACAGGGACCTGATTACAACCGCTAGCTAAATCCATTGTGGAAAACCAGCAGGCCCCAGTCAGGGAATCAAGGGTTTTCTCCATACGAGGTAAAGGGAAAGCATCCCTTCTTGTTTTCCAAATGAGCTGACGGTAGTCAACTCACATGAGAAGTCTCCCGTCTTTCTTTTTCACCAAAACAATTGGGGATGCATAGGGAAAAATCAACCGCATCAGTTTGTTCTCGGATTCCAGAATTCTCCCCAACATGTTGAGCATCTATTGTTGCCACTGCAGATGCCACCTCAGTGATTCCATTAGGTAAACTCACAATGGAGCTACCCATCAAGGTACCCAGTATAGAACGTGGGTTAAGTATGATCTCATTAACTCCCACATTCACTATTGGCACACATACAGTACCCCGTACAACTGGTGCAAGCGATGGAACGGCCAGTAGCCCTGCAGGCAATCCAGACTTAGGGGGCTCAAATAGGGCAGTCTGTGCAGCGTATTGGTCAGAGCAGGTGGCAGGAAAACACTTCATAGTACCCCCTGTGTAACCGGGCGCGTTAATTAGCCCCAAGCTGGCGCCGGTCTCTCATTAGGCATTAGCCTATCAGTGGTGGTCTCGGCAGGTATTTAGACTGCCCTCGACCACAGTCAAGGATGCGCCAGCTCTGCTGGAAGCCGTATCCGGTCATTGGTCGTTGACAGAGTGGGAACACTCTGCAGAAACGGGCGTTCAGGTGAGGGGTTTCCGGGTTACCGAGCAGACGATTGTTTGTGTTTCTGCGCACGGCAGCCTTTACGCCCTTCCGTGATTTTAGGAGGCTGCGGGGGTTCTTTCTGCTGCTTTGCGAGGCAGAGAGGAATTGGTGTTTAAATATTTCTACTAGCGATAGAGCAGGAACCTTTCCCAGCGATGGGTTGCGGCAGGGAAGGGCATCCGCTGTGTAAAACATATGCCAGTGAGTTGGCGGTTCATTCCGCTGTGGCGACCCCGAAAGGGAAGAAAGCCGACATGAAGATGAATGAATGAATAGAGCAGGAACCCGTGAGCTTAAGCGCTGTTTGTTCCTTAGGATCCTCCTTCCTCCCTTGTTGTTGTTTTCCCTTGATTTTCCCGTTCCCTTCATTCCCTTTCCCATTTGACCGCTGGTTACGACGTCCAACGTCAGTTGCAGCGATCGGGTTTATTTGGGAGCACGGCCGAGCCGGTTTCATCTCCGTCGCGGCGACTTTGTTTCCTCAACTCGCCACGTCAGCGACTCTGCTACCACCGTATCGGCCCCGGACGGGTTGCCGCTCTTCCCAGCCCTACTTCAATGGATTATGTCCGGTAAAGTGCAGGATCGCTGCAACGGGAACTGTGTTTTTTTTAATAATATTCGGTTATACAAGTTAGTGTGTGTGTGTGTGTGCGGGACTATTTTTAAATATTTAATTTACCTCTATGTTTCAACTGCACTTCAGGTGAGAGGGGGAAAAATCCCATTAACAAAGCTGTGCTGCTTGCTCTGTGTATTGTTGGACTTTAGAGGCGTCCAAAGCATGTTCAAAATGACCAAGAGACAGATTGCCAACTGATCGAATTTAATTGACTTCAGCAGGGACAAATCAACAGCAGTTTTCAGCGCGCTGGAGAAGCTCTAAACAGCTTCTGAGTCCGTTTTCCAAAACCCTAGCTCTTTATCTCCTCTCAAGCCGTTTCTGGGGAAACGAAACCAGGTGTTATTTCTCGTCTCCGCGACTGGTACAGGCGGCTCCTCTGACGTAGGATGGTCAGCTCCCTGCCTGGTACAGGATGCCTCCTGTGCTCCTCCTCTTATCTGCTCAAAAACAGGATGTGCCATGGCCTTCAGACACACAAAAGGCTCACAAACCTTCATGAATCTCTTCTTATTTAACTCTTCAGTTTTTCTTGATCAGAATTTAGAAGGTAAAAAGTTGGTTAACAAAATAAGTACTTTTGAATATATAAAAGGTAAAATATAAATCCCACAGTATACCTGTCTTTTGTTGAAGGTACGCCATGCTTGGAGGGCGATAGTGCTCCCCGTGGTGCTGGGCTACATGTGCGCAAGAGGGAGGTCGTGGAGTGTACGAGCACTGGGTGAGCGTGAATTGTGAATGGTTATAGTGTGCCGTGTTGTGTGGTACTGACCCTCCAGTCTAGGCTACAGCCCTTGGTAACGACGAGTGTGCATATACCGTGGTACGGGTTTACTGGGGCAACTCAGTTGTGGGCAAATACCATCTTCCATCGAGAATTACAGAGGTTGCTACTCTACTCCGACCGCTAGGACGCCATTCTGTCCTGGCGTGTCTACTCTCCTCTGTCCCTCTGCAAATCGCCGGTGAGCGTCATGGTTATTTTTAAGGTGTTGATTGATGTTTATTGTTGAATAAAGCATTGTGATGTATTATAGTCTCCTGGGGCCTCGTGTATAAAACTTTGCGTAGATGTAATCCTTAAAGTGTGCGTACGCACATAAGGCAGAATTTGCGTACGCACAAAAGTTTTCAGATTTATAAAACCGTACGTACGCCAGAACCCGCGCAAGGTTCGCTTTATAAATCAAAATGATCTGAATATTGTGCGCAGGTGCACGTGCGTATTCCTTACCCCAATCTCCTCCCAAAATAACCATATTTGGAGGTTAAGACCGCCCATTTTGAATATGTATGATCTCCCTGCATATTAATACCACCAATAATTCGGTTAACAAAAGCGAATTCATTCTCAGATGGTGCCTTTATTGCAACATGAGTGCAGTCACCAGCACCGAGTACATCGGGAAAACCGGCGATTGCTGCAAATCGCATTTTGATGTCGGCCTGTTCAGCTTGCGCGTAAGGAAAACGGATGTATCGGGGGAGGCATCCCCACTATGGCGTCCCGTACTTATGGCATGACACGGCTCAGGGACGACTGCGACGTACCCGATCGCTCTGCCAACTCTCGCTGGAAAGCACCAGTGGCCTAATGTGGTCAATACTTGCACAGGAACACACAGCGCATGGTTTCTCCGCGAGGGTCTTTCCAATACTGGCCTTAATTCAGAACACAATTCCAAGAGGATGGCTCTTGGAAATCGAAATCGGCTCATGATCCAATCATCATCTTCCTCCGTAGAGCGTCATTAGCGAGGTCTTCTAACAGCGCTAGAGCATCCATTATGATGAGAAGTTATTGTAGCGTGTTTTAAAGTGCAGGGTTCGTTGGACCCTTTAAGAGGTGGGCGGGACTTAAGGGGAAGTTGAGAGGGGTTTTCCCAAGAGATAGAAAAAAGAATGTTCGGGACTGTTGGCTGGTGAACGTTGTGTGTTTTTGGAAGAAATAAAAAGAAAACTGATGTTCTACGATCTCAGCGTGTGCTCCCTGGATTAAACGCTACATTATATACGCACATACCTTTTTATAGCCCATTCATTAAAACAAATGAGCTAATTCAAAGTATCTGGTTAAGAATGCTAATAATGATAATTCAGGTTGATACAATTTGATTTATTGGGTGAAGTAATAGGATCATTTAGAAGTTTTTCATTTTAAATAGCTATTGCTATTTGGGACAGTTGGTGTCGCCAAAACACATACTCTTCTAAAAGAGTGCGTACGCACGCTCAAGAGCATCCGTACGGTGCGCACTTATTTACGCCAAGTTTATTTTTTATAAATCCCGATATGTGCATGGAAAAATGCGTACGCATCTTTCTATGCCCATTTTATGCGTACGCAACGTTTATACATCAGGCCCCTGGACTCTGCCTCCATCTTTCACTTTATATGAGGGGACGATCCTGAGTGCTTTTTTTGAATACTGTTTAATCGAGACCTAGGTCTCAGTGGGGGCCTTACACCCTCCGGTCACACCTGGTATTTGACATGTCTGATGGCCACGCCGTCGCTCTCTACCTCCACAGTCTGCTGTTGTCCCACTTGCAGCTACTTTACACTCCTGCAAGGCTTGAGAAACAAAAAAGGAAGCGGTAGATACTTCAGGCAACTCAAACAGGGCTGGGCCATGTTGCCCAAAAAGCCCCTGATAGCATCGGGTGCTTCATTGCGTAAGCCATTTGGTGGATCTTGGACAACTAGTACACCACATTTTGGAACCAAATGGCCACACAGTTCTATATCCAATTCATTGTAGCCAATCATTCAGAAGACCCCTTATGACGATGACAACGGATTCCACGACGTCGACCGGATTGGCGTCACAGGGGTCCCGCCCTGGAGCCAGGCCTGGGGTTGGGGCTCGAAGGCGAGCGCCTAGTGGCCGGGTCTTTTCGTTGTTACGGTCTACGGGCCGAACAGCAGTTCAGAGTACCCGTCCTTGTTGGAGTCCCTGGGAGGGGTGCTGGAAAGTGCTCCAACAGGGGATTCCATCGTTCTCCTGGGGGACTTCAATGCGCACGAGGGGGATGACAGCGTCACCTGGAGGGGCGTGATTGGGAGGAATGGCCTCCCCGACCTGAACCCGAGTGGTGTTCTGTTATTGGACTTCTGTGCCCGTCACGGTTTGTCCATAACGAACAGCATGTTCAAGCACAAGGGTGTCCACCGGTGCACGTGGCACCAGGACACCTTAGGCCGAAGGTCAATGATCGACTTCGTTGTCGTATCGTCTGACCTGCGGCCACGGGTGAAGAGAGGGGCTGAGCTATCAACCAATCACTACCTGGTGGTGAGTTGGATCCGCTGGCTGGGGAGGAGGCCGGAAATACCGGGGTGGTGGTCCCTCTTTTCAAGAAGGGGGACCAGAGGACGTGTTCCAACACTCCTCAGCCTCCCCAGGAAAGTCTATTCCAGGGTACTGGAGAGGAGAGTTCGGCCGATACTCGAACCTCTGATGCAGGAGGAACAATGCTGGTTTCGACCTGGTCGTGGAACACTGGACCAGCTCTATACCCTCTGCAGGGTCCTCGAGGGGTCATGGGAGTTCGCCCAACCCGTTCACATGTGTTCGACCGTGTACCTCGTGGGGTCCTGTGGGAGGTGCTCTGGGAGTATGGGGTCCGGGGCCCTCTGCTATGGGCTGTCCGGTCCCTGTACAACCAGAGCAAGAGCTTGGTCTGCATTGCCGGCACAAAGTCAGACCTGTTCCCAGTGCGCATTGGCCTCCGGCAGGGCTGCCCTTTATCACCGGTTCTGTTCATAGTTTTTATGGACAGAATCTCTAGGCGCAGCCGGGGGCCGGAGCGGGTCTAGTTCAGGGGCCTCAGGATTTCATCTCTGCTGTTTGGGGACGCTGTTGTCCTGTTGGCTTCTTCGGGCCTGGACCTCCAGCGTGCGTTGGGGTGGTTTGCAGCTGAATGTGAAGCGGATGGGATGAGGATCAGCACCTCCAAGTCTGAGGCCATGGTTCTCGACCGGAAAAGGGTGGCCTGCCCTCTCCAGGTCAGTGGAGTGCTCCTGCATCAGTGAGAGGAGACTGCTCAGGTCGAGCGGAGCCAAGTCATTCAGAGCCTTAAAGGCAAGGAGCAGAATCTTATAGTCGATGAGATATTGTACAGGAAGCCAATGAAGAGAGCACAGAACCGGTGTAATGTGATCATATTTCTTTGTTCTTGAAAGAACTCTAGCTGCTGCGTTCTGGACTAACTGTAATTTTTGTAGCGCGGCGACTGAGCAGCAGCTAACAGAGCGTTACAAGAATCCATTCTGGAGCTCATGAAAGCATGCACTCATTTTTCTGCGTCTACGATAGACAGCATGTTTCACACTTCAGCAATATTCCTGAGGTGAAAGAAAGCAGTCTTAGTAACATAAGAGATATGGTTCTTAAACATCAGTTCACTATCTATAATAACGCCAAGATTTTTAACTGTAGTGGAAAAATTAACAGTGTGTCCCCCCAGTTCCATATTTAAAGCAGAGAGATTCTGTAATTGCTTTTTAGAGCCAATAAGTAATATTTCTGTTTTATCTGGATTTAGCATAAGAAAATTTTCATTGATATCAGCGACGCATTCTGAGATCTTATTTAACTTTAAAGGGTCGTTAGGTTCTGCTGAGATATAGAGCTGGGTGTCGTCTGCAGAGCGATGGAAACTAACTCCATGTCTTCTAATAATTGTGTCGAGGGGCAGCATGTATATTGAGAATAGGATGGGTCCCAGAACGGATCCTTGAGGAACTCCATACTCTACTGCTATTGTGTCTGATGAGTCTCCATTTACATGAACAAACTGACTCCGGTCAGAGAGGTACGAGTTATACCATCTCAGAGCTGGCCCTGGATGCCCGCATCGTTCTCTAGTCTCTCGAGGAGAATCCTGTGATCTATCGTATCGAAGGCTGCACTGAGATCTAGCAGAACTAGAAGAGAGATGTTCCCTTGATCCCAATCAAGTAATAGATCGTTTGAGATGTTAACCAGCGCAGTCTCTGTGCTGTGATGCGCTCTGAATCCAGATTGAAGTTCTTCATAACAGTTGCTCTTTTGTAAGAAGGAGCTGAGCTGTGCTATCACAACTTTCTCTAATATTTTTGACAAGAACGGAAGGTTAGAGATTGGCCTATAGTTGATAACTCAGTAGGATCCAGGTGCGTTTTCTTGATTAGTGGTTTAATTACTGCATGTTTTAACTGTTTGGGAACGTAACCTAGTGATAGAGATGAGTTTATAATATTTAGAAATGGTTCTTGAGCTATTTGTAGCAATTCTTTCAGTAATTTAGTTGGTACAGGATCTAGAGAGCATGTTGTTAATTTAGATGCTGTGATTATTTTTAGCAGTTCTTTCAGGTCAATATTTGAAAAATTCTGCAGCGATTGAGTCAAAGGTATAGGGTTTGAGTTAAACTGCTTTGATTGAATATGAGTTTTAGTAATTTTGTATCTAATAGAGGCAATTTTATTTGAGAAATAATTCATAAAATCATTGCTGGTCAATTTTATAGCTGCATTTGAATCTGTCGATGTTTGACTGTTTAGTAGATTAGTTATCGTTTCAAATAAGAGGCGTGGGTTATTTTGATTTGTTTCTATTAACTTGTGATAGTAGTTAGTTCTTGCAGTTTTTAGTGCTAGTCTATATTTAGACATGCTCTCTTTCCAGGCAATTTTGAATACTTCCAATCTAGTTTTTTTCCATTTACGCTCATAGTTTCTGGTTTGTCTTTTTAGCACCTTTGTATTATCATCAGACCACAGAGTGGCCTGTCTGTCTCTGACTTGTTTTAATTTAAGGGTGGCTACAGTGTCTAGGGTGCTAGTGAGAACATTATTCAAGCTGTAGGTGATCGTTTCAAGTTCATTTTCATCTGCAGGTACTCTAGAAAGGTGAGTAATATCTGGTAGGTTTCTTATAAATGCTTCTTTAGTATTTTGGTTTATATTTCTCCCTAGTTGGTAGCGTTGAATGCTAATGCTAATGTTTATAGTCTGCATAGCACAAGATACAAGATAGTGGTTTGAGATGTCCTCACTTTGAAGCGATATAACAATGTCATTTAGGTCAATGCCATGAGATAGAACCAAATCTAGAGTGAGGTTTAGACCGTGAGTTGCGCCGACCATATTTTGCTTAAACCCACAGGAATTTAGGTCTGTAAAGGCAATACCCAACGAGTCTTTTTTGTCATCGATATGGATGTTAAAGTCTCCAAAAATCAGTATTTTATCTGCTTCGACCAAAAGATGTGCGACAAAATCAGCAAATTCTTAAAGAAAGCTAGAATTGTGTTTTGGTGGCCTGTAGACAACAGCTAATGTTACAGAGAATGCACATCTTTGTTTTGATGCTGCCGGTGTAATATGGAGCACAAGTACTTCGAAGGATTTAAATTTATGTTCTGTCTTTTTGGTTGTGTTTAGGGTATTTCTATATATTGTGGCAACACCTCCACCACCACCAGTTGAGCGCGGTTCATGATTGTAACGGTAATTTTTGGGTGTCGCTTCATTCAATCCAAAATAATCGTTTGGAGTGAGCCATGTTTCAGTTAGGCACAGTATGTCAAGGTTCAGTTCTGAGATTAATTCATTTATGATTACAGCTTTTGGTGTAAGAGATCTAATGTTTAGGAGACCAAATTTTAGAGAGTACGTTTGCGAGTTGTATAATTTGTAGTTTAATTTTATATTGATCAGATTATTGGTGTTAAGTAATTTGTTGTTTATAGTTATTTTATGTTTTCGTGGTATGGACACTGTTTCGATAGCAAATGTTAGGTTTTGACAGGTTTTAGGTCGGTTTCTGGGGCAGTGTTCTAAGGTGTTATATTTGGAATTATTTAGTCGGATGCTAATAAGCGCCCATGAGATCTTATCATCATCATCAACCTCATCGTCATTCTCTTCATCCTCATCATCTTCATCTTCCATCATCACCATCATCATCCACATCATCACCATCATCCTCATCATCAACATCCTCATCGTCATCTTCATCCTCCTCCTCATCATCAACATCATCGACTTTCTCATCATCATCATCATCATTATCCTCATCATAATCTTTCATAATCATCATCATCATTCTTATCATCATCATCCTCATCATCTTCTTCTTCCATCATCATCATCATCAACTTCCTCATCATCATCCTCATCCTCAATCTCTTCATCATCAACATCATCGTCCTTATTATCATCTTTCATCATCATCATCCTCATCATCATCAACTTCCTCATCATCATCACATATAATGTAAAGTAACCCGATTTTTTGACACTATAAAAATCCTTTTCCAGATATTAATGACAAAATTGATCTAAAGACGTTATTAAAGTTAGTTTAAAATCTCAGAGTTTACCTTTCATTTTCAAGCAACATAAAAATGTCATTCCGTTGTTATTGTTTGTGTTATTATTTAATTTTATTTAGCATTATGTGTTTTTTTATAACACCATATGTGGTAATTTAATGACATGAAACACATGTACCTGCAATACTTTTAGGTTGTCGTTGATAAAAACCGAATGGGGCGGGGAATGTACGTCACGCACGTCACGTGGTATATTTGCATATTAAGAGGATGTCATCTAGTGACTTTTGGCCAGCCAATAGCGACTTTTCTTACTGAGGAGTTGGCAACAGTGAACTTTATCCTTAAACGGCTCCTGCAGAGAGTCACATGTATGCGCTGAATATTGGTCGAGTGTTGTTCGGGGTTTCACGAATCTCACGAAGGCAGGAATCATCCCTGAACCGTGAAGTACCGGTGACAGCGACCGCAGCGAGTCTGAGGAGGGAGAGAGGAGTCAGGTGCGCCTGATGCTGAAATCCCTTTCAGCTGTTTTATTCAGGCAACGATGAAGGATTTGTGGATGAGGAATTAACTGAAGCAAAATTGTACTCCTTTGTATTTCACGTGTTACAGCGAAAAAACTTTCAATTATCGAGCTATTATTTTGATTTGATGAATGTATGAAAGAGGATATGATTGTATTTGTATTTTACCTGTTTGAGATGAAACATATTGATATTGTAAGTCCATGACTTATTCTTTTAATAGTTTCAATAGCTGTTTTTCTGTTTTGTTTTGTTGAATGCTTTAGCTTTAGCGTTACCTTTTCAAATTGATCCTCACTTTAGATTTTCTTTTCGTCATTTCTTTCATCGTGTTTCCTCGTGCTCTGGGTTAACGAGCTTGTTGTCATTGCGTCATTTGCTGCGGGGTTTTTCTTTCTCAAGAATAACCGACAAATGAAAGCATCAGTCGAATAAACCTGTTCTTGTCCACTATTGACTAATCGACCCAAACGAGGTCGGCCCTAATACAAATGCAGACAAATACACACATGCTCTATCTCCACCATATTTAATGCATTAAGAGGTAATTGGCAGCAAAGAACAAAGTAAATCATTTTGATTACATGTGATTCTAAAATTTCCAAAATGAATACAATGGAGGATTACATATTTCCTTCAAGCCAATCAGAGAAGAGTTGCTTTTTGGAGGCTGTTAGTGTTGCTGCTCTCCTGACTGGATCAGGGGTTTGTTCCAGCAGCCAGGGACAGTGAGAGAGAAGGTTCTGGAGAGGGATTTCCTGCCTTTCTGAGACCGCTAGACGCTGTTCCACACAAGATTAGGGCGTAACCTCTTTATTCCTTGGCCCCTCTAACAATCCCTGTGTTCTGATAGGCTCTATTGCTCTGATTGGCTCCTCGTGTCTCCTGTTCATCACTGGCCGACGGGAGGTGATTGTTCTGGAGCTGAATGACAGCCGTCACACCATCCAGGTGAATTCTGCACACTGCTGTTGGATTCAGAGACACGCCACATGATGCTTTGAGTGTCCAGAGAAGCGCTGTATAAATGTAATGCGTTATTTTATTGCCATTCACAAAATATTCCTTTATAAAAACCTTATTCCCTTAACCGATATAATCTCTACAAAAACCTAATCAGGAAGAGGAGTACAAGTTAATGACGTTCAGTGCTGTTCGATCTTCGCTTTTCACTCTCAATCTTCAACCTTTCACTGGCTGATCTTCAGGTGACAGGTTTCTGATGATTTTCTCAGCCTCAGCCTTAGAGCAGTCTTCTTCCTTCGAAAGGTTTATTGTTTCTTCCAGTTCACAGCTGCTGAGGCTCTTTTTAAGCCGTCTCTTGGTGAAAGTCAGAGCTTTTTCGGTGTGAAAGGCAAAGCTGAGCTGATCCCATACATAATACTCGTGTTCCACACGTTTTGCCTCCAGAGTTCCATTGTCTCTTTGTGTCAGTGTATAGTTATGAGTTTCACAGATGGCTTGTGCTCTCCAGAAGACTTTAAGGCCGTCGAAGGCCACCAGACCATTCCTGGAAGCCAGCGGAGGCAAGTGTTTGAACCTCTCATTAGACTGAGGGCTGTGAACCAGGACGGCATACTGAATCTCCTGCTTGAACAAGCGGGTTGTCCACACCCTGAGAACCGGCTGCTGGCCTTCACAAATCTGCTCCTTGTAGGCGTCCATCAGCTCAGCCAGAGGAAAGGTGAAGCGGAAGTTTCCGTAGCGGGAGCGCTCCAGGAACACGGGTGAGGTGGTGAAAGAACTCAGGAAAGGTCTCTGAGCTGCTCTCTGCTCGTCGCTTCTGTCTGGGAATCTCGTCTCGATGTAACGCTTCTCTGCTTGGTGAACATCAGCGTCCGTGATCTTCAGGCTCCACCAGGAAAAGAGACCTCCCTCAGGACCCCCAAATCCCTCTGAGGCCCAGATCTTTGAAAGGTTCGTCTTGTTGGTGACGTGAGCCACGTCTGTGATGTGAAACTCAACGGGAGTTGGATAATCTGGGATTTTTTTATTCAGATATTGCTCACGAATGTGTTTTCCTTTGAGATCTTCACGGTCTTTCAGTTCTTGCAGCGAGACGTGTCTTCCTTCACAGAACAATTCAGCAGAGTCTCGTGAACTTGTACTTTCAGAGAAGGTTTGCTGAAAAGGAAAGTTTATTTTAATATTGTACACAAATAATTTTTGCTCGCGTTTTATAATAGTCACACAGTTAGTTGATGCACACAATGTTTTACTCAGTTAAGTGTTGTAATGGAAATATTGATACTCATGAGACATGATTTATGAACACAATCGCAAACAGCAATTAGAGAAGGGCCAATTGAAGGTATGGTAGGTCTTCAGCTCCTGGCTAAAATCAAAAGAAGCAAGGAGATGTTTGTCCTACGTATAGCCTCAGAATTAAATTTGAAGGTTTGATATTGGGCAATACTGAAATTTTGTCACTAGTGTAGTGGATCGAAAAATTCAACCTGCTGTCAAACGTTTGATTTTATGGTGCTGTTCTGAGAAAAGACAGGGTGATTCAGGAATGTTTGGTTATTGTTGATTGTGAATGTAAATTAGTAATTTGATGGTTCTCATATTTATGCGTATTTTCTTTAATGATGGCAAGGAATTATGTAAGATAATGGAAAGAGACATTGCTAAGGAACATTTGAATGACATAGAATAACGTATATTGCTGAATGATTTTGTCTTACAGATAGAACTGCTTGATAGGAAACATTTAGGTAGGAATGCTTATCGTCTGTAGGTGAATGGTAAATGATTACATTTTAAAACATAATTGTCTTGTGACAAAAAGGGGGGAATGTAATAGAATATTTAATTAATTCTCAAATAAGATTGAGTTTGTATGAGCCTACGTTTACTTGGGATGGAACAGGAAGTGATGTAGAGGGGCAGGATGTATACGGAAAGGAATCTCAAAGGGGTTACCGGTTTAGGGGCTTTCTCTCTCTCTCTCTCTCTCTCCCCCTCTCTCTCTCTCTCTCTCCCTCTCTCTCTCTCTCTCTCTCTCTCTCTCTCTCTCTTTCTCCTCTTCTTTCCCTCTCTTCTTTCTCCCTCCACGATGCTTGCATTGTGATCACATTCTTCGTTGATATCAAGGTATGAGCTTATGTGGGTGTTTTGGCAATTAGGTGACCTGATTTAACATTTGTTTAATTCGTACATTGGTTTTGATTCCATGAAAAAGACAGTCTGACTTTAAAACGGAGGGACATTTTTCTGATAAGGAAATGTTAGTAACAGCAGAATAACTGCCACGTGATACTTAGGTAATAACACCTTGAACATTGGACGTAATGTGGGCTGAATTAGCTTGATTTAGAGATAACTTCCTGTATATATATCGCGCCTATGACACACCAAAGGAGGTGCAGTGTTCGAGCCAGGTTCTGTAACCCATCACATTGCTGTTTCCTCAAAGATCTTGTGCTGAAAAGTAAAGAGAAATCGGACTGAAAGTCGCAGTCTGTCTTTATTGAATTTATTTTCAAAAGTGTATTTTATGTTGCGGGAAAACAACCACACTTACTTCATGTTTGGAGTCGTGATAAATTGCTGTTTCCGTAACATTGTGTTCATAAAACATGTCTCATGAGTATTAATATTTCCATTACAGTGTGTTTAATTCAGGTTAACTGTCATGTCAGAATTCAGGTAAAATGAGCACCAACCAACCCTTGAATGCTGCACACGCTCATTATTTCCAGTTGGCCAACACTTCTAAAATACTTCTTTGTGTTGGTCTATATACATTATTGTCTGATTTTAGTGTTACCTAAATCATCAAAATTAACAGAAATAAACACGTCGGATATATTAGTCTGTGTTATTACATGACACAGAATCACAACAGAATTTCTCACATAAATAAGCTTTTCATGATGTTATAAATACAAGACAAAATCCTGAACATTCATGAAAACCAAATTCCTATACAAAACAATAGAATGTTCTTAAATGCAATTAAAAATATGTTTCACAACAATGGTAGTGATAACAACACGCAATTTTAGTAACATTACAGTAAACATCTTTTTGAGTAAGTTGACACAGTTCTTGTATCATGTACTTGTTTCTGGTTGCGGATGGATAGAGAAGAAACACTCACATTGTCTGCCATTGCGAGATGCCTGAAGCTCTGTGTCTGTGTGTGTGAAGACTGCAAGATCTTCAGGTTCTCTCTTCCTTTTAACTGAACACTGACACACCCTGAAGCTTTTCTTTACACGTCAGCTTTTGATTCGTTAACTCAAAGAGAATTTTTTTCTGGTAGCCGGCCAACAGAGCATGCACTAATTTTTCTGCGTCTACGATAGACAGCATGTTCCGCACTTCAGCAATATTCCTGAGGAGAAAGAAAGCAGTCTTAGTAACATAAGAGATCTGGTTCTTAAACCTCAGTTCACTATCTATAATAACACGTCAAGATTTTTAACTGTAGTGGAAAAATTGACAGTGTGTCCCCCAGCTCCAGATTTAAAACTGAGAGATTCTGTAATTAGAGACAACAAGTAATGTTTCTGTTTTATCGGGATTTAAGTTTATTTACATTTTCATTCATCCAATCATTGATATCAGTGACACATTCTGAGATCTTATTTAGCTTTAAAGGGTCGTTAGGTTTTGTTGCGATATAGAGCTGGGGGTCGTCTGCAGAGCGATGGAAACTTCTTTAGCAGCTCTTTCAGTAATCTTGTTGGTACAGGATCCAGAGAGCATGTGTTGCACCTGCTCCTTGTTATCCTCACGTGTGCCTAATTTGATCATTAGTTACCTTATTTATTCTCTTATTGCTCTTTTCTGTTCATGTTATTGGTGCATCTTTGGTTATCTCGTTTGTGAGCAAGAGTGTTCTGCTTCCCTGCAACTTCACCCTGAAGACGGTGCCTGCTGTAGTCATTCTAAAATAAAGAATTTGGAACTCACTGCGCTTGGGTCCGCGTCTGTACTGCCTAACAGCATCTCGTTGATTTAGATGCTGTGATTATTTTCAGCAGTTCTTTCAGGTCCAAATTTGAAAAGTTTGGCATCTTCTCAAGTACAAGCACAAACTTTAAGTTAGGTTGAATAGGAGTTTTGGCTATTTTGTTTTGCATATGCAGTGAGACGCCAGTAAGCTAGTTCACCTGCAGTCTGTTCGTTGCACTAATTACTTTAAATCGCTGCCCTGGTAGCATTCCGTGTGTCTTTGTTGCTGTCCGAACATCAGGGTCATGCTCAGACCCCCACCCACCCCCCCTCCCTCCTTCCCCATATATTCAAGTTTTTGTCATCTCTATTTGTGCCCTATATATTTATAATGTGCAAGTTATTTATAATAATGACCTTACTATTTAATCCGTTTTCTTCACCAATTTGGGTGAGAGAGAGTGAGCGATCTGTTTAATCCAGAAACAGACTGTTTACATGAAGAAAGAAAATGTTTGTCTGTTCTTATCAGAATTTAGAGGGTAATGAATAGTTTCATGTACATTAAATGGTGCTTTATACTGCCCTCTTTGCAGACAGAAAGAGCCTCCATGTAAATCCGGCTCGTTGATTTGTCGTTCTCGCTCGCTAAATAAAGCAAAAAACTGAACAACTCAATCTGCTGTAAATGAACGCTTTTCAACTTTAACTTTCTCTTTTTTTTAGCTCTCCATGTTCTCATTTGAGTCGTAAAATCCGTCTTTTGGGAGAAATCACAGTGAGAGCAGCGAGGAGTTAAAACAGTTTTGTTTGAAATGTTTGTTGAAAGACGTCGTTGGTGTAAAACTAACAAATGTGATGAATGCGTTGAAACGCTTGGCGTTCATCAGCTGTGACGTTTGACTGACAGTTTGAGCGGTTATTAGAGATGCGCTTTTTAAAGGTTAAATATTTGCTAACAACACAAACAGACGTAAAGGGTTTCAAACAATATTGGTTTATTAAAAAAAAAAAAAAAACATGTACACACGTGCTTGTCGAAGCCCATCCTTCTGTGCGCTAATCCCATTTACAGAGAGGTGCGTTGAAGTTTGCTTGTGTAAAGTCTTAGTTATTGGTATCTTTGACTTTGCTGTTTTTGGCGGATTGTTGGTGCGGACTGAGATTGTTGTTGCTGCAGTTGTGTGCTAAACTGAGAGAGCTGATTTAAAGAGCGAAGATCTGTGTTTGGTGCGCGTAAGCATCTGAGATTATCACTCTTTTTCGGTAATAACTTCTCCCAGAGGCTACATGTTACAGCTTAAACTATGAAACTTTTGAGTTGTTAAAGGGAAAGTGAGCTGTCAGAGGCACAATCTGATCCTGCAGGTTATTTTCTGAAGGTGAAAGCATCCCGAGCTTTAAGGTTGAACCTGCTCCGGCGCATTGTTTCGATGGCTGTGCTTTCTCTTCTTCTGAAACCATCTCGAGCGTGCCTGAAGGGACAGGATGATCCTCATCCAAATACCAAAGCTTATTAAAGATGACAGATCGTGCTCCACAAGCGCTGAGCCCTCAAACTCTGGTCGGTAGCATGAGCAGAGCTCGGCTGCTCGTCCTCTCAGACTGGTCCGACTGCCACCTAAATTAAACCACAGAAGGTTTCCATCGTGTGAACAGTCACAGGAACGGTTCCATCTCTGTCAGAACCAACCCTGAAGCACATTTCAGATGTCAGGCACCTGTCTTACGTCTCTCATCGGTTGACACACCTGTTCTCTGCTCCCCATTTTTGTTAATCCACGCTCCGCATCTCTGATCTGTATTTTCTGGCTACGATCACACAGGTATTGTTTCTCCAGACCAGAGCTCGTTCAGATATCAGTGCAAAGAGGCATTTTGGAAATCAAGTTCTCTGTTCTATCGTCACATTCACACATAAAAAACATGAACACACACACGCACACACACACACACACACAGCAAATCTTTAATTAGAAAACAATTGAACCAGTACAAGAAAACCGTAAAGACAAACACGATCGCGCTAAATTGAGCTCACTTTCTGTTACACCTCTAACACACGACTCCCTCCTCACTCTCTAATAGCAGCAGTTCTTTACGGACACACAGAGGAATTGTAGCATACTGGCTATCAAATGTTCTATTTTGCTTAAACTGAAGATTTAACACGAAACAATCGCTCCCTCTACAATTGTCAGCAGTCATAACTAGTCGCAATGTTCTTCCAGATCCGACCATGTCAAACATGGCTGAAGCAGAGCATCAGGAGGAGTCTCGCTCGGTCTCTCCACAGCAGGGCTAAACCTTCCAGCAGCGCCTCCTGAGCACAGAGAAGTGAACCAATAAAGAGCTTGAAACAGATGCCTGAGACTCGTTACTGACCACAAGAACGATACGAAGCCGATAGCAGCCCTTACCTGTCCTCTCCTCCACAGTTTTGTTTTCATGTTTACAAATTTCATTGAGCAGAGCAGCAGAAGTCTAGAATGATGAAGTAGCTTCTGCGCTCTCTCGTATCGAAGCGGAGAGATTGATCACGTACGTGTACTCCATAATGAAACTGTTGCCCCGCCCCGAACCCAGTTCGTTGGAAAGCATCCGATCTAAGGTTCTGGAGCAGATGCCAAGCTGAAAACTGCTGCTGTGTCCCAATCCGAACACTTCTACTGCACCCTTAACGCAGAAACGCATTTCCAGAAGAAGGTGTAGATACCCACCAAACACGTAACCTTAAATAGCCCTTCATATCACGTCTAAGTGATGACTTTTGCTTCAGGAATAGTAAACTTTACTAGCTATTCACGTTGACTGCGCAGCAGGGAGTTTATAGTGAGCGAGAGAGAGCTTGATCTGAGATGCTCTAAATCTTCTCGCGACTGAAGTAGTTGTGATTACACATTCTTTCATTCAAATATTCTAATATTAGATATAACTCTCTCTTTATTGATATTATTTCAAAGAGTTTTATAACTGCATTTCTACAAACTAAACATAAAGCACTCAACAGCAAAATACTATGAACAAATATTTCATTCATTCATTCATCTTCATGTCTGCTTTCTTCCCTTTCGGGGTCTCCACAGCGGAATGAACCGCCAACTCTCTGGCATATGTTTTACGTAGCGGATGCCCTTCCCTGCCGCAACCCATCGCTGGGAAACATTCACACACACACATTCGCACTTTAACACTATGGGCAATCGTACTTATTCAATTCTCTTATTCCGCATGTCTTTGGACTCGTGGAGGAAACCGGAGCACCCGGAGTAAACCCACGCGATCACGAGGAGAACATGAGAACTCCACACAGAGATACCAACTGAACCAGCCGAGGCTCGAACCAGAGACCTTCTTGCTGTGAGACCACCGTGCTACCCACTGCACCACCGTGACGCCTTGAACAAATATTTGTCCTCACTAAAAAAAAAACACAGTGAAGAAACAACCCTCCAAAATATTCTTCATTCTTTCTAAACTCTCTCTTGTAAAGTAAACCCTGACTGAGAACATTCCGAGCTACTCAGAGTTTTATCTGCTTCCAGTTCTTCTGACAACGCTGCTCTCAAGCTCCTCAACAGGAACATCTATTCAAGGGTTTTATTATGATTTCTGTGCGTGCTAGAGGAGACGCAGTGTACAATAGTTTGAGCAGTGTTTGCGTCTGAAACGAGCAGTTTTATCCTCAGAGCAGTCTATCACGATGTTCTTCACTGGTGCCGAGTGGCTAAAGTTTGGTTTGGTTCGGAGAAGAGCAGAGCTGATCGCTTTTCCTAGCATTGCACCTTTGAAATAGAATACTTACAGAGAACAAACATCAAACTCGCTGATTACCTCTGGACTGATAAAAAACTGATATAAACCACTCTATGACTACTGCACCCTGAAAGGTGCATTTTTGTTGCTCTACTTCTGAGATTTTTAGCCTCATTTCCTTCCGTTTAGAATCTGAACCTCGAGAGGTGTTCTCATTATTGTTGCAGAGTTGGGGCTCTGCTGGACATTTTGGAGCTTTTAATTCACACATTCACACAATTTTATTCTAAAATGTAAAATGTTATCGTTTAGGTGTGATTTATGTTTGTGTGGGAAGACAGAATAAAGATAAGAATCTACCATGTTCACTCTTCCCCGGGTCCAGTAGAGTGAACACCTCATGTGTGATATAAATGTGTAGCAGGGATACATGTATTGTGCTGTGTTTTATTTGTTTCTCTATGCACTCTCTTGAGCGATCTCTCTCTCAAACCTTTTCGTAAGAAATCTGTTCTGATAAATGTTTTTCACAGAAAACGAGCCGAGCCCAGTGAATCTCAGTTTCAAATAAAATTGCTTTTATAATAAATTTAAATCTGAAAACGGGTCCCACAGAGCCGAACACCATTCGAGGGAAACTCGTTCTGGGTTCTAGCGTGTCCCAGAGGCTACACTGTACAGCTTACACCATAAAATGCTCCCTTCTGGGTTTTAAAGGGAAAGTGAGCTGTCAGAGGCACAATCTGATCCTGCAGGTTATTTTCTGAAGGTGAAAGCATCCCGAGCTTTAAGGTTGAACCTGCTCCGGCGCATTGTTTCGATGGCTGTGCTTTCTCTTCTTCTGAAACCATCTCGAGCGTGCCTGAAGGGACAGGATGATCCTCATCCAAATACCAAAGCTTATTAAAGATGACAGATCGTGCTCCACAAGCGCTCGAACCTGTTTTAGAGAATGTCACGCGGATCCCGAGCGTCCTCTCGTTCACCTTCTCGTCAATCTTGAAAGTTTAGGCTCATTTCAGGGTCGAGCGATGGAGAAAATAAACACCATCAGCCCACGAAGAAGAGAAGAAGAGAGCGAGGAACTCAACGAGCGAGCTCTTCTTTCAGAGTTTCACCCAAGAGCAGATTCCCTTTCCCTTTTACTTGACACTGGCAAAGTCCTCAGGAGATTGCCATTTCCTGCCAATTGTTGGCACAGTGATGGTGAATTTACTGAACACATCAGTCATAAAAAGGACAATTTCATGCCCAGTACTGGCAGGCTCCAGCACCGTGAAATCCATTGCCACTATCTCATTGGGTTTGGCTGCCAAGAGATAATCCAGCAGGTAAGACCAGCTGCAGGCCGCCTTCTCCACCATCCGGGCGAAACACCCTACGATACAGGATCTCCCCTTTTTTGACAAGCCGATCCTTCTGACGCAACAAAGAACGACTGGCCTTTGAAAGCTTTAATCGCTCCTCTCTTGTGAGGAAGGGGCCCTGCTCCCAGATTGCCAAGATAGGTCTAATATCTGGGTCCACGGTCTGCAAGAGATGCAGGTCAGCTGCCACATAACAGCGTAAGGCTGTAATTGTGTTAAGACTTAAGGGATGGCTGAGTACATCAGTGGAAGCATCCTGTATTAATCCAGGTATACAACTTCCAACTGTTAGCTGCTCACAAACATTTTGCCTTGAAAGTGCATCTGCATTTTGGCCTACTCCGACCAGACCGATATCGAATTTATTGTCAGTAAATACTATACAGCGGTTGCCCAACAGGTAATCTCTGAACTTTTCAGTCATGACCCACTTGAGCGCAAGAAAGTTCAACTTCATGGAGCTATTAACACTCATGTTGCGCTCAGTGGGCCGGAGACTCCGGCTCGCATAGGCAATTGGTCGAGCCTTAGAATTTTGTTCTTGAGATAGTACCGCACCTTACCCACGCTGACTGGCATCTACCTCAAGAATAAAGGGGAGAGAGAAGTCTGCCTAGGCCAAAACAGGCGCTGGAGTCAATTTTAGCCGCAAGCTAGTAAACTCCTCTGTCCAAGAGTCCCCAAAAATGGGCCTAGACAGCTTGACAGGTCCTCTCTTGAACATACCAGCCACCAGCCGATGTAGGGGGGCTGCCAAATTGGCAAAGCTCTCCACAAAACGCCAGTAATAGCTGGCAAAGCCAAGAAAGGACCGCAGCCCAGTCACGGTTTCCGGTTTCTTCCACCGTGCTACTGCCTCGACTTTCGCTGGGTCCGTAGATACTCCCGCAGAGGAGATCATATGACCCAAGTAGTTAACCTTGCGTCGAAAGAAAGCACACTGCCATAGTTTCACCTTCAGTCCCTCACGCTGTAAACGAATCAACACAGCCTCCAGCCGCTCAAGATGCTAAGTGTCTGTGGAGGAGAACACAACCACATACAGGAGGAGGGACTGGTACTGTTGATCGCCAAAAATCCTCTCCATTAACCTTTGGAATGTACCTGGCAAAACGGCATACGATTCCATTCATACAACCCAAACGGGGTACAAAAGGCAGCTTTTGGCCAATCACGTTCCCAAACAGGGACCTGATTACAACCGCTAGCTAAATCCATTGTGGAAAACCAGCAGGCCCCAGTCAGGGAATCAAGGGTTTTCTCCATACGAGGTAAAGGGAAAGCATCCCTTCTTGTTTTCCAAATGAGCTGACGGTAGTCAACTCACATGAGAAGTCTCCCGTCTTTCTTTTTCACCAAAACAATTGGGGATGCATAGGGAAAAATCAACCGCATCAGTTTGTTCTCGGATTCCAGAATTCTCCCCAACATGTTGAGCATCTATTGTTGCCACTGCAGATGCCACCTCAGTGATTCCATTAGGTAAACTCACAATGGAGCTACCCATCAAGGTACCCAGTATAGAACGTGGGTTAAGTATGATCTCATTAACTCCCACATTCACTATTGGCACACATACAGTACCCCGTACAACTGGTGCAAGCGATGGAACGGCCAGTAGCCCTGCAGGCAATCCAGACTTAGGGGGCTCAAATAGGGCAGTCTGTGCAGCGTATTGGTCAGAGCAGGTGGCAGGAAAACACTTCATAGTACCCCCTGTGTAACCGGGCGCGTTAATTAGCCCCAAGCTGGCGCCGGTCTCTCATTAGGCATTAGCCTATCAGTGGTGGTCTCGGCAGGTATTTAGACTGCCCTCGACCACAGTCAAGGATGCGCCAGCTCTGCTGGAAGCCGTATCCGGTCATTGGTCGTTGACAGAGTGGGAACACTCTGCAGAAACGGGCGTTCAGGTGAGGGGTTTCCGGGTTACCGAGCAGACGATTGTTTGTGTTTCTGCGCACGGCAGCCTTTACGCCCTTCCGTGATTTTAGGAGGCTGCGGGGGTTCTTTCTGCTGCTTTGCGAGGCAGAGAGGAATTGGTGTTTAAATATTTCTACTAGCGATAGAGCAGGAACCTTTCCCAGCGATGGGTTGCGGCAGGGAAGGGCATCCGCTGTGTAAAACATATGCCAGTGAGTTGGCGGTTCATTCCGCTGTGGCGACCCCGAAAGGGAAGAAAGCCGACATGAAGATGAATGAATGAATAGAGCAGGAACCCGTGAGCTTAAGCGCTGTTTGTTCCTTAGGATCCTCCTTCCTCCCTTGTTGTTGTTTTCCCTTGATTTTCCCGTTCCCTTCATTCCCTTTCCCATTTGACCGCTGGTTACGACGTCCAACGTCAGTTGCAGCGATCGGGTTTATTTGGGAGCACGGCCGAGCCGGTTTCATCTCCGTCGCGGCGACTTTGTTTCCTCAACTCGCCACGTCAGCGACTCTGCTACCACCGTATCGGCCCCGGACGGGTTGCCGCTCTTCCCAGCCCTACTTCAATGGATTATGTCCGGTAAAGTGCAGGATCGCTGCAACGGGAACTGTGTTTTTTTTAATAATATTCGGTTATACAAGTTAGTGTGTGTGTGTGTGCGGGACTATTTTTAAATATTTAATTTACCTCTATGTTTCAACTGCACTTCAGGTGAGAGGGGGAAAAATCCCATTAACAAAGCTGTGCTGCTTGCTCTGTGTATTGTTGGACTTTAGAGGCGTCCAAAGCATGTTCAAAATGACCAAGAGACAGATTGCCAACTGATCGAATTTAATTGACTTCAGCAGGGACAAATCAACAGCAGTTTTCAGCGCGCTGGAGAAGCTCTAAACAGCTTCTGAGTCCGTTTTCCAAAACCCTAGCTCTTTATCTCCTCTCAAGCCGTTTCTGGGGAAACGAAACCAGGTGTTATTTCTCGTCTCCGCGACTGGTACAGGCGGCTCCTCTGACGTAGGATGGTCAGCTCCCTGCCTGGTACAGGATGCCTCCTGTGCTCCTCCTCTTATCTGCTCAAAAACAGGATGTGCCATGGCCTTCAGACACACAAAAGGCTCACAAACCTTCATGAATCTCTTCTTATTTAACTCTTCAGTTTTTCTTGATCAGAATTTAGAAGGTAAAAAGTTGGTTAACAAAATAAGTACTTTTGAATATATAAAAGGTAAAATATAAATCCCACAGTATACCTGTCTTTTGTTGAAGGTACGCCATGCTTGGAGGGCGATAGTGCTCCCCGTGGTGCTGGGCTACATGTGCGCAAGAGGGAGGTCGTGGAGTGTACGAGCACTGGGTGAGCGTGAATTGTGAATGGTTATAGTGTGCCGTGTTGTGTGGTACTGACCCTCCAGTCTAGGCTACAGCCCTTGGTAACGACGAGTGTGCATATACCGTGGTACGGGTTTACTGGGGCAACTCAGTTGTGGGCAAATACCATCTTCCATCGAGAATTACAGAGGTTGCTACTCTACTCCGACCGCTAGGACGCCATTCTGTCCTGGCGTGTCTACTCTCCTCTGTCCCTCTGCAAATCGCCGGTGAGCGTCATGGTTATTTTTAAGGTGTTGATTGATGTTTATTGTTGAATAAAGCATTGTGATGTATTATAGTCTCCTGGGGCCTCGTGTATAAAACTTTGCGTAGATGTAATCCTTAAAGTGTGCGTACGCACATAAGGCAGAATTTGCGTACGCACAAAAGTTTTCAGATTTATAAAACCGTACGTACGCCAGAACCCGCGCAAGGTTCGCTTTATAAATCAAAATGATCTGAATATTGTGCGCAGGTGCACGTGCGTATTCCTTACCCCAATCTCCTCCCAAAATAACCATATTTGGAGGTTAAGACCGCCCATTTTGAATATGTATGATCTCCCTGCATATTAATACCACCAATAATTCGGTTAACAAAAGCGAATTCATTCTCAGATGGTGCCTTTATTGCAACATGAGTGCAGTCACCAGCACCGAGTACATCGGGAAAACCGGCGATTGCTGCAAATCGCATTTTGATGTCGGCCTGTTCAGCTTGCGCGTAAGGAAAACGGATGTATCGGGGGAGGCATCCCCACTATGGCGTCCCGTACTTATGGCATGACACGGCTCAGGGACGACTGCGACGTACCCGATCGCTCTGCCAACTCTCGCTGGAAAGCACCAGTGGCCTAATGTGGTCAATACTTGCACAGGAACACACAGCGCATGGTTTCTCCGCGAGGGTCTTTCCAATACTGGCCTTAATTCAGAACACAATTCCAAGAGGATGGCTCTTGGAAATCGAAATCGGCTCATGATCCAATCATCATCTTCCTCCGTAGAGCGTCATTAGCGAGGTCTTCTAACAGCGCTAGAGCATCCATTATGATGAGAAGTTATTGTAGCGTGTTTTAAAGTGCAGGGTTCGTTGGACCCTTTAAGAGGTGGGCGGGACTTAAGGGGAAGTTGAGAGGGGTTTTCCCAAGAGATAGAAAAAAGAATGTTCGGGACTGTTGGATGGTGAACGTTGTGTGTTTTTGGAAGAAATAAAAAGAAAACTGATGTTCTACGATCTCAGCGTGTGCTCCCTGGATTAAACGCTACATTATATACGCACATACCTTTTTATAGCCCATTCATTAAAACAAATGAGCTAATTCAAAGTATCTGGTTAAGAATGCTAATAATGATAATTCAGGTTGATACAATTTGATTTATTGGGTGAAGTAATAGGATCATTTAGAAGTTTTTCATTTTAAATAGCTATTGCTATTTGGGACAGTTGGTGTCGCCAAAACACATACTCTTCTAAAAGAGTGCGTACGCACGCTCAAGAGCATCCGTACGGTGCGCACTTATTTACGCCAAGTTTATTTTTTATAAATCCCGATATGTGCATGGAAAAATGCGTACGCATCTTTCTATGCCCATTTTATGCGTACGCAACGTTTATACATCAGGCCCCTGGACTCTGCCTCCATCTTTCACTTTATATGAGGGGACGATCCTGAGTGCTTTTTTTGAATACTGTTTAATCGAGACCTAGGTCTCAGTGGGGGCCTTACACCCTCCGGTCACACCTGGTATTTGACATGTCTGATGGCCACGCCGTCGCTCTCTACCTCCACAGTCTGCTGTTGTCCCACTTGCAGCTACTTTACACTCCTGCAAGGCTTGAGAAACAAAAAAGGAAGCGGTAGATACTTCAGGCAACTCAAACAGGGCTGGGCCATGTTGCCCAAAAAGCCCCTGATAGCATCGGGTGCTTCATTGCGTAAGCCATTTGGTGGATCTTGGACAACTAGTACACCACATTTTGGAACCAAATGGCCACACAGTTCTATATCCAATTCATTGTAGCCAATCATTCAGAAGACCCCTTATGACGATGACAACGGATTCCACGACGTCGACCGGATTAGCGTCACAGGGGTCTCGCCCTGGAGCCAGGCCTGGGGTTGGGGCTCGAAGGCGAGCGCCTAGTGGCCGGGTCTTTTCCCATTGGACCCGGCCGGGCCCAGCCTGAAAAGGCCACGTGGGATCACCCTCCCGTGGACCCACCACCCGCAGGAGGGAACGTAAGGGGCCGGTGCATAGTGATCTGGGCGGCAGCCGAAGGCGGCCCAATCTATGGACACAGAAGCTAGCTCTGAGGACATGGAATGTCACCTCGCTAGGGGTGAAGGAGCCTGAGCTTGTGCGGGAGGTGGAGCGCTACCGGCTAGAGATTGTCGGGCTCACCTCCACGCACAGCCTGGGCTCTGGAACCCAGCTCCTCGAGAGGGGCTGGTCTCTTCACTACTCTGGCGTCCCCCGCGGTGAGTGGCGGCATGCTGGTGTGGGCCTGCTCATAGCCCCCCAGCTCAGCAGCCATATGTTGGAGTTCTCCCCAGTTAGCGAGAAAGTCGCTTCCCTCCGCCTTCGGGTTGGGGGCAGGTCTCTTACTGTTGTTACGGTCTACGGGCCGAACAGCAGTTCAGAGTACCCGTCCTTGTTGGAGGGGGACCCCATCGTTCTCCTGGGGGACTTCAATGTGCACGAGGGGGATGACAGCGTCACCTGGAGGGGCGTGATTGGGAGGAATGGCCTCCCCGACCTGAACCCGAGTGGTGTTCTGTTATTGGACTTCTGTGCCCGTCACGGTTTGTCCATAACGAACAGCATGTTCAAGCACAAGGGTGTCCACCGGTGCACGTGGCACCAGGACACCTTAGGCCGAAGGTCAATGATCGACTTCGTTGTCGTATCGTCTGACCTGCGGCCACGGGTGAAGAGAGGGGCTGAGCTATCAACCAATCACTACCTGGTGGTGAGTTGGATCCGCTGGCTGGGGAGGAGGCCGGAAATACCGGGGTGGTGGTCCCTCTTTTCAAGAAGGGGGACCAGAGGACGTGTTCCAACACTCCTCAGCCTCCCCAGGAAAGTCTATTCCAGGGTACTGGAGAGGAGAGTTCGGCCGATAGTCGAACCTCTGGTGCAGGAGGAACAATGCTGGTTTCGACCTGGTCGTGGAACACTGGACCAGCTCTATACCCTCTGCAGGGTCCTCGAGGGGTCATGGGAGTTCGCCCAACCCGTTCACATGTATTTGACCGTGTACCTCGTGGGGTAGTGTGGGAGGTGCTCTGGGAGTATGGGGTCCGGGGCCCTCTGCTAAGGCCTGTCCGGTCCCTGTACAACCAGAGCAAGAGCTTGGTCTGCATTGCCGGCACAAAGTCAGACCTGTTCCCAGTGCGCATTGGCCTCCGGCAGGGCTGCCCTTTATCACCGGTTCTGTTCATAGTTTTTATGGACAGAATCTCTAGGCGCAGCCGGGGTCCGGAGCGGGTCTGGTTCAGGGGCCTCAGGATTTCATCTCTGCTGTTTGCGGACGCTGTTGTCCAGTTGGCTTCTTCGGGCCTGGACCTCCAGCGTGCGTTGGGGTGGTTTGCAGCTGAATGTGAAGCGGCTGGGATGAGGATCAGCACCTCCAAGTCTGAGGCCATGGTTCTCGCCCAGAAAAGGGTGGCCTGCCCTCTCCAGGTCAGTGGAGTGCTCCTGCATCAGGTTCGAGGAGTTTAACTATCTCGGGGTCCTGTTCACGAGTGAGGGGAGGCTGGAGTGTGAGATCGACAGGCGGATCGGTGCAGCATCTGCAGTGATGCGGTCGCTGTATCGATCTGTTGCGGGGAAAAGGGAGCTGAGCCGAGAGGCGAAGCTCTCGATTCACCGGTCGATCTACGTCCCGACTCTCACCTATGGTCATGAGCGAAAGGACAAGACCCCGGATACAAGCATACAGAATTTTTCAAATATTGACCTGAAAGAACTGCTAAAAATAATCACAGCATCTAAATCATCAACATGCTCTCTAGATCCTGTACCAACAAAATTACTGAAAGAATTGCTACAAATAGCTCAAGAACCATTTCTAAATATTATAAACTCATCTCTATCGCTAGGTTACGTTCCCAAACAGTTAAAACATGCAGTAATTAAACCACAAATCAAGAAAAGGCACCTGGATCCTACTGAGTTATCCAACTATAGGCCAATCTCTAACCTTCCGTTCTTGTCAAAAATATTAGAGAAAGTTGTGATAGCACAGCTCAGCTCCTTCTTACAAAAGAGCAACTGTTATGAAGAACTTCAATCTGGATTCAGAGCGCATCACAGCACAGAGACTGCGCTGGTTAACATCTCAAACGATCCATTACTTGATTGGGATCAAGGGAACATCTCTCTTCTAGTTCTGCTAGATCTCAGTGCAGCCTTCGATACGATAGATCACAGGATTCTCCTCGAGAGACTAGAGAACGATGCGGGCATCCAGGGCCAGCTCTGAGATGGTATAACTCGTACCTCTCTGACCGGAGTCAGTTTGTTCATGTAAATGGAGACTCATCAGACACAATAGCAGTAGAGTATGGAGTTCCTCAAGGATCCGTTTTGGGACCCATCCTATTCTCAATATACATGCTGCCCCTCGACACAATTATTAGAAGACATGGAGTTAGTTTCCATCGCTCTGCAGACGACACCCAGCTCTATATCTCAGCAGAACCTAACGACCCTTTAAAGCTAAATAAGATCTCAGAATGCGTCGCTGATATCAATGATTGGATGAATGAAAATTTCTTAATGCTAAATCCAGATAAAACAGAAATATTACTTATTGGCTCTAAAAAGCAATTACAGAATCTCTCTGCTTTAAATATGGAACTGGGGGGACACACTGTTAATTTTTCCACTACAGTTAAAAATCTTGGCGTTATTATAGATAGTGAACTGACGTTTAAGAACCATATCTCTTATGTTACTAAGACTGCTTTCTTTCACCTCAGGAATATTGCTGAAGTGTGAAACATGCTGTCTATCGTAGATGCAGAAAAATAAGTGCATGCTTTCATGAGCTCCAGAATGGATTCTTGTAACGCTCTGTTAGCTGCTGCTCAGCCGCCGCGCTACAAAAATTACAGTTAGTCCAGAACGCAGCAGCTAGAGTTCTTTCAAGAACAAAGAAATATGATCACATTACACCGGTTTTGTGCTCTCTTCATTGGCTTCCTGTACAATATCTCATTGACTACAAGATTCTGCTCCTTGCCTTTAAGGCTCTGAACGGCTCGGCTCCGCTCGACCTGAGCAGTCTCCTCTCACGATATATTCCAGCTCGCTCTCTCCGATCAAAAGAAGCAGGACTATTGATTGTACCAAAGGTTAGTAAATCCACAAGAGGTGGAAGAGCGTTCTCATATAGAGCCCCGAAGCTCTGGAATAAACTACCGGATGTTGTCCGCAGCTCAACTACGCTCACAGATTTCAAAACTAAATTAAAAACATATCTGTTTAAACTGGCATTCCAATAGTTATCTCTTGGTATTTGTCTAAACAGATATGGTGCCTGAGCATCATATACATACAAACTGTTTGAAAAAACAATGTGGTTCAATGTTCCTTTCTAACCTATCCTCATTATTTATCTCTCCTCCTGCAGCTGATGCTGATCACCTGTTTGTTGTCTATGTTACAGTTTACTAATCGTTTTCTCCATTTCTTAGTTCCTGTTTTGTCTTTGTTTGTTTTGTTTGTTTTTCAGGTCCTGTCCGGCAAACCGTTCATCGATGGATTTTTAGTTTGTATGTTCTTTATGCTGGGGAGGTGATTAGCACCTGCCTCAGTCAGCGGGAGTCCCCTCTCAGAGGGAACTCCTGTCTGCTCTGCCTGATCCTCATGGCGACTTTGTGAAGCTGCTTTGAAAGCAATTGCTAAAGAAGCGCTATATAAAAACTGATTGATTGATTGATTGATTGATTGATTGATTGATAGATTGAAGCGGCCGAAATGAGCTTCCTCCGCCGGGTGGCTGAGCGCTCCCTTAGAGATAGGGTGAGAAGCTCCGTCACCCGGGGCGAGCTCAGAGTAGAGCCTCTGCTCCTCCACATCGAGAGGAGTCAGCTGAGGTGGCTTGGGCATCTGTTCCAGATGCCTCCTGGACGCCTCCCAGGGGAGGTGTTCCAGGCACGCCCCACTGGGAGGAGGCCCCGGGGAAGACCCAGGACGCGCTGGAGGGACTATGTCTCCCAGCTGGCCTGGGAACGCCTCGGGATCCCTCCCGGGGAGCTGGAAGAAGTGTCTGTGGAGAGGGAAGTCTGGGCATCTCTGCTTAGACTGCTGCCCCCGCGACCCGGCCCCGGATCAGCGGGAGAAGAAGAGATGAGGCGTAAAAATGAATATAATCAGAATATATTTCTATGTAAATGAATTAGTAGATAGCAGTAGTAAAACAACAGGAGCAGGAAGATGAGAGAAGAACAGCCCCAACAGAAGTTTTCAAATCTGATCAGAAAG
The DNA here is from genome assembly GCA_900490495.1 of Danionella dracula. Taxonomy (NCBI): domain Eukaryota; kingdom Metazoa; phylum Chordata; class Actinopteri; order Cypriniformes; family Danionidae; genus Danionella; species Danionella dracula. The sequence goes on from UELW01000459.1 coordinate 67,367, forward strand.
AGTTATGGAGAAACACAATCTTCATTATTACTCTTATTTCTCATCAAAATGTTCATTTGTGGGTAAACATCTGACTCAGTGACAACTGTTTTTTTATTCTAGCCTCTGATCCTCAGCTTGGTTCTCATCTGAATGTTCATCACACAATCATCTTTCTAAACAAAACAGCAAAAACACAATCACATTATATTTCAACAAAGTTTACCCTGAATAATATCTTCACCTTCTGAGAATAGAGTGCCTCAAAGCCAAACCCTCACCTGAACTAGTGTTCACTTTCACCTGCTCAGGGAGGACCACAGCTCCATCACAGGAGCATGTAGCTCCCTCTGCTGGTGAGAGCTTCAGCTTAGTTTCACATAAATCCGGTTCGTTCATCACCGGAACTGAAGAACACTCAGAGCAGAGAGTGAAAACAATAACAGCTCAGCAGATGTGAGGAAATAACATGCTGACATGTTGGCCTCAAGTTTTTATTTCAGAGGAATATTATTCTAAAAAATAAGTAAAAAAGATACAGGTGCAGGAGAAATCATGATTGATGAAGATTCCTTTTTGGCCGAAGACAACAGAGCCAGAAGATGAAGTCCAGATGAGCCCCAGACGAACACGACGCGTAGAGAGCCGACAAACAGAGAAGACGAAGAGCAAACAAACAAGAGACAAAGAAACAAACAAACCATGAGACGAAGATCTCTCTGTCGAGAGAGCCTGATGAGGTCCTCAGGAGGAGACAAATACTGGTGTTGGTCCAGTGCCACAAAACATCCATTCATTCATCTTCATGTCGGCTTTCTTCCCTTTCAGGGTCTCCACAGCGGAATGAACCGCCAACTCTTCTGGCATATGTTTTACACAGCGGATGCCCTTCCAGCAGCAACCCATCGCTGGGAAAAATCCACACACACTTATTCTCTCTGAGAAGTCTTACTCAATTCTCTTATTCCGCATGTCTTTGGACTCGTGGAGGAAACCGGAGCACCCGGAGTAAACCCACGCGATCACGAGGAGAACATGAGAACTCCACACAGAGATACCAACTGAACCAGCCGAGGCTCGAACCAGCGACCTTCTTGCTGTGAGACCACCGTGCTACCCACTGCACCACCGTGACGCTTATCACAAAACAAATTACATGAAATCATTTGCATTCAACAGTATTTTCTGGAAAAAAAAGAGTTGGATGTTACTCAGATGTTACTCAGATGTTGCTCAGATGTTACTCAGATGTTGCTCAGATGTTGCTCAGATGTTGCTCAGATGTTGCTCAGATGTTACTCAGATGTTGCTCAGATGTTACTCAGATGTTGCTCAGATGTTGCTCAGATGTTGCTCAGATGTTGCTCAGATGTTGCTCAGATGTTGCTCTTGTTCTTCTTCTGCTGTTTAAAGGCAGTTTGTGCGTCTTCTTAATGGTGGACTACTGCCACCAACTGGAAAGTAGTATGAACGATATATGAAGAAAGGAAAATAAATCTTTCCTATTATTATTAATTGATATTCTAAAATGATTCCTAGACTAATTAGGAAATACATATTTTGAAACTAATGTTATTTTGTTTACAGTTGTTATTGTCATATTCTGTGTCTAGTAATTTTTTGGGTGTAATTATAATAGTTTTTTCTTTTGGGGGGGTTCCAACATTAATAAATGTAAAGTTTTGGGGAGCATTTAAGTTTTTTTGTGTTCTGTGCGCATGACGTCATGGCGCGCACGTGATGCGCGATCTCGCGGGCGCGCGCTCAGGAGAGAGAGCGAGAGAGGTGTGTCTGGAGAGTGCTCCGGTTAAACTTCATTTATTACTTTATAAAATGTGATGTTAAGTGATGATGGAGTAATCGGGAGTCTGTTTATATGTGCTCAAAAGTAATTTGTGAGTGATTTGTAATAAGTTTCATTTGAGACGAATTTTGAGTAACTTTTGTAATCGCGGGTTTTTCACGAGGACCTCTTCGCGCCTTTTAATCGCGTCAGTATTTCTGTTGTTAAATTAATCGTTCATAAATGTTTCAAAGTCGGTGCACTTGTGTTTATATGAATCTTTTATATGAATATGTGGTATATTGCGTTGATTTAATTGGTTCGAGATGTGTTTTAGTGACTTTTTTCCTGTTTTAGATGTGTTCATCGAAGCTGACGAGAAGAGACGCCGCGGAGAACTTCGCTCGGGAGGTGGAGGTTACTCCCCGGAGGAGGTGGAGGTTACTCCCGGGAGGAGGTGGAGGTTACTCCCGGGAGGAGGTGGAGGTTACTCCCCGGAGGAGGTGGAGGTTACTCCCCGGAGGAGGTGGAGGTTACTCCCGGGAGGAGGTGGAGGTTACTCCCGGGAGGAGGTGGAGGTTACTCCCCGGAGGAGGTGGAGGTTACTCCCCGGAGGAAGTGGAGGTTACTCCCCGGAGGAGGTGGAGGTTACTCCCCGGAGGAGGTGGAGGTTACTCCCCGGAGGAGGTGGAGGTTACTCCCGGGAGGAGGTGGAGGTTACTCCCGGGAGGAGGTGGAGGTTACTCCCCGGAGGAGGTGGAGGTTACTCCCGGGAGGAGGTGGAGGTTACTCCCCGGAGGAGGTGGAGGTTACTCCCGGGAGGAGGTGGAGGTTACTCCCCGGAGGAGGTGACGAGTATTCCGGTAAGAACACCCGGAGAGAGACGCTGAACGCTCGTTAGAGATGGGGGCTGCCATTTCATATTTTCGCGCCTCTCTCCCTCTCTTCTCTCTCTCTCTCTCTCTCTCTCTCTCTCTCCCTATATCTCTCTCTCTGTCTCTCTCTCTCTCTCTCTGTGGAAGTCGAGGAGAGGTTTGTGTCTCACGAGTTCCTGTGTAACTTGTTATAAATGTTTAAACCTTATAATGAAGAGGTTATTTGACAGACAATTGAGTTATAATTTAAAATGAATATCTTATGAGGGTTTTAACCGGAATTGTGGGTTTGTGAATACAAAATATTTAATGTGAGGATAAATTCCAGAGGTAACGTAGACTCAGTGTTAAGAATGCTCGACCTTAATATCATTTCTAGAAACACGGGCGTCGTTAGACCCATTTTACTGGAGCTCGCCTCCCAGTGAAACTCACCAGGACCCCAGTAACATCTCGAGTTGTGTTTACAATGTAATTTACCCCAGAGATCAACACTAATGAAGAAATTAAAGCAGTTAACAGGACTGAAACATCGTATCAATAGACTGAAACTAATAAAAAAATAGGAAAAACAATCCTTTAATGAAATACCTGTTAAAGACAGTTAACATGAAATGTTATGCCTGACCTCCGTGAAGTTGGCCCCCATCTACACGCTCCGTCTTCTTCTGGTACTTGGGCTCTTAGGGATAGATTTGTGCCGTTTTGTGCTATTATAGATTTTAAGATATGAAAGATTATTTTATAGATCATCCAAAGGTCACCGGCCCCCCACCAAACTCCAAATCGCACGAAAATGGCACGAATCGTTAGTGCCAGGCTTGTGCTGATTTGTGCCGTAAAAAGATTTGTTTGTGTTGAACTTCATCTAAGCTTCTTTTTAAACCAATTGATTGAAAAATCGAGAAAAAGTCCACAAATTCCAATCATTTGACTCAAAACAGCACTCGTACCTTCAGGAGTCTTCCTCGAGAGAAGAGGAGCCACCGTATTTACCTCTGAAACACTAGAAGAACCGTCCTCCTGGAGTTAATCACGCTCTCTAGAGGAACGTCAAGGTGTCTGCTTTCAATCCTGAGTTATTCAAACACCTTTAAACCAAACTAATTTCTTTAAAAGGCACCAAACGGGTTCTTCTCACCACCTTCTACAGGCCTCCAAAGTACACTACAGGGTTTAGCGATGATTTCTCTGAACTGCTCTCAGCCATCTCTTTTTGACTCTTTTATCATCGCTGGGGATTTTAATATTCACACGGAGAAGCCCGATAATAATGCTGCCAAAGAACTCAACAATATTTTAAACACCTTCGACGTGACTCAACACGTTCAGGGTGTCACACATTGTCTCGGTCACACACTGGACTTAGTAATTAGTAAGGGCTTAAATATTTTATCCACCGTTGTGCAAGATGTTGCTCTGTCTGATCACTTCTGTGTTTTTGTTGATGCGGCAATCTCCCACGTCAAAATTGCAAAATCAATTTCTGTTAGAAAGCGACACATAAACGATAACACTAGTGAGATGTTTATGCATGCCATATCTCAAACACCAAGCATCACAGCTGGCACAGCCGACTTCCTTCTTGATGCATTTACTTTAAAAATCAAAACATCACACCTATAACTGTCAAGAAGAAACCTGGGAGACAAAAAACACCCTGGAGAAATTCAACTAAAGTTCAAAGTATGAAAAGACTCTGCAGGAAGGCTGAAAGAAGGTGGAGAAAATCCAAACTTGTCATCCACTGCGGCCCATCTCAAATCCCCCTTTTATTAGTAAAATTCTGGAAAAGATTGTGGCAAAACAACTGATTGAGTTCCTGACCCAAAATGAAGACATGGATTGTTATCAGTCTGGTTTCAGAGCTCATCACAGCACAGAGACAGCTCTACTGAAGATAGTCAATGACATCCGGTTCAACACCGATTCAGGAAAAGTGACTGTCCTGGTTCTCCTCGATCTGAGCGCTGCCTTCCACACAGTTGATCACAAAATCCTTCTCCATAGACTAGAAAACTATGTCTTTCAGAAACGGTGATAAAATGGTTCAGATCATACTTAGAAGGAAGAGGTTTCTATGTAAACACAGGTGATTACATGTCGAAGTGGACTGCAGTGTCGTGTGGAGTCCCTCAAGGCTCAATCCTTGCTCCTTTACTATTTAACCTGTACATGCCACTTAACATGCCATTTAACCACTGGAGCAAATTATGAGAAGGAACCAGATAGATTTTAAAGTTCTGCTGCTCGTATATAAGTCCAAACATAACTCAGCAGCTAAACACCTAACAGAGAAGATCAGAGGATACACACCAAACAGAGAGCTGAGATCCTCAAATCAGATGAATGAGATCTCCTCCGGGTTTATTCCACTCAGAGTGAATCCTCCTTTAGTTCTCCTGCGGCCCACAGAGGAACCAGCTCCAGAGGAGATCAGGGGTGCCAACACTTTAGTTCTCCTGCGGCCCACAGAGGAACCAGCTCCAGAGGAGATCAGGGGTGCCAACACTTTAGTTCTCCTGCGGCCCACAGAGGAACCAGCTCCAGAGGAGATCAGGGGTGCCAACACTTTAGTTCTCCTGCGGCCCACAGAGGAACCAGCTCCAGAGGAGATCAGGGGTGCCAACACTTTAGTTCTCCTGCGGCCCACAGAGGAACCAGCTCCAGAGGAGATCAGGGGTGCCAACACTTTAGTTCTCCTGCAGCCCACAGAGGAACCAGCTCCAGAGGAGATCAGGGGTGCCAACACTTTAGTTCTCCTGCGGCCCACAGAGGAACCAGCTCCAGAGGAGATCAGGGGTGCCAACACTTTAGTTCTCCTGCGGCCCACAGAGGAACCAGCTCCAGAGGAGATCAGGGGTGCCAACACTTTAGTTTTCCTGCGGCCCACAGAGGAACCAGCTCCAGAGGAGATCAGGGGTGCCAACACTTTAGTTCTCCTGCAGCCCACAGAGGAACCAGCTCCAGAGGAGATCAGGGGTGCCAACACTTTAGTTCTCCTGCGGCCCACAGAGGAACCAGCTCCAGAGGAGATCAGGGGTGCCAACACTTTAGTTCTCCTGCGGCCCACAGAGGAACCAGCTCCAGAGGAGATCAGGGGTGCCAACACATTTAAAACCAGGCTAAACGCTAAAGCAGCTGGCGCTTTATGCTCCACTTTTTCTATCGTGAGAAAGAAACTCGTAATAACAGGAGCTCCGTCCTCTCTGCAGATTGCTCGTCACAAGGCAGCGCTGCACCAGCTCAAGATCGCAAAGGCAAGAACTACTCGGAGGAGGAGGAGCGCTCCCTCATCTGCGTGCTGCACAGGCTGGGCTTCGACGAGGAGAGCGTGTACGGCGAGCTACACCAGTGCCTCCACGTCTCCCCGCACCCCCGCACAGCCATGGTGAGCTCAGAGACGCCTCCACCTGCTGGGAGCCCTGCGCTGGGGCTGCAGTAGAGCTGGGGGGCAATACTCAAGGTCTCCACACGGTCTTAAACCATGAACTACGTAGAAAATCCCATTTTTTTTCTCCTTAAAAAGTCTTAAATTCTCTGTTCTAGGTGTTAAATCTTTTCTCACAGCTCTTATATTTCTGATGCTCATGTGAAGCTCATCTCACGTGTGTTTTTGTTGCTTGGGGTTGCCAAACGTTGAAAAACAAAATATACAATTTGTAGTTAGGTTTTCTATAGTCTGTGAAATGTGTATAAACCCTCAAAAACATAAAAGGGATGGTTAGGGTTCCTGCATTTTGAGAACTTTCGTAAATGCTCAAAATGATGAAAGTGGTGATTAGGGTTGGCAGATATCGACATAAGACTCATAAATGTTAAAATCTAAAAATATCAGTCAGGGTTGTCTGAGTTTGAGAAAACCTTCACAAATGTTCAAAAACATGATAGTTATCTTCAATTTATGTAGCGCATTTCCACGTTTACATACACTCAAAACACTTTACAGTTATTCATTAGCATACGGTTTATTATTCTAAACAGTTGAGTGTGTGTTTTTGATGTTCTGATAAACGTTAGGGGTTAAATGTGACTTTAGTAAAGCTGCAGGAGCGCTGATTACTGGAGAGAATAAGAGACCCAGCTGCTCACTAACAAATGCACTCTGAAAACAATCCTAATATTTGATTCAATCGTCTGTTTTCTTCTTCAAAATCTATTTAAATCAGGTTGTGATTTTTAGCTATTTTACGTACTTTTTATCATGGTGCTCGAAGTTATGGTCAAGGAGCGGGAGACAGCAGAGAAGAAGAAGAAGAGAGGGTTTCATCAATTTATTAGTTTTCAGGAGTGCTAGCGCTTGATTATCAGTTTTCACTCATTAATAAAGCAGAGCGAAACCGTAACAGAATCAGAAAGTGCCCCGAGTAAATCTCTGAGCTGCTCTGGAACAGGGCCCCGGTTACTTTTTCACAAGGGCCAAACTGTACAAGATAAACCAGAAAGAAGGCCACGAGCTTTTAAGAACGTCCTCTCCACCAGAGAAATATCATTTAAATCAATACAAAGCAAAAAAACATTACATTTATACTCTTTTATAATTATCAAACAAAAGAACATGTTTTATGCTATTACACATTGATACAGAGAGAGAGAGAAGAGAGACAGAAATAAGTGAAAGAGAAGAGAAATATAGAAGGAGTGTAGAGAGGGAGAGAGGAGAAAGAACGAGAGAAGAGCTTTATATTGTTCACTTTACAGACAGCTTATCATTCTCTCTGGTAAAATAAAGCCGATCAGAGAGGTACATTTTTCTTTATTTTAACCGTTTTTAAGCTTTCCGTCTACTCAATGTTGAGATTCAATTGTATTTAGAAATCCAGAGTTAGTGGGAGATCGAGGGTTAGAGTTTTTAGAACGGGTTTGTTGATGGAGTTCATCATCATTGTACAAAAAAACGAAATCTGTCTCACACCATATATGGTCACGGAGAATACGCGCAGCACACACAGCTCCGCTCACCCAACAAACTTTTACATGACGTTAAATCGATGACAGAGAGCGTAATATACAGAGTTTAATCATCTACAGTACAGCTCATGAGAGCGCAGTCAGAACAGCTTCATGGGCCGGATCTGGCCCGCGCGCCGCCGTTTGGGGATCTCCGCTCTAGAAGCATGGCAGCCGCAGACGAGTTTATTTGAGTTCATGCTCTTGTTTTAGAGTCAGCTGAACTGCTCTCTTCTCTTTACGCTCAGAGAGGATCAGGTTCCTGTAAACGCTGCTGTTATCAGATAAAAATCCAAGCGTTTGTGACGTCTCTCTTTAACTCCAAACTCGTTCTTCACTGAGACTTCTCTTCTGAAACTCATCCAGATTCATTGAAAACCTGTAAGAGAACATCAAACTGAGTAAATGAGGATCAGAGATCATTACTACTGAAGATCTACTGAGAGGAGAGGATCCAATATTATTCATCACTCATCAACCATAAATACTTACTGAAAGACTCCAGTTTATAATGAGGATCATCTCTTAAAATAATAAGAGCCTCTACGTCTCGATATTTAAGCTTGTTCCAAATTAGATCCAGTTCTCTGAGGAGTGAGGAGTTAGACCTCAGAGCTGAAGCCAGAGCAGAACATCCTTCAGCTCCAACACCACAACGACGCAACCTGCAGAAGAACCACACGCTCCTCACTCTCTGCTCAGAGGAACAATCAGAACAATGTTTCAGTTTCAGTCTCAAACAGTTCTCTGTGTAACGCTGTAACTTGTATTCTTCTCCTGATTCTGGAGTGTTAATATCAGCTCTCATAATAATCAATCAAGTTTTTATCTAGCGCTTCTTTAGCAGTTGCTTTCAAAGCAGCTTCACAATGTCCTCGTGAGGATCAGGTAGAGTAAACAGGAGTTCCTCTGAGAGGCCCCTGGGAGCCTCGCTGACTGAGTAAAACTGTAACACAGACAACAAACAGGTGATCAGCTTCAGCTGCAGGAGGAGAGATAAATGATGAGGAGAGCTTAGAGAGGAACATTCAACCTCATTGTTTTTTTTTAACAGTTTGTATTTATGTAGTGCTCAGACACCAGATCTGTTTAGACAAATACCAAGAGATAATTATTGGAAAGCCAGTTTAAACAGATGTGTTTTTAATCTAGTTCTGAACTCTGTGAGTGTAGTTGAGCTGCGGACAACATCCGGTAGTTTATTCCAGAGCTTCGGGGCTCTATATGAGAACGCTCTTCCTCCTCTTGTGGATCTCCTCATCTTCAGAACGATCAGTAGAGCTGCTTCTTGTGATCGGAGAGAGCGAGTGGAATATATCGTGAGAGGAGACTGCTCAGGTCGAGCGGAGCCGAGACATTCAGAGCCTTAAAGGCAAGGAGCAGCATCTTATAGTCGATGAGATATTGTACAGGAAGCCACTGAAGAGAGCTCAGAACCGGTGTAATGTGATCATATTTCTGTGTTCTTGTGAGAACTCTAGCTGCTGCGTTCTGGACTAACTGTAGTTTTTGTAGCGTGGTGGCAGAGCAGCAGCTAACAGAGCGTTACAATAATCCATTCTGGAGCTCATGAAAGCAGGAACTCATTTTTCTGCATCTACGATAGACAGCATGTTCCTCACTTTAGCAATATTCCTGAGGTGAAAGAAAGGAGCTCTTAGTAACATAAGAGATATGGTTCTTAAACATCTGTTCAGTATCTATAATAACGCTAAGATTTGTAACTGTAGTGGAAAAATTTACATAAGATGTTGGGGCTCTTCTCTTGATCTTTATCTCCAGCATCAGAGGCTTATAGCGCCCTCTACAGTGAGGAGTGAGCAGCCATCACACCTGAACCCTGAACCTTACAGGTTTAATGTTTGATTTTCTTAATGGACACTAGTCTCGTCCAATCAAATAAGAGGTCAAGTTTATAAATCTCTGGTTTGCACCGGCCTCTTAATGATTTTAACCGGTAATCTCACATCTAGAGTAGTTTTAAACAGGAGAAATAGTTTGCAGCCAAAATTTGAAAATCTGGTGAGTATGTGAGCAATATTCCTGCTCAGCTAAATAAACTTGTGTTGAGGTTATTTTTTTTTTTTATTTTTTTTTTTAACCTGTCCTGTCCTACTTCAAAGCAGCCCCATGAGAAGGGAGGTGCTTCTTATGAGGAAACGATCTTATAACAAACGATCGCGTCCATCCGATTCCCCAGATGAAGACCACGCTGACGGAGGCTTCAGGGACATACTGGAGTCAATCGAGCAGCGACTTGCAAGCTTCGATCCGCGTCTGGCTCTGGTCGACGTCTTGCATCGCGAGTTTTCTGCGCTTCGGGATTCCCTCGAGTTCTGCCACAAACAGGTGGTTTCTCTCACCAAAGAGAACGAGTCGCTCAGAGGCAACGTGAAATCTCTCTCTGAGGACGTCGTTCGCTTAACTGCGGAATATAAACAAATCCATGAAAGCGTTTTGGACATTAAGGCACGCAGTATGAGAGACAACCTGGTTTTCTTGGGGATCCCGGAGCAGACAAATGAAAATATAGAAGCAACGCTCCAAGCTTTCATGAGGAACAACCTGAAGCTTGAGGAAGGAATCGTGGAGAACATTCGGATCCACCGCGCGCACCGCCTGGGAGGGAAAAGACCGGATGCCCAGCGACCGCGGCCAATCGTAGCGAAGTTTGCCGACTACAAGCAAAAGGAAACTTTGAAGAGCCGCGGACGTGAGCTAAAAGGAACACATTTCAGCGTGAATGACCAGTTTCCTCCGGAGATCCTGGCCCGAAGGAAGCAGCTCTTTCCTCTGAGAAAGCGATTTCTCAACGAGGGCTGCAGAGCGGTCATCAGCGTGGACAAACTATATGTGAACGGTCAACTATATCGCGACCGGGAATCCACCCCGTGGCTCTACTGATTACAGGTGGTCAGAATTTAATATTATTATAGCACGTACACCTCTATGTTTACACACCGGCGCACTGTCTCACAGGTAAGATCTGTCAATGTCTTTAATGTTAAAAATGTATTCACAGGTTGTTCACTTCCATCTCTATTCTCTCTCTTTTTACTTCACTATTTATATTTTCTTTTGCACTTCTGGGGCTTCTACCTCAACCACTTACACCCTTGCACTTTTTTTCTTTTTTCCTACCTGTTAACCCCACTATTTTATAGTTTAGACTACATTCAGAAGCAGATAGACAGCTATTTCATAACTAACCTACCACAAATTACAAGCACACGCGCGGTTCTGATCACGCATTCACCAGCAGCTGCATGTATTGGCATGGAGTGCCCAGACTAACATACACATAAGATTTACTAACACAAACCAATCTGCACCCCAGCAAAAATAAGAGAGCGTTACAATATATTTACTTTAGCAAAGAGTCCATTTATTTATTGTTCTCTATTGCTTGTTTTTAGGTACTGTCAGGCGAACTGTTCGTCGATGGATCTTAAGTTTGTATATTCTTTATGCTGGGGAGGTGATTAGCACCTGCCTCAGTCAGCGAGGCTCCCAGGGGCCTCACAGAGGAACTCCTATCTACTCTACCTGATCCTCACGAGGACTTTGTGAAGCTGCTTTGAAAGCAACTGCTAAATAAACGGAGCTATTTAAGAACTTGATTAAAATGTTTTCATGGCTTTTGTAGTATCCCTTTAAAAAAGTATTAATTTTACTCAGAGAGAAGACGAACTGTTTTAAATGTTAAGGAAATATTAAAAATATTGATGATTCTATCATCAGTTAAATATCTCTTATTTTCTTTTCCCTCTGTTTAGTGAACATCTTTCACAGAGGAAACTACTGAACTAAATATTTCAGGGGATAAATCATCGAGTGGATTTATTTCATTTCTGGAAAAAGTAACCAACAGAATTGTGATTGAAAAACTCTAAATCTGGCAACCCTAGCCACCCTCACACTCAGAATTAAAGCAAGCATAGATCTGATTAGGAGAAAGTCTATTTTCCTCGTTAAAACTAAGAAGATAAAACACTACTAAGCGGTCAAGGACTGCTGGGAAACTACATTTAGAGCTCTTTGAGAGTGATTTACAGGAAATAAGAGATCAATGAAAGCTGCAGAAAGAAAAGAAGAGTTTGAACACAACACCATTCACAGTGATTAGTTTCGGTTCATTAAAATATAGTTATTATTATTGTTATTACACTACCCCAGATCAGAGCTTCACCGCTGCAATACACATTGTTCCTCTGAGCAGAGAGTGAGGAGTGTGTGGTTCTTCTGCAGGTTGTTTCAGTGTGGTGTTGGAGCTGAAGGATGTGCTGCTCTGGCTTTAGTTCTGAGATCTAACTCATCACTCCTCAGAGAGCTGGAGATGAGATGGAATAATCTCAAAGATGGAGGAGTGGAGCTGCTGTCTGAGGGACTGAAGGATCCTTGCTGTAAACTAGAGAAACTCTGGTGAGTTTAACATTAATGTCAGTTAAAGAGTTTGTGAATCTTTGGTTCAGAGAAGAAAAACTACGAAAGAATCTTGATCATGTACAATGTCCTACAGTTCTGATTCTGAGTTTGCATCTGCCATGGATGTGTAGATGGCATACCATGTCATCTTCTCTATGTTGGGACCTGTGTGTCTGTTAGCAATGAAACAGATAAAATCAACAAAGCAATGGAACAGTGGGAAGCTACCTTGTATAGCTGTTTGCTCCCATTGTGGCCCACTTATCCTGTAGGAGGAATGGTCGTTTCTGCACAATGGGATTATGCCTCTTGTCGTGTCTGAGAGAGCCAGTCCAGGTAATTCTCCCTTCGCTTTGCCGAACGATGTTCCATTAACAAATCCCCAAGCTTTGTTAATTTTGTCCGGTCTCTGCTTGGTATTTTGAGAAAGTGGTCAAGACGTGTAGAAAACGCACTTTCAATGACTTCTGCTGAGCCATAAGTTTGTTCAAGCCTGTCCCATGCTATATTTAACCCTGCTTCTGTGTAGTTGATGTGCATCTCTCGTATTTGCTCATCATACTCTGCTGACTCCTTGCCCAGCCATTTAACCATTAGATCCAGCTGTTCTGTGCGTCGTAAATCCAGAGATGTAAAAATGTTGAGCTCACTTTTTTCACTGTAAAGTTCTGCGTCTGCTTCAACAGCTGCTTCGAGAACTTTTGCTTCAGCCACCTCTTTTTTTATGCTTAAGCACATCCATTGATGCTTCTAATTTGGCTCTTTCTAGCTTTAACTTGGCTTATTCTTCTTGTGCGTAGAACAGACGTGCTCTTGCTGCTTCGGCTCTTGCACTTGCTTTGGCTGCTGCTGAACCGGTTGGTGATGCATTTGAGACATTAGAGCCGGAAACATGTGAACAAGTTCTAATCGATCGTGCATATTTGCTTGTTGTTGCTGTCTTGACGCAACTCCCTCCATTCGTGTATCTGAAGAGCTCATTTTCTGATCTCACGCTTGTCAGAGCAATGATGTGTTCATTAGCTGTTAGCTTGCTGTGAGACCGTGTGATTTCAGAATCAGGTTTTTTGTCATATGTGTGTGTTAAGGCTATGAGGTTAAATGAAGGATTGATTAAATGTAAACAGTTGAACAAAGTATAAAAAGTGTGGTGTGCTTAAGTGCAAAATGTAAGATGAGATGTGCGAGAGTCCAGGAGCAGGTAACAGATTGCGGGGAGATAAGAGCTAAGTGTTCAGCAGACGGATAGCTTGGGGAAAGAAGCTCTGTTTGTGTCGTACAGGCCTGATGTTAGTGGCTCTGAAACGGTGGCCAGAGGGCAAGAGCTCAAAAAGGTGGTGGTCGGGGTGAGTGGGGTCTAGAATGATTGTGTTAGACCTCTTTCTCACTCTGGTTTTCTTCACTGTGCCGTCCTTGGTATATTTGCTCTAAATACACTGACCGCCAGCTAAACTCCCCCTGACATCAACACTCTGAAGACATGGATAACGTCCTCAGGTTTATTGACATAGGAAGGTGTGAAACTGCAACAAGATAAACTAAATATTTACTAATAAAGGACAGGCTAGCTTAGCATTTCATCATAAATCATCGTGCAGCTCTATTAAGCGTTGCACGGATTTTCTTTAAACTATGACAAATACAAAAAAAAATACACACAACTTCTCAAGAGAGGAAAATAAAGGTAAATACTCACGATGCTGTCCTAGGCACAGACGCATGCAAACATGAACCAAAAAAACTTCAGGAAACAAGAAAGTTCAACTATTTTTCTGCAAAGTACCGCATACGGAAATCTTAAAGGGGTAACACATTTAAAAGGGCGATTCAGAGTCAGAATCAGGAGAAGAATACAAGTTACAGCGTTACACAGTGAACTGTTTGAGACTGAAACTGAAACATTGTTCTGATTGTTCCTCTGAGCAGAGAGTGAGGAGTGTGTGGTTCTTCTGCAGGTTGTGGGAGTGTGATGTTGGAGCTGAAGGATGTTCTGCTCTGGCTTCAGCTCTGAACTCTAACTCCTCACTCAGAGAACTGGATCTGAGAGCGAATGATCTCAAAGATGGAGGAGTGAAGCTGCTCTCTGAGGGACTGAAAGATCCTGGCTGTAAACTAGAGAAACTCACGTGAGTTTAACATTAATCTCAGTTAAAGAGAGAACGTTATTCTGCTTCTAAACGCAACAAGAATTCAGAACAGAAATAATAAATTGTGATCAATCTGGCAACCCGAATTAAAAGCAAACATCTGATCTGATTCAGAGAAAGGCTATTTCTCTGCTAACACTGCTAAGCGGTCGAGGACTGCTGGGAAACTACAATTAGAGCTATTTCAGAGTGATTTAACGAAAATAAGACATCAATGAAAGCTGCAGCAAGAAAAGAAAAAGAAGAGTTTGAACACAACACCATTCACAGTAATTAGTTTCGTTTCATTAAAATATAGTTATTATTTTTATTATTACGCACCCCCAGATCAAAGCTTCACTGCTGCAATAAACATTGTTCCTCTGAGCAGAGAGTGAGGAGTGTGTGGTTCTTCTGCAGGTTGGAGAAATGTGGTGTTGGAGCTGAAGGATGTTCTGCTCTGGCTTCAGCTCTGAGATCTAACTCCTCACTCCTCAGAGACCTGGATCTGAGTGAGAATAATCTCAAAGATGGAGGAGTGGAGCTGCTCTCTGAGGGACTGAAGGATCCTTGCTGTAAACTAGAGATACTTTGGTGAGTTTAACAATAATTAAAAAAATATTGAAATATTAACAGTCCTGAACCCTGATTTTCTTTTCTCAGGAGCTTCAGTTCATTTTTGATTAAATATGTGTTAAACTCTTTCAGGTAATCAGGAGTATAAAATCTATGTTTTACATGCAACTTTGTTTAACACACAAATAGCTTTTGCCTTTTTATTAGCTTTTTCTTCAGCAGTGAAGAGTTCTTTCTGATTAAAGCTGCTCTTTCAATCTATGCGTTTATTAATGATCTGATATCAGACTAAAACATAAGGTTATTAACTGTTTTAATTGTATTCATACATATTTGTTTGTATACCTGTTTGTATCCCTTTGTTTGTAAGACGTATCACAAAAATAATGCAAAACATTGATCATTAGCTTTTTCTTAAATAATGCATTTACATAAATTAATTCACTGTAAAAATAAAGTTCTCTCTCTCTGTAAATGATAGACATGTAAATGTTATATTTGTTTAGTTTTGCTGGCATTAGCTCTATTTTCAGGTGCTCTCTCAATAAGAATGTTCAAGAGTTTTAGTAGAGATGATGAGTGTGAGGCTGTGTTTATCTGAACTCAGATCTTCATCTCTGATATTTCATCGTCGAGTGTTTATCTGTTGAGTCAGCGATCACGTTATTAGGAAGAGGAGCATAAAATTGTGCTGTTAAAGGCATCAAACTAATTTTAGTTCTGAAAATCTGGGTAAAACCTGTTCATTTGGGGTTAAAGTATTATCAAACGCATCGTAACGTCGTTCTTCAATCCAGCTGCAGATATTAGCGCTGTATTAACTCTGGAGCTGAATCTTCCTCTCATCAGGAGAGGCTCTCAGAGAGGGGAGAACGCGCACGAGTGGCTCCACATTTAATAACCCCCCCCCCCCCCCCCATAAAGAATATAAAAGCACTAGCAAAAACAAAACAAAAAAAAAACAAAACATTTAACAAAAAAAAAAACGACACAAAGCACTACAAAAAAAAAAGTACAAGCTTTAAAAACAAATCCGAGCAAAAGCTAACGCACGCTAAAAAAATCACGAACCAAAAAATAAAAAACACCAAACCCAAAACAAAAAAAAAAAAAAAACAAACAAAGGTGTTGGGTGGTGGGGGGGGTAGAGTGGTGGGGCAGGGGCGGGGGGGTAAAAACACAAACAACATCAAAAAAAAAAACAAACCACATAAAAAAACCATGACATAACAAAAAACAACACGAAGAAGAAAAAAAACAAAAAAACAAACAAATCCACACAAAAAACAAAAAAAAAAAAACAAACCCGAAAAAAAAAAACACAACAAAATACAATAAAAACAAAAACAACAATAAAAAGGGGTGGCTGGGGTGGGGTGGGCTGGCGCGTGGGGTGAGGTGGAGAGCGTGGGGCCGGGGGGGGCGGCAAGGGGGGAACGGGGGGGGGGAGGACCCGGTGGCGTGGGATGGGGGGGGGGGGAAAAGGTGCTGGGTGGGGGCGTGGGGAGGGGAGGGATGGGGGAGGTGCTGGGACAGGTTGGCAGCGGGTGGTGGGGTGGAGGGCTAGGTGCTGAGCGGCAGCCCCGCACGGGCCCAGGGAGGGGGGCCAGTGGGGCAGGTGGGGGGGGGGTCGCGCGGGGCCGGGCGGGTGGGAGGGGGTGGCGCGGAAAAAAAACGGTATCGGAGCGGCTGTTATAACCCCCCCAGGAGGGGAGTGGGAAAACCGACCTCCATCAAAAACTCACAACCACCAAAAATCGACAAACCATAAGAACACAAACGAAACACACTTGCCCAAACTTTAAAAATAAAAAAAACCAACCAACACCTCATCACACGAACACTAAACTCAAAAAACAATCAAGACACAATTACTACACCCCACCAAAACCACCGGAACGAAAACCAACCCAACCATCAAAAAACAATCACCACCCACAAACACAACTATCAACGACACCAAACAAAGAGAAAAAACAGGCACAAAACACAAACTCAAAAAAAAAAAAAAATTAAACACAAACTAACAACAATAAAAAAGGGCAGTGGGCGAGGTGGGGCGCCACGCCTGGTCAACTAACGGGACTGGTTGGGGGGAACAGGGGGGTCAGGTCGGGGAGTATGTCGCGCCCGAAGCCTCACAGCAAAATTTCTGGTGGGGGTGGTGGGGTGTGGGGGGGGCGGGGGGGTGGCGTGGGGGAGGGGGGGGGGTGGGGGGGGCCTCGGCGACTGGGGGGGGGGCCGGGGGGCAGCTGTTAGGAGGGGAGGGCTGTGGGGTTCACACTCTAGTCCTAACCTTTCGGGGGGGGGGCGGCCCCGCACAAATAACCAAAAGGGAGGGCATCACGCGAAAAATCGATTACTGGGGGCGGGGGGGGGGGGGGGGGTGGGTGGGGGGGGGGGGGGGGGGGGGTGGGAAACAAAAAAAAAAACAACAAACAAGAGAAAACAAAATAAAAAAAACACAAAAAAAAAACTAAAAAAAAAAAAACAAAAAAAAAAAAAAAAGAGAAAAGTGTGGAAAAAAGAGGGGGTCGTCAATATTAGGTCATAAATACTAGCAATGCAGGATTCTATGTTAGATATTGTTAGTTAGTTATAATAAACTTTCTTCAGGATCTGAAGTAGTATTATTATGCGTAAAGGTGACGTTCTTACTTATAATATGGCGACCCTCTTTGTTTGGAATTGTAACAGGCTGAGTACACATAGGGAAAATGTGGTGAGTAACCTGTGTTATCAAATAAATTGGGGAGATGGGTTTCCTGTAAACATACAATATCTGCCTTCATTATTATATGGTTAAAAATTTTAACATTCTCTTCTCTTTCTAATTAATGCCACGCACAGTCCAGGTGACAAACCTCGCAGTGATGTCATAGTTAGCTGAGTGACAG
>UELW01000180.1:0-52079 GCA_900490495.1 Danionella dracula
CTAACCATAATACTTTTCTCAGTTATGTCATTTTATAAAAGATGGTGTCTTATGGTTTGCCAATAACCATCAGAAAGGTGTTGCAGAAAAACATTATATAAATTGCAGGCATTAATAATATTATTAAAATGTATGAAATAAATGTATATAAGCGGGGCTCATTTTTTATATTATATTTATGTATTATATTTATTTTTATATTTAATTTTAAAAATCCTTGTAAAAAAAAGCTATAATCTATTTACCAGAATTCCAAAGCCTCAATGGAAAAATGTTATTGTAACTATTTGTACCTCTGTTGGAGCACAGGTTGCATTCTTGTTATTTTAGGGCTGTATGTGTGTCGCTATGTATGTTGCTTTTCACTGTGTAATTTTAAACACTCTATTTGTTACCTTGATTCAGTGATATTAATTGCATAATTTAAATTTATATACATAAAATACATAATATATTTTTATAAAATACATGCATAATGTAATTAAACATACTAAGGAACTTGAAATTAATATTTTATTAATTATAATTAAACAATTGCTACTGATTATTTGTATATATATATATATATATATATATATATATATATATATATATATAGGTCTCATTTTTGTTCCTTGTAATTATCAATGTAAGCGTTAGAAGTGTGATTAGCAATCAGCACGTGATTAGCATGCAGCTAGCAAGAAATTGCAGGTGATTACATTTGTTCATACAAATTAATAAAAATGTATTGTACAAAAATGTATTTATTTTTCCAACAAAATTCACAATATTTCAGTGTTTTAGTATTTTAGGTTTACAGTTGGCTTGAGCTTCGGGAGCGCGCTTGAGTAGTTGGGCTGTACCACAGTGAAAAAAGTGAAGGGGTGTTGTGTAACGAGAAATTGTTATGAATCTCCAAAATGCACTACATTTTTATCCAATTTTGTTACTTTGTTGAAACAAAAGATCTTAAAGTAAATGCTAAAGAGATAGGTATAAATGATTATCTAACATGAATGTTCATACAGCTAGTGGACATATACTTGTCACCCACTGATGTGCACGCCCTATGATTTACTGGCAGGAATCGCATATTTGAGACATAGTAGATTACACCTCCATCTAGCGGCCTTAACCTGTCAGCTGAGAAAAGTAAGTTTTTAAACTAAATAACATGTATTTTTTTAAGCAAATAACTTGTACAATTGTAAAAATATATTAGTTTAACAGGCCAAAACACTTTCATTGTATATATTTATACATATATATACATTAATCAGTACTTAAGTTTTCCCTCAGTCACTCCAATATTCTCAGGCAAGTGTCTTTTATGAATATCAAATTAATAATTAAGCTAATGTCATGTGAACTTTTATTTGTTTTAATTTCAAACATATACAGGATAAAACATAAAGTACATTTTAATACATTTTTCGCTACAGTTTAACATTGGACAAGCTTACTACCTCAGTTTAACAATATTTCAAGGCGGGAATAAATTACAGTTCGTTATTGTTACCACAAGAGCGCGCTTGCAGTAATTTAATTTACCTCAGTCTAGCTTTGAAAGAAAGTTGTGAACGGGCGTACATGACTGAGAAGCTGCATAATCATAAAGAAATGAATGACTCAATGTTTAGAATATCACGTTACATAATTACTGAACAAATTATCTCAGTGTTCAATATTTATTGTTCCAAATACTTCACTAAGCACATTAATGGTTACGTCTCGGGTATTAAAAAAACACTAACACCGTCATGAGTAATAAAATATCTTATTTTAGCAATAAACTTTACATTATGAATACAAGCATTGTTAATAAATACAATATAAATTATATTTTAATTAAACAACTAAAGCGTTCAACAAAATACAGCAATGCATTGCGGTAATTCTGACGTTATGTTCACGTTTCATGAATATTACTATAACCCTGCTGCTTAGTGGCTGCTCAAAATCGGGAAAATAAATAAAAATAAACGTTGTATTGTCTAATGCACACAATGTCTGTGTTTTTTTGTCATTATAGAATGAAACTCCACATCGTACTCAACACTCGACCGGAAACCCCTTATGGAAAGCCCCCCCCTCTACACTTACATGTGCTGCTCCTAGTGCCTCAAGACAGAGTGGTGTCTTGGAAATTTGAAGGCTCTCACGTCAATGCGGCGGTCACGAAGCACAATAAAACAGTCGTAGTAACAGATGGTGAAACCCTTGCAAGAGTTACCATTTATGAGGAGTTCTCTCATAAGGTGCAGGTCGGCCAGTCGTACATGGTGAAAGGATATACTTTGGGCGGGGCCGGACCCCCTTTCTACTTAAACTTAGGTAGAAACACCATGTACTTCAAGAGCTCTCCTGTAGCAGTTGGGGAGGAGTTGCACTGTCAGGGGGAGCTCTTGCTCAATCCGGTATCAACCCTCGTCAGGCTTGACGAGGTTAAAGAAAGCAAGGAATTCTTCACGGTGGAGGGAGATGTGATTGAAGTAATACATAAGTATTAGTAACACCAAATTTTAAGACCTTTTGTGTTGCTATTAAATAAACCACATAATTTAAAATCCAAATGTAGTAACTTATTAATGAACTTAAATTAATTTTAACTACAATATTTCTCTATTAATATTAAGAATAATATATATTATATAACAATGTATACGTAGCCAACATGCAAGTTGGAACATTTTTCTAGTTATTAGTTTATGAAATTACAAATTTCAAATAAGCTGATCAATGTTTCTATTTTAAGTTATTTGACATAGCTCATTAAAGATTAGCTCTATGTAAATATTGGAAGTTTCTCAAGAATACAATGCATCATGGGTAAGTTATTCAGCTGTTTATCGAGTTATAAATGTAAATAGTAAATGTCATTGTGTAAAATGTGTTTCGGTTGTTTGCTCATTTATTATGGTGCTTTGTTTTTATGAAGGTAGTACTCACCATTTGTAACTTGTAGCTTATAGTGTGTTCTATTTAATTAAATCAATGTGTTTTCCATATACTTAGGTTGTGGCAGTGAAGAAGGTGGAGAAAGGAAGAGAGGCAATCCCTCTCAAGAAAGTTTCGATAAAACAGGTGAGTTATGCATCCCTTCTGTGGTGTTTAATAATATTATTTTACTTTAGCAAATACAACTAAATTTACAAATGTGAACATTTTCTACAGAAACAACAATACCCCAATTAATGGAAAAAATATAGAACAGCAAATTGTTTTTTTTAATTTGAGACCTTTTTATGAAATAACTTAAATTGTGAGTAGACTAAAGATAGCATGCATAGTATTTCTATGTTTATTGTATCTTTTCTAAAGGAGTCAGTCCGAGCATCACTTTGCCTTTGGAGGGAGGCCGCTTTGTTTGACCTTCAGCCGGGGGCTACTGTGCGCCTCACCCATCTTAAATGCAACTCATCGGATTACGGGATGCAGCTGCAGTCTACTGGCTACACAACTTTTGAGGTAATTACATAAGAACTAAAATACAATGACTATTTATTGTACTGTATTCCAGTTAGACATGCATCAAAATGTATCATATGTGTTAAATACATTCAGGGATGGAGTGTCTAGGTCCAAACACTTGGGACAATTGGTTCAGGAAAGGGTTTTGTTCTTGAAGCTTTTATATATTGCTAGTTTTGATCTTCACGAACAATTATTTTTAAATGAGTTTGTTTAAAATATTTTAAAATGACACCTTTGGACAATCAGACACCTTTATTACCAATACCAATATCAGAATCAATCAAATCGATGTTATCTAATAAATCTAACACAACCCTAATATTAACTGTGTGACTATAAATTACGATTGATGCTCATCTATTATTAAGATAATAATCTTTTATTCTATTAGCAAAAAGTAACGGTGGTATATTATAATCATTGTTTAACAGAGTTATAGGGTGCCAATTATCAATCAACATGATGTCTTTTTTTTTATTTTTGGATAAAAAAAATTATGTCTGGAGTTAAAGAAGGTGGGAGATTATGAAAAAGATTATGTTATAATACCATAATTTTCTGGAGACTATAATTTATAATTAAATAAATTAAAAAAATTAATAGTTAAGAACAATTCTTTCTGGTCAATATAATAATCACAAATAACATTAAAACAATTAACATAAAAGGGGATTGTTAATGTTATAAATGTATACATATCGTCTGGGTTTTTGGACAATTCTCGGATGCCATTAATCTTATTCCTAAAAAAAGCCTTTGTGAGCTTACATCAATACTTTCAATGGTGAGATTTTAAATGAGATGTAATCAATTAACCTGTTTGGAAAAGAAAATGTCACATGATGAGTCATAAATGATTGCTCCTAAAAAAAGGTTTTTTTCAAAAACAGTTTATAAGTAGCAGCCAAAAATAGAAAGACAACACAAAAAAGGTGAATATTTTTTCACATTTTAACATAGAAGAAGTGATATTCACTTGGTTATCAAACACTGAGTGAGCAGGTTTAGGGTTTATCTACTGAAAGTTTGAGTTCATACAGATGGTTAATTAATTAAATCTGCTTTGTGGAATACAACCCTGGTTCTCCCAATTGACCAATCCGGGCCTGTCCTGAATACCACATGAGTGTTTCAGTATTAATCCACGAACTTCATTTGCATACAACTGTTCAAGTCTTGTTATAGTTGACTACACAAATCGTATAATTTAGAATCTATTACATATCCCTTTGCATGAATTGATTGATAAAAAGATGGAACAATAATGCATTTTGTACAAATCTTTCAACAGAGACCCAAAATGGAGCTGGAAGGGGTTGTAATCCTCGGGGAGATGGAGGCTGAAAATAGGAGAGCCAGGCCTAAGTCTACTATTAGACTCAGACAAGGTTGTCACCATCACCAAGGAGTTGTGGCAACCCTTTGAGTGGCAGCTGGAGTTAGGTCCAATTAGAGTTAACATAAAATTAGATGGACATATGATTACACTAATAGAGGCTGCCAAGGAATCAACCTAAATAAATAACATATACTAAACTAATAAATTATATAAAGTAAGCTGTTCTTATAATATTAATTCTAATATCACAAATAATTGTTGTTGTTGTTGATGATGTTATGTTGCTGTTGTGTTGTAATAATATTTTTAATGTTGTTGTTACTGGCATTAGTATGATAAATAAAAGAATAATAATTGGTTCCTATACATAATCCAGAGTTTGAATGTTGTTCTTGTTTTTGCAATCATTAAACTACATCCCAGATTATAATCATTCCTTTGGTAATTCAATGATATGATTCAATACAAATTTGACATAATTTAAGTAATTTACTCTCTCCACTTACTTATGTAGTATGTGAGACTAGCTCATATATAATGTCTAGGCAAAATGTCTGTGCATGACAGTTTATTTTTTAGAGACTCTCCAGCAAAAAAAAAAAAAGGAGATGGCAGAATGCTGGGAAATTATTCTAAAATAAATTCTGTGTTTGGTGGGTGAAGTGCTGCTTGTGTAATTCTGTAAAGGACAGCAAAGTCGGATGGAATACTTTATGTGTGTAGACAGATACACAACAAAATACTGTTGAAAATTTGTGTTCTCACCTTACCTGGAGTTTGTGGGATTTATATTTTACCTTTTATATATTTAAAAGTACTTATTTTGTTAACCAACTTTTTACCTTCTAAATTCTGATTAAGAAAAACTGAAAGAGATTCATGAAGGTTTGTGTGCCTTTTTTGTGTCTGAAGGCCATAAGCACATCCTGTTATTGAGCAAGGGAAAACATCTGGACTTAGTAGATAAGCGAAAATTCCTTGTTGCAACAGAATGAAAGAACCATCTCAGCAAAAGGAGGCATCCTGTACCAGGCAGGGAGCTGACCATCCTACGTCAGAGGAGCCGCTCGCCTTGTACCAGTCGCGGAGACGAAAAATAACACCTGGTTTCGTTTCCCCAGAAACGGCTTGGGAGGGGATAAAAACTAGGGCTTTTCAGAAGAGAGGCAGAAGCTGTTTAGAGCTTCTCCAGCGCGCTGAAAACTGCTGTTGATTTTCCTCTGCTGAAGTCAATTAAATTCGATCAGTTGGCAATCTGTCTCTTGGTCATTTTGAACATGCATTGGACGCCATAAAGTCCTACAAATGACAGCAAACTTATTCCCCAAGTAAAATCCTCTGTTTATGACAGCATAGTTATTTCTGATCATGCCCCAGTAATTCTTAAATTATCTTTTTCTGGTTGTCAAAAGATCCCCCGTGTTTGGAGTTTAAGCGCCTTTCTTTTGTCAGAGGGCCATTTTGCTAAATTCATCTCTCAAAAAATTTCTCTTTTTTTGAGACAAATGTTACAGAGGGAATTTCTGCATCCGTTCTTTGGGAAACTCTTAAAGTTTACCTGTGCGGGGAAATTATTTCTCATTCTGCCTATTTAAAAAAATTTCGTAATAAAGAGATTGGTGATCTGACTGAACAGATAGGCAAATTAGATCAAGAATATGCACAGCGTCCAACACCAACTTTGCATAAGGAGAAGGCTTTATTACAATCTGAATATAATCTTTTATCCACTAATCAAGCCCTGCAGCTTTTGCTCAAATCTCGGCATCGATTTTACGAATTTGGTGATAAGCCAAGTAAAGCTCTGGCATTGCAACTTAGGCTTCAAACTGTAAAAAATCGTATTACTCAAGTCCAGACCTCAGCCGGAGATATTGTGACAGATCCTCAAGAAATCAACAATCAGTTTAAATCATTCTATTCTTCTTTATACCAGTCTAACCCTCCCGACGATTTTGATTCGATAGATACTTTTTTTGACAGTCTTGACATACCTCAAATTGACAATGAATCAAAATCTACATTAGAGGCTCCTATCAGATGCAGAGCGGAAAGTTTCCAGGCCCGGATGGGTATCCAACAGAGTTCTTTAAAAAAATTTCAATTGAGCTTTCGCCACTGCTTCTTTCGGTTTTTGAAGAATCTCTTAATAATGGTACTCTACCCCTTTCCATGCGTCAAGCAACAATCTCACTGATTTTAAAGCCTACTAAAAATCCATATGATTGCGGATCTTATCGTCCAATATCCCTCCTCAATGTTGACATAAAAATTTTGGCAAAGATTCTTTCTCTGAGGTTGGAAATCGTTTTACAAAACATTATTCACCCTGACCAAACAGGATTTATAAAGGGCAGACAGGGTTTCTTTAATCTTAGGCGACTGATGAACATAATTTATACCTCTTCTGATTTATCAGCACCAGAGGTCTTGGTCTCTCTCGATGCGGAAAAGGCCTTTGACCGCATCGAGTGGGACTACCTTTTTTATGCATTAAAAAGGTTCGGATTTGGTGATAAGTTTGTGTCCTGGGTAAAACTTTTATATTCTTCCACATTGGCATCTGTGAAAACAAATGGTATGAGCTCTGAATATTTTTCACTCCATCGAGGGACAAGACAGGGTTGCCCCCTATCACCGCTCCTGTTTGCTATAGCCATAGAGCCGCTTGCAATAGCCTTTAGATCTGATCACAATATATCTGGTATCTTTAGAGCAGATAAAGAACAAAAAATTTCCCTCTACGCTGATGATGTTATCTTATATATTTCAAATCCTGAAACTTCTTTTCCTTATGTCCTGAACATTTTAAAACAATTTAGTGATATTTCAGGCTATAAATTAAACTTAAATAAGAGCGAGTTCTTCCCAATTAATTTGGTTGCAAGAGCTCTTTCAGCATCAACACACCCATTTAAGCTAGCCTCAGACCAATTTCGCTACCTGGGAGTGTTGGTTACAAGAAAATATACAGATCTTTTTAAACATAATTTTATTCCAATCCTGGATCGAACAAAGCAGGACCTTGCTAGATGGACAACTCTTACACTATCACTTGTGGGTAGAATTAATGCCATAAAAATGAATATTTTACCCAAATTTCTTTTCCTTTTTCAAAACATTCCAGTCTTTATTCCAAAAAGTTTTTTTAAGACTCTGGACAAAATATTTTCAGATTTTATTTGGAGTGGAGGCCCAGCAAGAATTCAGAAATTATTCCTGCAATATCCTAAAAGACTAGGTGGATTTGCTTTTCCTAATATTATGTTCTATTACTGGGCAGCAAATATTCATAGCATCCTCTACTGGAGTCAGTCACATTACGGCCTCTGTCAATGGGTTCCTGCATGGGTTGAAATGGAAAGCGACTCTCGCATGGGAGCTTCTTTGCATGCTTTGTTATGCTCTCCATTGTCTGCTACACCTTCTAGCTTTTCTTCAAACCCCTTAGCTTTACATAGTCTAAAGATTTGGAAACAATTTAGAAAGCATTTTGGCTTTCAAGCAATGTCATCTCTATCTTCTATATATAAAAATCCTTCTTTTGTGCCTTCTATGTCAGATGGAGCATTTGCGCTTTGGGCTAGAAGGGGCATTGTAAAAATTAAAGATCTATTCCACAAGGATAGCTTTGCTAGCTTCTCATATCTTTCAGAAAAATTTAACCTCCCAAAATCTAATTTCTTTAGATACTTACAGACTCGTGAATTTATCAGAAATACATTTCCTCACTTTCACACATGCGCCCCCTAAACAAGACATGGACCAGATCTTAGAAATAAAAGTTTCCAAAGGTGCTATTTCTAAAATATACAAAACAATTTTTTCATTTACTGTACAATCAGACACTTCATCCTTGTCAAAAATAAAGTCAAATTGGGAATCAGACCTTAACTATGTTTTTTCATATGAGGAATGGTCAAACGTTCTTAATCGGGTACATACTTCTTCCATTTGTGCTCGTCATGCATTGATACAGTTCAAACTGCTACATAGAATCTATTGGACTAAAGCTAAATTGTCTAAAATAAACCCAGAAATTGATCCTATTTGTGACAGATGCCGCAAACAGGCCCCAGCTCTCTATCATACTTTCTGGATTTGTCCGAAGTTAATCCATTTTTGGTCTTCAATTTTCAAATCAATCTCTGATGTCTTTCATTTAAAGATTGAACCATGTCCTTTAGTGGCATTGTTCGGTCTGAACCCTGCAAATATATCTCTCTCCCATTCACGATCAAGTGTAATGGCCTTTTTGCCTAATAATTGCTAAAAGAGTTATATTAATGAATTGGAAAAACCCCTCTCCACCCAATTACTTCCACTGGATGTACGATCTGCTGCAGTTTATTCAAATAGAAAAAATCAGGTATACAATTCACGGTAACACAGAAGATTTTTATGCATTTTGGCAACCTTTCTTGGAACATTTAAAAAAATAATTGTTTATACAATCTGACTCTATGCATCTAATCCTTGCTGAATTTGCTCTCTCTCACTCTAAAAAAAAAAAAAAACTAAAACGTATGTAAGAATATGCTTTAGAAAGATTCTGTCTATTATCTGACAATCATTATTAAGGGTGCCACTGGTTTATTTATTTTTCTTTTTTTTTTGTGTTTGTTTGTTTTTTTCTCTCTTTCTTTCTTCTTTTCTCTCAGTTTGTATTTAGCTCAGAGAGCAAGACATATGTCCAATGCCATTGTATTTTGATCCCAATACTGTAAAACTATTATTGTATTTATGGTCTTCTGTATCCATTTGGATTAACTCTCTGTTTAAAAAAAAAGGCAAATAAAAAGAGTTAAACTGAAACGGTTTATGGTAAGGTAAAAAAATAAAAAATAATTCCAAGAGCAGGTGACGTTTTAAAATAACTTATTGCTTATAAAAAGATTGGTTTTACACAGTTCTAAATAATTCCAAGAGCTGGTAACGTTTTGAAATAATTTATTGCTTATAAAAAGATTGGTTTTACACGTTTCTAAATAATTCCAAGAGCTGGTAACATTTTAAAATAATTTATTGCTTATAAAAAGATTGGTTTTACACGTTTCTAAATAATTCCAAGATCTGGTAACGTTTTCAAATAATTTATTGCTTATGAAAAGATTGGTTTTACACGTTTCTAAATAATTCCAAGAGCTGGAAACATTTTTAAATAATTTATTGCTCATAAAATTAATTGTTTTGACAGTTTTAAATCATTTCAAGAACTGGTTTTGGTGTGAAAAAATGTATAGCTTATAAAAATATATAGCTTTTATCTTTAAATTAAATCACAATGCCGAGGAAGGGTAAGAGATCACAATCTGCAAAGCTCCGTTGGCAAAGACAAACAGATGTAGAGTGTGCTGTAACAGGTGAGCTGCGAAATGATGCTCCGGTAAACGTGTCTGCGCCATCTGCTGAGCCAGCACTGAACTGCCAAACCAAAGCTCTGTGCGTCTCCATCGTAGTCAAAGCTGACATTGTGAAGAATGGTGATGTTTCAAGTGTTGCGGGATCATCTCGTTCAGTCTGTACAATCCCAAGAGACCAGGTATCTGAAACTCAGGTGTGTGCGTCCCGCAGCCAGGCTTCTCTGAGATACGGTGCGTCAAGGAACCAACAGTGCACCTGTAAATCGTTAACATTTCTTGCCTTCCTTCACGAGGATGAAACCATTTCCAGAACAGACCTTGACCTTGTCCTGTATAAAGGGAATGAGATGTATGAAGAGGCTAGAAAGCGGTTCCCTAATAATATTTATTTGGCCACTGATGAGCTTCCTGACCAAGCAGCCGCACGCAAGAGCACACTTTTTGTGGACAACACACAGCTTTCCCGTTATGGTACATTTGGAGACCCTTTACCTGGAGCTGTTGATGACTTCCTTGCTCTAGAAGCAGGTTTGAGCTGTTTGTTGTCAGATATACAGTATGCATTGTTATTAATGTCATCGCTGTGCATTGCTGTGTTCAGAACCAGATCAGGCAGATATGGGTTTTTTGATCCGCACTCCAGAAGATCAAAGGGTTTGCCTCCAATACCAGGTTTACAAGATACTGGTACTGCAGTAATGGTGACATTCAGATGTCTTGGTGATATGATTGACAGGCTCAAACAGTGTCATGAGATTCTTGGAACGCAGTCCTCCTGTAACTATGAGCTAAAGCCAGTGGAGTTTTACGGTATGGACACAGAAAACATAAATGATGAAAGCAGGCCTACACCTCTTTCTTGTTTGTCTGTTATTGATGTAGAATCAAATGATCATTGTAAAATCAAAGACAATCTAAAACATCCCTTGATTTACAGCCTGGGCAGACATATCAATTAATTGATTGTTTTACCACTAATGTGAATTCTAGGTCATCAATGAAAGAGTCATTGTCAACAACTGATTTCCAAACACATCATCAGCCATCAAATGGTTGCTGTTTAATAATTTCTGAATCGGAAGCTACACTTAATAATCCAACTGCTAATGGTTTATATACTGTTTCTTGTAAATTGACAAAACTTAACAAAGAGCAAAGGAGAAAAGTAAAGAGAAGAATGATGCACTCAGAAAGAATTCCAAAAGGGAAGGAAAAAAATACAAGTAATTTATTTATTGCAAAGAAGGAATGCAAGTCAAGCAAGAAATATGAATGTGCTAAATACAAAGAGAACGAGAAACATTACATGAAAACCCTTTATAGAAACAACATTGATTTTAGGAAGAGGCAAAAAATGTACATAAATGAAAGGTACAGAATTGAAATTGAATACAAAAACAAACATAAAAAGATTATGGCAGAGCAGTAAAGACTTGATCCTGAATACAAAAACAGAAACAAACTGCGTATGACAGAACGCTACAGACTTGATCCTGAATACAAAAACAGAAACAAACTGCGTATGACAGAACGATACAGACTTGATCCTGAATTAAAAAACAGAAACAAACTTCGTATGACAGAACGCTACAGACTTGATCCTGAATTCAGAAACAGACAAAAGCGGTTTATTACAGAAAGGTACAAACTTGATCCTGGATTCAAAAACAGACAAAAACAATATAGATCTGAGCGCTACAGAAATGATTTAAATTTCAGACTGAGACAACTGTCTAATTTTACTCAGCGTTATGCTAATGATAAATCTTTTAGAGTTCGTCACAAACTACTCATGAAGCAAATCATGGAAAAGAGACGTAGTCACAATGTTACATTTAGAGTTATGTGCAACATAAGATGTGCACAGAAAATAGTAAAGAAATACAGACACAGGTCTACACCGGTGAGCCAGATAGAAAATCCTTTGATGCAACAGGCCATATCAGTCTTCAGATCCAATATAAGAGCTGGTCCCACTTATGTTTGCACTGTGTGTCATAAGGCATCATTTCCAAACCAAGTGAAGCATTGCAAAAGGGCAAACTACATAAAAAATGAGGAGATGGTTGCATTGTGTCTGTCGGGAAAGTATGTGCATGTGTGTGATGATTACTGCAGTAATCGAGAGCAGTGTAATATTCCCACAGAAAGAAAGATAGAGTGGATCTGTCACACATGCCATAGTCACCTGAGAAACGGAACCATACCCTCACTTGCTATGGCCAACAATCTGGAGCTTTTTGATATTCCATCCGAACTGTCTGACCTCAATGCACTGGAAAGACATCTAATTTCAAAGTGCATCACGTTCCAGAAGATCATACCCCTCCCTAAAGGGCGAATGGCACAAATTTGTGGCAACGTTGTTTGTGTACCCAGTGAGGTTCAGGAAACAGTGAATGCTCTACCCAGACTGAGAAGTGACTCACAGATCTTGAGAGTGAAACTAAAGAGACGACTGAGTTTCAAGGGCCATCAGCTGTTCCAGACTGTTACCTGGTCTAAGCTTATTGAAGCTCTGCAAAAGTTGAAACGGACGCATCCACAGTATGACGATATAACTATTAGAGATGACCCTGAACTATGCGACCCAACACATCCAGATGAGAATGATGAGGATGAATGAATGAATAATGAAGAATATGGAACAGATGATCTCATGGAGATTGACTCTTTGGAGCAAACTGCATTGGAAGAGATGCAAAACAGTCCGGAACAAGAACAGCAAAACACTGGCATGTCTCATGAGGCTGAGGATGAAACGGTGCAGCATAGAGATGGTCCAGAACAGGAAGGTGATATGCCCAATGGAGGTTTCGCACTTGATTCTTGTCTCCAGCCACTTGATGTTTCAGAGGAAATACTGACTTTTAGTGAAGGAATCTATTCGGTTGCACCTGCTGAAAGAAACAGTCCAGTGAGTTTTTTCAAAACACCTAAACTGGAGGCGATGGCTTTTCCTGTTCAGTTTCCTACTGGTCAAAACACACTGGATGAACAGAGAAGAATAAAAATAACACCCAGTAGTTATTTCAAATCAAGGCTTTTCTGCATCGATGAACGCTTTGCCAGAGATACAAACTACTTGTTTTTTGCTCAGTTTGTGACCGAAATATATTTAGTCACTTCCAGTATGACTATTCAGCTACGGAAAGGAAAACCTGTGACCAGAGACGGACGCAAAATAACTTCGCAGATGTTGCAAGATAAACGTGAGGTTGAAAGACTAGTGAGGAGTAAAGATGCCGTGAGATTCATGCAGCCACTGAGAGGAACACCAGCTTACTGGGAAAAAACGACCAGAGATCTCTTTGCTATGATCAGACAGTTGGGAACGCCTACATTCTTCTGTACGTTCTCTGCAGCTGAAATGCGTTGGCCTGAGGTGGTTGAAGCAATAAAAAGCAGCATTGTGAAGAGGTTAATTTTGAGGAACTGGATTGGGCAGCAACGTGTGACATTTTAAGGAGCAATCCAGTGACCGCAATGCGCATGTTTGATAAACGTGTCGATGCCCTTGATCTTGTCTCCAGCACAACCTCTGGGTAAAGTCCTCGAGTTGTTTTACAGAGGAAGTCTACATATTCACTGTCTCATATGGGTAGAAGGTGCTCCTGTGTTTGAGGAAGATGACGATAAGACAGTATGTGATTTTGTGTCTAAATACATCTCAGCTCAGCTGCCAGACCCAGAAAAACAACCTGCACTGTACAAGAAAGTGAAAAAAGTGCAAATGCACAGTAAAAACCATTCAAGAACCTGTTTTAAAAGCCTTAGCTCTGGATGTAGATTTGGATTCCCCAAACCACCCAGCAGAAAAACTATGATTACAAGACCTTGTGGTGAAGATAATGGACCAGACGTAGAAGAAGCCAAGAAAAAGCTCAGACCGCTCAATCTGTTGCTGGACGAACCTGAAACTGCCTCCCTCACTTTGCAGCAGCTTTTGACTCTATGCAACCTAACAGTTTGTGAGTATGAAAAATATCTCAATGTGATCAACAAATCCAGTGCTGTCATACTGAAACGTGATCCTAAAGACTGCTGGGTGAATGGATACAATCCTCATCTGTTGGAGGCCTGGGATGCTAACATTGATGTGAGCTTTATTCTCAATGCATTTTCTTGTATAGTTTATTTAACTTCTTACATCACTAAGAAAGAATCGGTTTTATCTGAGTACCTCAAAACTGTTATTGAGAACTCCGACAGGGAAAACCTCAATGAATGTGATGAGATGAGAGCCGTCATGCAAGCTTATTCCAAAAAAAGAGAGATCAGTGCTCAGGAATGTGTGACTCTTGCATGTGGCATTAAGATGAAGAAGTGTTCTCGTGGTGTTGTTTTTATCCCCACAGATGACAATGCATTAAAAATGAGCCGTCCCCTCTCGTACCTGGAGAACACAACACCAGAATCTTCAAATGTGTGGATGACATCTTTTATAGACAAATACAAATGCAGACCTGAAATGCCAGAGTTTGAGCTGATGTTACTGAAACTCTACCTACCTTTCCGATCAGAAATGGAGCTAAAAAGACCTTCCTTGCCCACATACGAGTCTTTCTATGAAAGTGGCTGGGTTCGGCTACGAGGGTCAGACCGTTCTGAGAGTGTCAAAAATATTGTCTGTCAAAACAGAGACAAGTATGAGAAAAACAATGATGAGATTGAGGAAGCTGTGGAGGAGTTTGAACAGAACAAAGGTGTGATCGATGAATGGTGTAACCTGGCACCTGAGTCTGAAGTAGTGAGGTTGGAGTGTGTTGAAGAACTTCAGGCTAGAGAGCCACAACATGAAAATGAACAGGAAAATGTTCCAGACTACAGTCGTAAATCTAATGCTGCGACAGAAACCAGAGCCATCAGAGAGCCTCCTGCTGTTGATCCCACAGTATTGCGTCAGATGTTTCAGAACCTGAATCGGAAGCAAGCCAGTGTGTTCTACACTGTCAGAGAATGGTGCATAAAGCGAGTTTGTGGCCTGAATCCAGATCAGTTCTTCTTTTACATCAATGGAGGGGCTGGAACAGGAAAATCGCACCTCATCAAATGTATTCACGCTGAGGCATCCAAAATTCTGAGTAGACAACCCAGAAATGCTGAGGAGCTTGACATATAAAGACCTACTGTGCTGTTAGCAGCGTTCACTGGAACTGCAGCCTTTGATATTTCAGGCACAACGCTGCACTCGCTGTTCAAGCTGCCGAGAAGCCTTAAACCTCCATTTCAAGGGCTGGGCAACCGACTGGACGAAGTCAGATCAGAGCTTTTAAATGCTGCAATTCTTATTATAGATGAAGTGTCTATGGTGTCGAAAGCTCTTTTTGCATATGTGGATGCCAGACTCAAACAAATCAAAGGGACCCAAAGACCGTTTGGAGGCATGTCAATAATCGCTGTTGGTGACTACTTCCAACTGCCTCCCGTGCGACAGGCTTAACCTCTTTGTGTACACGACCCATGCAAGATCGACCTGTGGAAGGAGCACTTTCAGATGATCACTCTTACTGAGATCATGCGGCAAAAAGACGACGTGGCCTTTGCAGAGATGCTGAACCGGATCCGTGTCAAAGACCAGTCAGATGAACTATCCGAATCGGACAAAGCTTTGCTATCGCAAGCCATCACTCAACCACACCTTTGCCCAGTTGATGTCCTTCATATTTTTCCAACTAATAAAGAGGTGGATGCTCATAACGCCGCAACATTATCTCGCCTCCATTCACAAATCATAAGCATTGATGCAGATGACTATAAAAAGGACCATGGAACAGCCAGAATGACGAGGCAAGAACAGCCATTTAATGGAACCAAGAATGAGTTACCAGACACACTCCAGGTTGCTGAGGGAACTCGTGTCATGCTCACCAGAAATCTGGACATCGCTCAGGGTTTAGTGAATGGTTCCTTTGCTACTTTAGTTAGAATAGTCACCTCTGAACTGTCTGCAAAAGTCACTATGCTTGGGCTCAGGATGGACAATGAATCTTCTCAAAGGATTCCTCACAACAGAGCACCAGGACTATCGGACGATCTAGTGTACATCGAGAGAGCAGAGGAGAATTTAAAACAGAAAGGAGCGGTGCGTAGACAGTTTCCCATTAAGCTGGCTTTTGCATGCACAATTCACAAGGTTCAAGGTATGATGACCAAATCAGCAGTGGTCTCGCTAAAGAAAATTTTTGAACCTGGCATGGCTTATGTAGCTCTCAGCAGAGTAACTTCGCTCAGTGGACTGCATCTGCTGGACATTGATGAGAGTAAAATTTATGCAAATACTGAAATCACTGCAGCACTGGACAACATGAGTCAGGCTAACATGGATGATATGATGCCTCTTTTACAGATCACACAAACACTGGACAGGTCTTGCACTCTGATAATTGTCCATCATAACACTGAAGGATTGCCATCTCATACAAACGACATTAAGAGTCATCATGAGCTATGTCTTGCAGATGTACTGTGTCTAACAGAAACTCACCTTCGAGGCTCTTTTGTTGCAGAGAGTCTCCGATTAGAGGGTTACAACCTGTTCAAGCGAAACAGACATTTGTCCTACACAAATGTTCCACAACTTGCCAACAGAGGAGGTGGTGGAGTCGCTGTTTATGTTAAAAGATCACATTAAAGTTCATGAAAAACAGTACTTGCATAATGTGACTGACCTTGAGTTTGTGGCTTTGAAGATTGAAACCCCGTTTCCTGCACTGATTGCTGCTGTGTACAGGCCTCCTGACTACAGTGTGACATCATGCCTCTCTAACCTGAGAAGCCTTCTGGATGCACTGGAGATCCTGGACTGTCATCCCATCATCGTCTGTGGTGATTTCAACGAGAACATTTTATCTAATGCATGCAAACCTATTCTTGATCTGTTCATCACCAGGGGATATACACAAGTCATCACTGCTCCAACCACAGAGAAGAACACACTTCTGGACCACATGTTCATCTCTCGACAACACCAATGTCTATACTGCGGCGTCATGAAAACATATTACGGCTATCACAACCCTGTCTACTGTGTACTGTCATGTAACAGGTGATGAGGAGCTTGGGTAAGTTTGTGTTTTTTATTTTAAAATGTATATTTTAGTACAAAACAAAGATTAGATTTCTTATTCTTGAAAGAATGATAGATAAAGTACATTTTGTGACAATTAAGGTATTTTTCAGAACAATTTGTAAGGCTGCCTTTGAAATGATTTTGAATGAATTTTTGGCCTGTGCATTTATCAGGGAGGGTTTGGGTAAGGGTTGATAAATGCACAAGCCAAAATAATTCCAGTAGCTGTGTACATTGATGGTAATATCAATGCACACAGCCTTTAAAAAAGTAGACTATCCAAAAGTATGTGTTCTGCATAGCATACTTTTGGATAGCTACTAGCTGAGAGCCCCCCCCAATACATATATACACTTACCTAAAGGATTATTGGGAACACCTGTACAATTGTTCATTAACGCAATTATCTAATCAATCAATCACATGGCTGTTGCTTCAATGCATTTAGGGGTGTGATCCTAGTCTAGACAATCTCCTGAACTCCAAACTGAATGTCAGAATGGGAAAGAAATATGATTTAAGGAATTTTGAGCGTGCCATTGTTGTTGGTGCCAGACAGTAATCTGCTCAGTTACTGGGATTTTCACGCACAACCATTTGTAGAGTTTACAAAGAACGGTTTGAAAAGGGAAAAACATCCAGTATGCAGCATTCCTGTGTGCAAAAATGCTTTGTTGATGCTAGAGTAGTGTTGGTGCATCCTACAAATCTCCATCAACTGCAAGATGCTCTCATCAATATGGGCCAACATTTGTAAAGAATGCTTTCAGCACCTTATTCAATCAATGCCACGTAGGATTAAGGTGAAAGGGGGTCAAAACTCCATATTAGTATGGTGTTCCTAATAATCCTTTCGGTGAGTGTATATATGTTTCTCTGGCTTTATGTATAGCCAGAGAGTGTAATTTTGGCCTGTGCATTTATTAGGGAGCTTTGGGTACCGGTTGATAAGTGCACAGGCCAAAATAATTGAAGCAGCTGTGTACACTGATGTAAACATTAATGTACACAGCTTCTTAAAGGTAACCCATCAAAAGTATATACCAGCTGATATCCCACAACATTATATTTTGCTGTATTTGTTGACTGATGTGTAATTTTGTACTTGTAGTAATTTAATGTTAACTTCGTAGTTTTCTTTTTTTATATTTTTTTTCTATTGTCTCTTATCTCTGAAGTTGTAAGCAGCTGTGCTGTCTGATTATGCCAAAGGACTTTAATAGTTAAGCATTATATTCTGTACGGACCTGTGAGGATTCCCTCAAAACATCACACTATAATGAACCAAACACTGTAGTTGTTCCCCAGAATTCACGCTAGCTAGGATGTTTAAACATCACTAGATTCAGACAAAAATCTTCAAAGGATCAACCACTGCACCTGAAAAAGACAACCTGGACCAGACAGACACACACTTTTCCTGTTCTACTCAAGTGGACAATGGTTTACGATGTTCTTCCCTTAACTGCATCATTTTATATCTAACTGCTCCCGCTGCAGAACTTCACCCAGCATCAGAGGAATTACTGCTGAACACAAGTTTGTTGGTGTCCAGGTTTTCTTGGGTGTGACCACAAGGTACTTTAATTCCTTATTACAGTCTTGCAAATTTTTGTTTGTTTGTGTGGATCTATTGACTGAAAATGTGGTTTTTTTATACAGCTAAAAGTGGTTCCTTCACCCTGCATTACACTGCACCACATGGGCACTGCACAACACCAGAAAACTTCACCCAGCATCAGAGGAATTACTGCGGAACACAAGTTTCTCCACCCGTGTCCAGGTTTTCTTTGGTGTGACCACAAGGTACTTTAATTCCTTATTACAGTCTTGCGAATTTTTGTTTGTTTGTGTGGTTCTATTGACTGAAAATGTGTGTTTTTTTATATATAGAGCTAAAAGTGGTTCCTTCACTTTGCACTGCACTGCACTCCACCCCATGGGCACTGCAAACCCCAGAAAAACTTCACCCAGCATCAGACGCACTACTGCTGAACACAAGTTTATTGGTGTCCAGGTTTTCTAGGGTGTGACCACAAGGTACTTAAATCCTTATTACAGTCTTGCTAATTTTAGTTTGTTCGTGTGGTTCTATTGACTGAAAATGTGCTTTTCTTGTGGGTTTTTTTTTAAACAGCTAAAAGTGGTTCCTTCACCCTGCACTACACTGCACCACATGGGCACTGCACAACACCAGCAAAACTTCACCCAGCATCAGAGGAATTACTGCTGAACACAAATTTCTCCACCTGTGTCCAGGTTTTCTTGACCATAAGGTGCTTTAATTTATTATTACAGGTTTGCAAATATGTGCTTTTTCATGTTGTTCTATGAAGGGTCTTTTCATGTCTTTTTTCACAGCAGCTGAGAGTGGTTCCTTAACTCCACAATCCACTGCTAAACTGTACACAATCTCATAGCCATCACTGAATTTACGCTATTATTGTCTTGATATCAATGCAAGTAAAAAAGTAAATTTGTCATATTGTTTAGATGTAGTGGGGTATCAGCTTGTAAAAGCAATCGAGGTATGCAGCAAAGCATTTGTGAGGCCCCAACACGCACAACCTTGAGGCGGATGGGCTAGAACAACAGCAGAAGATATACCCAATAGAGCATCTTTGGGATGTGGTGGAACGGGAGCATCCCACAAATCTCCATCAACTGCAAGATGCCCTCCTATCAATATGGGCCAACATTTCTAAAAAATACTTTCAGCACGTTGTTCAATCAATGCCACGTAGAATTAAGGCAGTTCTGAAGGTGAAAGGGGGTCAAACACCGTATTAGTATGGTGTTCCTAATAAACGTTTAGGTGAGTGTATATATGTTTCTCTGGCTTTATGTATGTATAGCCAGAGAGTGTAATTTTGGCCTGTGCATTTATTAGGGAGCTTTGGGTACCGGTTGATAAATGCACAGGCCAAAATAATTGAAGCAACTGTGTACACTAATGTAAACATTAATGTACACAGCTTCTTAAAGGTAACCCATCAAAAGTATATACCAGCTGATATCCATAACATTATAGTTGCTGTATTTTTTGTCAGATGTGTAATTTTGTAACTTCATGGTTTTCTTCTAATTATTTTCTATTGTCTCTTATCTCTGAAGTTGTAAGCAGCTGTGCTGTCTGATTATGCCAAAGGACTTTACTAGTTAAGCATTATATTCTGTATGGACCTGTGAGAATTCCCTCAAAACATCACACTATAATGTACCAAACACTGTTGTTGTTCTCAAGATTTTACACTAGCTATGGTATTTAAACATTACAAGATTCAGACAAAAATCTACAAAGGATCAGCCACTGCACTTGGAAAAGACCACCTGGACCAGACAGACACACACACTTCCTGTTCATTCCAGCATAACACTAACCATGGTGTAGCAAACTGTAAATGTTAGCGAATGTATTATTCAATATCAGTTTGTCACTAGTAATTGATGGTATGCTGTGCTACTACTTTCTTGAGACAACAAAAAATCATTACCAAAACATATTTTTCATTAAATCATTTAGAAAAAAGTTGGTGCTTTTACCCATTGTGTGAGTAGTAACAGCCTGCTATTATTTGCTAACCTTATATAACTTGTAACTATCCTGCT
This sequence comes from Danionella dracula, assembly GCA_900490495.1. Lineage (NCBI taxonomy): Eukaryota > Metazoa > Chordata > Actinopteri > Cypriniformes > Danionidae > Danionella > Danionella dracula. The sequence goes on from UELW01000180.1 coordinate 20,840, forward strand.
ATAACAAAAAAGTAATTAGTTTGATATCATGTGATAAACATAATACTTGCACAAATCAGCATCAATTAACAAATATTCAGCATAAATTTGTTTGAAAACTGTTGATTGCATGATAAATAAAAACAATCATAACAAACATGTTCGTGTGATTAAATGTGGTTATTTATTTTACTTATTTAAACATTTAAATTATGTTTCTGTACATACAGCTGTGATTTGGGCGGATTCTAATCGATTCACAAACTAAAAGTATGCACGGTCTCTGTTGTTGCTGTAACCCAAGACGGATACACAACTAAACAATTAATGGTATATACATTTCACCTGATGAGATGCAAACATAACGAATAATAGAAAATACAAGTTTACACCATTTAAATATTGAGCCTTTAATCAACTTTGGAGTGAAAAGCCAGTCAACAGTGTAGGTGATGGGGTCTCTCTGTCGCTCTCTCTTTATTCTCTCTCCTCTCTTTTTCTCTGACATTCTCTTTTCTTCTTTCCTCACTTTCTTCTTTCTTTTTTCTCTCTCTTTCTCACTCTTTTTTCCTCTCTTTATCTTTCTCTCTTTTTTCCTTCCCCGTCCCTCTCTCTCTCACACAATCTCTCCTCTCTCTTTTTCTCTCACATTTTCTCTTTTCTCCTCTTCTCTCCTTTCTTTTTTCTTTCTCTCTCTCTCTCTCTTTATTTTGCTCTCTCTTCTCTGTTTTTTCTCATATTTCTCTTCCTTTCTCATACTTTCTTTTTTCTCTCCTTGCTCTCTCATTTTTTTTCTTTCTTTCCTCTCTCTAACACTTTTTCTTTCTTTCTCCCTTTAAAATGAAAGGACACCTTCTTCAAATCTTCCTCAAACTTCAGCCTTTTTCAGCTTTTACTACTTCAGCATATTTTCAGCTACTAACACCATTCAAACGTTAAACAAATATACACATCTTCAGCTTTTCAACTCATTTCAACCTTGATTTTCAACTCAATTCAGCATTGATTTTCAACTCATTTCAACCTTGATTTTTAACTCATTTCAACTCATTTCAGCATTCCATTTCAGCACAAATGCATTCAGACGCATTTTCTGCAAGAAATGCTCTTCATCTAGTTATTATTTTTATTCTTCCACCCGTTCTTTGACGGTTCAAAACTTCAGCATACTTTTAGCTAGAAACTCCATTCAAACAGCAAAATGTTCAGCTTTTCTAGAACACTCTTGCTCTTACTTTTCTAATTAAAATGTTTTATAATTTTTAAAATATTTAACTTTATTTAAAATTATTTTCCCATTGAAATGAATGGAAAGCCTCTTCAAATCTTCTTCAAACTTCAGCCTCTTTCAGCTTTAACTACTTCAGCATACTTTCAGCTAGAAACACCATTCAAACTTTAAACAAATCTACACATCTTCAGCTATTTCCACTCTATTCAGATTTTTCAAATCTTTTATACTTTTTAAGCAATCACAGTTTAAGTTTTAAGCTTTTTTAGCATTTTCAAATTTCACAAGCTTTTTAGAGTGCTTAATCTCACCGCACTCTAGCTTTTGGCCTCACTTTTTAAGCCAGAAGTTTAGACTTTTGCCTCTCTTATAACACCAGCTTTACCCGTCTTTTTCACAGTAGAGAAAATTGTTGAGATTTTAGTCCTCTTTCAGATGGTGGTGGTTTCGTTTTGATTAGACCAACGGTTTACACACAAGGAGGCAAAGACCACGAGGAGGGACACAAAATCTGCCATTCACTGCAATGTTAACTTCTCCCAAGCCTCCGTGACAAAAACGCAAACCACAATAGTTTTTAGATTGCTGTCAGTCGTTCATCTTTTGGACTATCTTTCTGAAACTTACGCATGTTATTCACTAAAGCCTTCCGGTTCTGACAGTGAAAGAATTATTTTGATAGCTTTTGTAGTTTTTCTTCAATCTTATTTTGTTTGAGGTGAGATTTTAGGAAAAAAGGGCTCCGTTTGAGCTTCTCCCCAGTCAAACCGTCAGATAGGTTACCATAGCAACAGCTCAAACACCTGGATCAGATTAGTATAGCTTTGATTGAGAGCTGCTTGCTCAAAGGGCAAATTTAACATTACACTCTCTCTCTCTCTCTCTCACACACACACACACACACACACACACACACACACACACACAATCTCTCTCTTTTTCTCTTTTTCTCTTTTCTTCATTCTCTTCTTTCTTTTTTTTTCTCTCTCACTCTTTCTTCCTCTCTTTTTCTTTCTCTCGTTTCCTTCCCCCTCCCTCTCTCTCACACACACACTCTCTCCTCTCTCTTTTTCTCTCACATTCTCTCTTTTCTCCTCTTCTCTCTCTATTTTTTCTTTCTTTCTCTTCTCTCTTTTTCTCTCAGATTCTTTTCTTCTCTCCTCACTCTCTCTTCTTTCTTTTTCTCTCTCTCTCTCTTTCTTTCCTCTGTCAGTCTCTCATTTTTTCTCTCTTTTTCCCCTCTCTCTTCTTTTTATTTTCCCTTCTCCCCTCTTTATCTCTCTTACACACACACACTCTCTCTCCTCTCTTTCTCTCACACTCTCGCTCTCCTTCTTTCTCTCTCTCTTTATTTTGCTCTCTCCTCTCTGTTTTTTCCCTCTTATCTCTCTTCCTTTCTCACTTTCTTTTCTTCTCTCCTTGCTCTCTCTCTCTCATTTTTTCTCTTTCTTTCCTCTCCTACACCTTTCTCTCTTTTTCATTTCCCCTTCACTTTCTTTTTCTCTCTTTTCCACTCTCTTTCTTTATATTTTCTTCCCCCCCTCTCTCCTCTCTCTCACAAACACTCCTTTCTCTCTCTCCTTCTTCTCTCTGTCTCTTCTTTCTTTTTTCTCTCTTTCTTCCTCTCTTTTTCTTTCTCTCTTTTTTCTGTCATCCTCCCTCTCTTTCTCGTAGACACACTTTCTCCTCTCTCTTTTTCTCTCACATTCTCTCTTTTCTCCTCTTCTCTGTCTCTTCTTTCTCTCTCTCTCTCTTTATTTTGCTCTCTCCTTTCTTTCTTTTTCTCTCTCCTCTCTGTTTTTTTCTCATATTTCTCTTCCTTTTTCATACTTTCTTTTTTCTCTCTTTGCTCTCTCATTTTTTTCTTTCTTTCCTCTCTCTAACACTTTTTCATTCTCTCTCCCTTTAAAATGAATGGACAACTTCTTCAAACGTCAGCCTTTTTCAGCTTTTACTACTTCAGCATACTTTCAGCTACTAACACCATTCAAACGTTAAACAAATCTACGCATCTTCAGCTATTTCCACTCTATTTAGCTTTTTAAATCTTTTATACTTTTCAATAAATCACAGTATAAGATTTAAGCTCTTTTTAGTCTTTTTCAGCATTTTGAATGGTATTAATAGGAGCCCTGCTATACACACTTATACACTCGCTCTCTCTCTCGCTCTCTCTCTCTCTCCTCTCCCTTTTTTCTGACAGTCTCCTTTCTTCTCTGCTCACTCTCTTCTTTCTTTTTTCTCTCTCATGCTCATTCTGTATTTTTTCCTCTGTTTCTTTCTCTCCACCTCTCTTTCTGTCACCCTCTCTGTGGTATATCTTTTGTTTGTGACTTTTTTGTTTGTGCTTGTGGTTTAATTGACTTCACTGTCTTAATCGCTGACTGTCATATCTGTTTTTTAGAAAATGCTGGTGTGCAAGGCATGGACAGAATTGACAGCCTTGCTGAATATCTCATGAAGCTCGGGACCCAGGTCTCTCTTGCCCTCACCACTCAACAGGTTGATAACATTTTTTTATTGTACTTTAATTTGTCAAGTCAGTGCAGTGTGCTTCATAATTTTCTTCTTTATAGGTCAGTAATGTTGTTGCTCTCTGGCCAAGAAAAGTCTGAGGGTGTTGTTTTCAACCAGATGTTGGAGCAAATGGGAAACAGGAGATTCAAGTCCCTTAAGAAGAGTTCCCTCCAGAGAGTAAACAGGCATTTGAGTTGACAGTTGAGATTTGCTTGATTCTGATGTTCATCAGACTAAACATTTCACAGAATTCTCAAAAAGAATGGGAAAAGCAGATTTTCCAGGTTGCATGACTACAGGAAGGTCAGACGGACTATTCTACCCCACATGTTTGTTTTTCTTAGAGCAGACCATCCTTTTGGTCCAGTGGCATAAAAGCCACAAAACTGTAGTTGTGATTTAGTGTCTGCAGCTTCCCCTTTGCCATTCTGTGGCAGGCGACCTTCTACCCCTTCCCTGTTTCTGCCCAGAGACCCCCTTACAAATTTTGTCCCATTGCATCGAAGTGAATAGGAAGAAGATTACTCTTTCACAATAGGATGTTTTCTAGAAAGTGGGAATGAGCAAAAACCCTAACTCTTCTGGATTCTGGATATTACACCAGTCACTCAGCTTATGATGCAGACTTTGGCAGCTCTGATGCTGCTGCTCTTCCTCAAGCTCATGGGTTCTCCATCTGCTCCTATGCCCTCACCTCTTCCTAAACCCATTGGAACTATACCATGCAAGGGGACCTATCAACAACATGTGCAAAAAATTTAAGGACTGCAGAAAATGGACATAGTCAGGACACAAGGGGAAAAGAAGAAGAAAAAAGATGTGAAAAGTGACGTTTATTTTAACTTTTATACACCTTGTTGTATAAATTTGTAATAACTATGTGTTTTATCTCTATGTGTGTCGGTGATTGAATGTATATGTAAGTGTGTGTTTTTCAAAATATTTTATATTTTATTCGTGTATATATATAATATAGTTTTTTGCTTATAATGTGGGGTAATAGTGTGTGCTAAACATAATACTTTTCTCAGTTATGTAATTTTATAAAAGATGGTGTCTGATGGTTTGCCAATAACCATGAGAAAGGGGTTGCAGTGGTAGAGTTGGGTATCTTGTAACCAGAAAGTTCGCAGTTCAATTCCCTCCAGGTCCATTCTGCCGTTGTGCCCCTGAGCAAGCCACTTCACCCACATTGCCCTTTAAGGATGTGAGTGACTGATGGGGTGTATTTGGTGGTGTTCAGGAGGTTGTAGGAGCATAATTGCAGCTATGTCCTGACAGACTGCCCCAGAGTAGCTGAGGGCTACCAATATAGCGTATTGTCACCAGAGTGTAAATGTGGAATGATAGAATAAGGCTCTTAATGTTGTGAACTTTGAACGTATGGAAATGCAGAAAAACATTATATAAATTGCAGGCATTAATAATGTTAATAAATGTATGAAATAATATATATATATATATATATATATATATATATATATATATATATATATATATACATAAGCAAGTCTCATTATTTATATATTATATTTATTTTTATATTTAATTTTAAAATATTCCTTTTAAAAAAAAGCTAAACAGAAAAGTTATAAACCATTTTTAATACCAGAATTCCAAAGTCTTTATTGTAGCTATATGTACCTCTGTTGGGGCACAGGTAGCGTTCTATATTTCTTACCTTGATTTTATGATATTAATTACATAATTTATAATATTTGAATATATATATATTTTTTTTCAATTGGTACTGATACGTTGTATATATATATATAGGTCTCATTTTTTGCTCCTTTTAATTATAAATGTTATTATTCATTAGAAGAAGTTTGATTATGTGTGGGCATGTGATTAGCATGCAGCTAGCAAGAAATGGCAGGTGATTACATATATTCATACAAATTAATAAAACATTTTTATACAAAAATGTATTTCATTTTCCAAACAGAACTCATAATACATCAGTGTTTTAGTAATTTAAGTTTACAGTTGGCGAGAGCAGGGCATCCACCGCGTAAAACATATGCCAAAGAGTTGGCTGTTCATTCCGCTGTGGAGACCCCGAAAGGGAAGAAAGCCGACATGAAGATGAATGAATGAATGAGTTGGCGAGAGCTGCGGGAGCGCGCCTTGGGCTGTACCACAGTGAAAAAAGGGGAGGGGTGTTGTGTAACGAGGTATTGCTTAGAATCTCCAAAATGCACTACATTTTTCTCCAATTTTGTTACTTTGTTGAAAGAAAAGATGTTAAAGAAAATGCTAAAGAGAAATAGGTATAAACGGTTATCTAACATGAATGTTCATACAGCTCGTAGACATATACATGTCACCCACTGATGGGCGCGCCCTATGAATTACCCGGCAGGGATCGCATCTTTGAGACAACGAAGATTACACCGACATTTAGCGGCGTAGAAGTGTCTGCTGTGACAAGTAAGCTTTTAAAGTAAATAACATGTATTTTTATAAGCAAATAACTTGTACAATGGTAATAAAATATGAATAGGCCAAACATTTAACAGGCCAAAACACTTTCGTTGTGTATATTTATACATATATATATATACATTAATCAGTACTTAAGTTTTACCTCAGTCACTCCAATATTCTCAGGCAAGTGTCTTTTATAAATATCAAATTAATAATTAAGCTAATGTCATGTGAACTTTTATTTGTTTTAATTTCAAACATATCCAGGATAAAATATAAAGAACATTTAATACATTTTTCACTATAGTTTAACTTTGGACACTCTTACTACCTCAGTTTAAATCTATGTCAAGGCGGGAATTTATTACAGGTCGTTATTGTTACCACAAGAGCGCGCTTGCAGTAATTTACCTCAGTCTGGCTTTGAAAGAAAAATTGAAACGGGCGATCAAGACTAATAATGTGTTTATTGTTAAATATTATTTATTTTTATACGTGACACCATACTTGTTGTCGCGTTACATCCAATTTGATTAAAAAGATTGGTGTTAAAATTTTTCTGTTCCAAATCTTTACTAAGCACATTAATGGTTACGTCTCGGTTATTGAAAAAAAAAAAACATTATCACCGTCATGTGTAATCAAAGACTTTATTTTAACAACAAACTTTAAATTATAAATACAAGTATTGTTAATAAATACAATATACATTTTATTTGAATTAAACAACTAAAGTTTTCAACAAAATACAACAATGCATTGTGGTAAGTCTGACTTAATGTTCATGTTTCATGAATATTAATATGACTCTGCTGCTTAGTGGCCGCTCAAAATCGGGAAAATAAATAAAAATAAACGTTGTATTGTCTAATGCACACAATGTCTATGTTTTTTGTAGTACAGAATGAAACTCCACAACGTCCTGAATACGCGACCAGATACCCCTTATGGAAAGCCCCCACCTTTGCACTTTCATGTGCTGACCCTAGTAGAGCAATCGAAAGTGGTGGCGTGGAAGTTTGAGGGGTCCCACGTCACTTCGGCAATCTCTAAGAAAAATAAAGCGGCTGTGGTGACCGACGGACAATCCGTAGCAAGGGTCACCATTTATGAAGAGTTTGCACACAAGGTGAAGGAAGGACTCTCATATATGGTGAAAGGATACAACCTGGGGGGAGACGCACCCCCGTTCTACCTAAATTTTGGGAGACCGACACTGTTCTTCAGGAGCTCCCCTGTGGTAGTTGATGAAGAGTTGCGCCGGCAGGGGGAGCTCCTGCTTAATCCCATCTCTACCCTCGTCAGGCTTGACGATATAAAAGATTCCAAGGGATTCGTCACTGTGGAGGGAGATGTAATTGAGGTACCATATAAGTAATACTAATAATAAACGTTAAGACGTTTTGTGTTGCCTTTAAATAATCCCATTGAGTCATTGAAAATCCAAATGTAGCAACTTATTAATGAGTTTGATTTTAATTAATCTAAATTATTAATTTTTTTATTAATATTAAGAATTATATATATATATATATATATATATATATATATATATATATATATATATATATATATATATATATATAATAACAATGTATACATTAACATTGTTGGCAAGTTGGAACGTTTTTCTTGTTATGAGTTTATGAAATTACTATTTCAAGTAAGCTGATCAATGTTTCTATTTTAAGTAATGCAATGTAGGGTCCCGGTGCTTGGCCCAAAAACGGATACCAGTCGGGACTGAAGGCTCACGTGTTCTGTCTTGAAACAGTGCTAAAGGATTTTTAATAATTCACATAAATTTATATATCTGACTCCATAATTGATTTAAAAGGTTTGATCTTTACCATTATTCTTGGTTACGGCCAAATAAATTAGCATGTTAATTATTAATGATAATATTAAGTTTTAACCCACTCAGTGACCTTTAAATTTACTCACACTTGAAGTTAATATTCTTATTAACCCTTAAATGTGTTTCAGTAAAAGAAGAATGACCGAAAAAGGTTCAAACATTTATTATCATTGATGTGTATAAACAATGCATTATATTACACAGCCTATGAAATATGAACCAAGAATAAGGAGTTATTGTTTACTTCAAGTTTACTACATGAAAAGGAAGCTTTAGAGCTCTTCCTTCATGGGCTGATTTCAGAGACAAAAGGGGCCAGGATTTCAGTCCGCTATCTGCCTTTGAAAGCTTCTTCAGACCAATCTCCTCCCAGAGAGGTGTGACTTAATTAGGAATGCGAATCAGGAGAGCATTAGCCAAAGCTGTTTGGAGTTTTAGATATTTAAGGCATACAGGATTGGCTCTCTCAGAGAAAAGGTGAGGCTCATCGAGAGACAAAGCTGGTGAGATGTAGGTGTAAATTTAGGGCTAGTCCCAGGGGCTTCTGATACTCAAACACACTCATGTGCAGATTCAGTAAACACAGCAGGGCACATATTACTCTGACACCCTGAACTGGTTTTTGGCTCTTTGCATTGTCATTTTAATTGGCTAGTTTTGCAAGGTGAGCCTGTGAAAAGATAGCAGTTCGCATTGGTTCCTGTGCTTCGTTTGGTCTTTTCAAGCAGATCATACAACGACATAATTCAGTTTCTTACAGCAACAAAGATCATTAATGAATAGCCGTCTGTAAACACTAGTAGTTTCTCAAGAATACAATGCATTATGTGTAACCAGCAAGTTATTGACAAAAAAAGAGCTGTTTATCAACTTATAAATGTCATTTTGTAAAATGTGTTTCAGATGTTTGGTCATTTATTAAAATGCCTTGTTTTTATGAAGGTGGTACTCACCATTATTGAGAGCGAGTTGTGCTGAAATGGCTTTTGGAACAAAGACTATTGTAATAGGTTCAATGGCATGGTATTTACATTGTTTGTAATTACATTGTACATATTAGCATAATAAAATTAAACCGGCTATGGGATGGTGTATAGAATGCACTCCTGTAATTTATATGGCTATAGATGTTTAATTTCAACTTTCAAAGTTTACTTAATTTGCAAACTAGCTTCTAAAGACACTGTAAACGTTTGAAAAATGGTTATTAAAATCAGTTAAAGACACTAATATGTGACTTGTAGCTTATAGGGTGTTGTAGTTAATTGAATCATTGTGTTTTCTATATACTTAGGTTCTGGCAGTGAAGAAGGTAGAGAGAGGAAGAGAGGCAATCCCTCTCAAAAAAATTACAGTACAACAGGTGAGCAACAATAGGGAGGCCATATGCATCCCTTTTGTGGTGTTTAATAACATTATTTTACTTCAGCAAAGAAAACAAAGATTTACACATGTGAACATTATCTACTGAAACAATTCATAAAAAAATATAGAACAGCAAAAGTTTTTTTTAATTTGAGGCCTTTTTATGAAATAACTTAAATTGTGAGTAGCATGCATAGCATTTCTATGTTTATTGTATCTTTTGTAAAGGAGTCAGCACGAGCATCCATTTGCCTCTGGAAGGAGGCCGCTTTGATCGACCTGCAGCCGGGGACTATTGTGCGCCTCACCCATCTTAAGTGCAGCTCTTCATCCTACGGGATGCAGCTGCAGTCAACTGGCTACACCACTTTTGAGGTAATTACAAAAGTACTAAAATAAAAATGTTGATTTAGAGTACTGTATTCCGGTTAGACATGCATCAAAACGTAACATATGTGTTAAATACATTCAGGGCAGGAGTGTCTAGGTCCAAACACTTGGGACAATTGGGGTTTTTTCTTGAAGCTTTTCTAGATTGTTGGTTTTCATGAAATATTATGAAATATCAATATTGTTATTTATTTTTAATTTCTCGACAGAAATATTGGTGGCTCTCTTTTTTTTCCAAGTCTGATGAAATAAGAAGATTTTTGTTCGCCATATTCAATCAGTTTTCTTCCACATCTAATAAATGCAATATACTTTATTTGTTGATGTACTGTATAAGGTTTTGATTATGGAACTTTATTGATGGTTCAAATTGCACTATAACAAAAAAGGGTATTGTTAATGTTATAAACATATACCTATCGACTGGGTATTGGACAATTCTCGGATGCCATTAATTTTTTCCTAAAAAATAGTCCTTGTAAGCTTACATCAATAATTTCAACACTGAGATTTTAAATGAGATATGATCAATTAACTAATTTTGCAAAATAAATTACGACAAAAGAGGTAGTGTTGAACTTTATAAATTGTTTAAGAATTACAGTTTATAAGTAGCAACCAGAATAAGAAAAACAACGCAAAGATGGTGACACTTTTTTTTATTTTAACATAAAATAAGTGATTTTCACTTTGAATATCATACACTGAGTGAGCAAGTTTAGGGTTTATCTACTGAGAGTTTCAGTTCATGCAGATGGATAATTAACTCTGCTTTGTGGATTACACCCCTTCTTCTCCTGATTGACTCCAGGCCTGCCCTGAATACCACATGAGTGTTTCAGTGTTAATCCATGAACTTGATTTGCATACAACTTTTCAAGTCTTGTTATAGTTCACTACACAAATAGTATAATTTAGAATCTATTACATAATAATTAGCATGAATTGATTGATAAAAAGATTGAACAATAATGCATTTTGTACATATCTGTCAACAGAGACCCAAGATGGAGCTAGAAGGGGTTGTAGTTCTGGGTGAGATGGAGTCAGAGAATGGCACGGCTTGTCTGAAACTTCTATTAGACTCAGACAAGATTGTTGATATTGAAAACACAATGTGGCAACCTTATGCTCAACAGCTAGAGTTAGGACCTATAAAAGTCAATATTAAGGTTGATGGGCACATGATTACACATATAGAAGCTGCCAAGGAGCAAACATAACTCTAATAATACAATAAAAACAATAATAATTATTCTAATAACATTATATTATTGTTGTTCTTATCATTAATGATTGTTTTTGTTGTTGTTGTAATTTTATTATTTATGTTGTTATTGTTGATATTAATATGATAAATAAATAAATTATAATTTGCTCCTATACATAATCCAGAGTTTGAATGTTGTTCTTGTTATTACAATTATTAAACTATATCCCAGATTTTGGTTCCAAAAGCAAGATATATTTCAGGTTAGTTAAGTAACATAAGAACATAGAAACATGCTCTCTGAACACAACCTGCTCAGGTGTATAGTATGTTAGAGGTTAAGTTTGTTTCAGTAGTGTTATTGAACATGTCGTGCCCTTTTATAGATGTTCCTGTTGACTAATTTAATATTAAATACATTTAATTCAATAAAAGGCCTAAGATAATTAAGTACATTTACTTGTTACTTTATTTAATGCACTGTTTGACAGTGCACAACTGTGCTTAACATGTACCAATGAAACAGGTCTTACACAGTTTTCTACAGTTTCCAGGGTACAAACCTCAGCAGGTATTTAAAGAAGAATTCCACTAATTTGCAAATTTTTACTTTATTGCAAACTATGTGAACGACAACATTTTACAGATATTCCTATGGTCACTTATTTTTATAATCTCTTTACATTTCAGGGTTCCCAAATGTTATTGGCTGCATAGATGGTACCCACATTCATAATAAAGCTTCTGTCGGTGACGGAGAATATGATAACAGGAAATCTTTTTTTTGCATCAATGTTACAGGTGTTCCAATAAAGAGTTGGAAATTCAATTGTATGATTCAATACATTGCTTGGTATTTGAAATAATTTAAATAATCAATGTGCCAATACAATTTCTGACTTATTAATATTATAAACATTTATACATTTACTCTTTATTAATATCCTGGTAAGCCAGCATTATTGACTATAATTCTATTTAAATTCACGCTTTAATTAATCATTTTTAATAAGCAATAATTAAATAATACAATTTGGTTAAGAACATTTAAAAAAGGATGTATATAGCAACCATTTTAAAAACAAATCAAATTACAGCTGATAAGTAACAATCAAAATAAGAAAGCCAACACAATGATGGTTACCAAAAAAATGTTCATAACTCAACTTTACTAATAAGTCTTTTTTGTTACTTGACTAAGGTAAGGTACGCTAAGCAGGTTTAGGGTTAATCTACCTGGAGTTCAGGTGGAAGCAGATAATCTGGTACGTTATCTCTGCTTTTTGGAATACACCCGTTCATTCATCGGCTACCAGGGTACTTTTATCTTGTAATATTTAACAGCGTAACCATGGAAACTCTCGATTCACTTTTGTCCGTTGGTCTTTGAGGTAAGAGGATGTGTTAATATTTTCATTTTTGTCACAAATGTTTAAATGACTATAGACTGTATAATTTCAACTCAGAAGTTTTGTTATTTTGAAATTGTGAAAGAAAGACGCTGGCTTCGCTTTCAGTTGACAAAATAACTTTATTTAACGTTATATTAAACTTTATCCGATATTAGCAGCGATGCTAGCCTTTTATGGTCATGCTGGTTTGCCCGCGATTTCTCACCCACCAATAACTATTAACTTTTATTTGATATTTTCTCTAATGTTCAGAAGACGTAAGACCGCATAAATGTAGTTTGTCTAGTTTGAAAGTTATGTGAGAGAAATACGCTTGCTTCGTTTTCAGTTTACAAATGTTTATATTAATCTTTATTGTGATGCTAGCGCTAAAGATGCTATCGCTAATGCCTTTTCTACCTATTATTTCTTTAAATTGTTAATACTTAAAGACCACAATGCTATTGGTTTTATGAATTTGCTAACTTTTTATTAGATATAATGACAAATGTGCAAAAATATAAAGGGCAAATGTGGCTGAGAGCTGACTGAGATGTAGCATGACTGAACAGACTTGGCCCAGATAGTCACCTCATAAGTTTTGCATTGTGCCAGAGATTTTTCTTTGATAAAGTATATGGTCCAAACAGCAGAGTGACTGTTATAATTATGTATTGTTATTATTGTCATACCCGGGACAGGATCCCATTTAATTCTAATTAATATGAAACATTTGGTAAATACTATTAAAGTATAAATTTGTAATGGCGAAGCAGGTGTTAGTAGTTCCTCTTTCACATTTAGTTAAGAATTCTTTTTTACTATTGCAGCCTTAAAGAGAAGTGCTTGTTGTCCTGTTTTTATAACTTACACATAACTGGTTTTCTAAAAACAAGATATTAAGCCCATCACTTTTTTAACTTGTGTTTTCTGTACTTGACTTTAATAAAAAAAACACATTTTGAAATGTGTAGTTCTGAAACTTTGTTTATTGTTTCATGTGTTTGTTGGTGTATGAAAACAAAAATACTAGCACATTTAATGCTCTGACATTTAATTTTAGGCTAAAGTACATTGATTCAATCCTGCAGCTTGGCTTTTAAATATTTTATTAAACAATGGCATTGAAAGAAATACAGTGTTTATATATGTAGTTTAAATATCAGTAACTGATGGTTAAATCCTGAGATGTAGTTTTTAAAATGTTTATATATATATATATATATATATATATATATATATATATATATATATATATATATATATATACATACATATATGTGTGTGTGTGTGTGTGTATATGATTATTTTTATTATTACATGACTACACTTAGCAAAATGTTGCAGGATTTTTTTTTTTAACGATTTGCTTGTGTGGTTATTTTAAACACCAAATTACTTTATGAAATCAGTTAAAAACACTGAACAAATCTGGATTTCTAAAATTACTTTTTTTTGCATCCACAGTGTAAGAATAATAAGGAATTCTTATTTTATACTCTGTATTCTTGTAAAAAGTCTGTGTGCTGAGTGTGACTAGAATACCCTGTGTTTTAAGTTTCTGTGTCACATTCCACCTTCTTATCTCTTGCACACCATTTGGTCTAGGGGGTTTGGGTGGTGGCCGAAAGTGTTGACAACGTGCTTGTATGTCCAGTTTACCCCTCCCTTTTGAGAGTATATAAGGGGACTAAAAACTCTGTGTTTCCAGAAGTCTTAGTTTGAATATACTCAAACAGCTTCTTCGAAGGCTACGGGGATCCGCTGATGATGTTGCTCAAATAAAAGAAATCCTTCAACTTGGTGACCCTCGACGTGATCTGCCTGTGCAGGTAAGCGAATTTTATTTTTTCCTTGCCTGCCCAGGTGGGTCTTGTTTGTAGGAAAATTATAAGAGATAATTAAAACACTGGTTATCCTGTAATGGTGTCTCGTACCTGATTAAATTTAGGTTAGCCATTTAACAGAAGAGCACATGGTTGTGATATAAAATAGGAGTCAGATTAGTAGAGTTATCCTGTTATGGTGTTTCGTACCTGATTACATTTAGGTTAGCCATTCAACAGAAGATCACATGGTTGTGATATGAATATAAATTAGAGTTATCCTGTTATGGTGTTTTCGTACCTGATTAAATTTAGGTTAGCCATTCAACAGAAGATCACATGGTTGTGATATGAAGTATAGACGTTTCATACTTGATTAATTTTGAGTAGCGTACTTTGCAGAAGATTGCGCGTATAAATAAGGGATTTATTTTACGGCAATAACATACCTATAAAAACTTTTTTTTTTAACTTGTTGAACATTGAAGCAGCATCATTTGCGGATCCCCTGAAAAAAAAACCTTTGAAATATGGGTCAAACTCATCCGAAGCCTGAGCCCGCCGAAACTGCCCTTAGTTGGATGGAACATTGTGGCTGGGGTTATTTTACCCAACCCTACATTTCCAGCCTCGCGGGATGGACGGAAGAACAGCCACAATGGCGTAACTTCCCTCGCGAAGGCTCATTTGAACCGAGCGATCTAAAAACAGCATATGATTTGACTTATGGTGGAATGGGAGATCCAGATTGGAATTTAGATTATATGAAGGCTGCTTATGGCATGTGGTATGACATGAGTTCAACCTGGAGAAAAAAGAAAAACATTTTTGTGCCAAAATCTGTGTTAAAAACTGTACCAAAGCCTGGCAAACGATAGAAAGCGGATAATGTTTGCGCTGTGAGCAGAGCTTCTCTTCCTCCACCCCCATATGCAGCCCCGCGCGCGCGCGCGCACTCACACATACCCGCCAGCGCCTGCTCTCACACAAGAGATGAAAATAGATGTTCTCTTTCTTTCACACCACTCCAGCGCTCAGCGCTGTGAAAGAAAGTGAACCCCGCGCTCCCGCTTCTAAAATTTATCCGTCTCTCTTCAAAATTAATAAAGAAACGCAACAACGAATGGACGCCGCCAATAAAGATGGCCCGTCTATGGGAGAAAACATTGCAGCAGTTTGAATTGCTGTTCAAGCGGCTGCTTCTGATCAAGATTTTTTATTTTTGGCATACACATGGTGCCAAACCGGTCAAGAATGGCGTTTACCTTGACGAAATAGGTAGGATTTGCATTCCTTCTACATGTGCGCCTTTTCTCGCCCGCGAGTTCAACGGTGTTACACATCGCGGTCGAAGAGGGGTAATAGACACAATGAATTCTTCTTTATGTATTTTTAATTTGACAACACACATAAATCAAACACTTGATAGATGTTTAATTTGTGCACAAAATAATGTTACAAAACCGCAGGCAAAACACCAACAGTTGATAAAATCAGAAAGCCCCTTCCAGCAATGGCAGGTTGATTTCACACATCTCCCTAAGATGGGATCAAATAAATATTGATGTTCATTTAAGAGAATATATGAATCAATTAATTGAGGTTCTGAACCATTATTGGCAAAAGATACATTCAGAAGCGGCACCAATGTCTGAGGACAGTACACACCCGTTTAAAGTTGGAGATAAAATTTTGATAAAACAATTTCACAAATTAGGAGAAAATTTCTCTGAACCTAAATATAGTACTCCTACTGAGATTGTTTCCGTCACTAGAACAGCTGTATTAACTTCCTCCTTTTCACAATGGATTCATGCTTCTAGAGTAAAACAAGCCCCTGAAACAATGTGAATTATTATGGGTTATTATGAATATGCGCAATGAAAAGAGTTCCCATAATCTTTCTTGAGGTTTCTCTGTTCCTAGGGAACCCCCATCAGAGAACTCTGGTGGCCAAGCCAACAACTGCTTAACCTCCATTCTGAGCATTATTAAAAGAACTTGGCAACCTCACAATGATCTGGAAACTCTTCCTCTGCGGACTGGTTCTGAGACATTTCCTGATTGACTTCAACTACCAAGTAGTCTGTGGAAATCCACCACCTAAAGAACTTTTGACCAGATATCGACGCTGGAGTGAACATGGACATTTTGACTGGACCAAAGAGCATGTGGGTGTTTTTGGCAATTAGGTGACCTGATTTAACATTTATTTAATTCATAAATTGGACCTGACTCCATGAAAAAGACAGTCTGACCTTAAAAGCTAGAGTCCATGAAAAAGACACTCTAACTTAAAAGGAGTGACGCTTTTCTGATAGGGATACGCAGCTAGAGACAAAATATCTGCCACGTGAAACTTATCTGCAAGGATAGCTTTCTGCATATATACCGCGCCTATGACACACCAAAGGAGGTGCAGTTTTCGAGCCAGGTTCTGTAACCCATCACATTGCTGTTTCCTGATCTTGTGCTGAAAAGTAAAGAGAAATCGGACTGAAAGTCGTAGTCTGTCTTTATTGAATTTATTTTCAAAAGTGTATTTTATATTCTGGGAAAACAACCACATTAAATGGCGTAGTCGGCAAGATTCAAGAGTCTGAGATCACAGCCGTTGACCCTGAAGAGGTGCCAGGAGCCGCTGTCAGAGCTTCACTGAAGCTAGCAACAACACTTCGAGCTTCGAGAGCAAGAGAGCAAAAGAGCAACCTCACCCTGTAACTGGGAGCTAACGCACATCATTTGGATTGGTAAGCATAACTCTTTGTTATTTATGCTTACTGTGTTAGTTAATGTTAAGAAAAGTGATGTGTCTCTCCAGTTTTTTGATTAGAATTAAATGAGGTTTTTTTGGCTCTGGGAAAAAGCTCTTAACTCTGAAAGAAGTGTGTAAAAATAAGACTCTGAATTAAAAAGAACAGGTTGTTTTTAAACCCCTTAAAAGAATTAAAAATAAGTTAAAACTAAAAATACAATTCGGTTAGTATTGTTTATTATCTGAGTAGAATAAGTCTGATTCAGAAGGAGGAAAGGCTGAGAGGATGGTACTGATGAAAAAGTGAGCACTTTAAAAATAATCATTGAACCAAATTGAACTTATAACCTGCTAACACAAATGTTGAGAGTGGATGAGTATTGAACTTGAGAAAGTCTAGTCGTCGGGGGTGTCGATTAGCTACTAAACAAATTGAAACTTATAATAATGGAGTGTGGTAATAGATAAGATTAGAGAGACTCAGATCACGGTGACTGCGCAGCGCTGCTGAATCGGGTGATAATATAATAAACTAGGATTTGTTTAGTATACCTTCGGGATAGTTAGCTTACCGAGGAGGCGAAGTTATTCCGGAAAACTTGCGCTTGTTTTTGATGCCAGACATTTGGTCTGAAGTACGCTCAAGGGTTGCCAGATATTTTGATCTGGAGCACGTTCAAGTAGCGTAAGGTTGCCAGATATTTTGATCTGAAGCGCGCTCAAGGGTAGCGTGAAGTGATATACTCATGGAGGTCCTTGAATGACGGAGGTGATAGTGTTTAGTTGAAAACTTTATTACAAAGGGATACAAAAATAGTGGTTAGACAATAATATTATTACTTTAAAACTAAAAGCATCTAATCTTGGGAAAACTGTTAACGACCGGAAAAGAAATAAAGACCATTTAAAAGTAACTAGCTTTAAAGACAAAAGAAAAAACCTTGAATTAAATAATTCCCATTAACGAGAGCGAAGACTTGGTCTTCTGAGCAGGCTCTTATCAACAAATGGCAACTGCGGCTGTAAACAGGTTTGAGGTTAATGTTTCACTAACCCAATACAGTGGATTGAAATGAAAGACTCAACTGCAGGAGTAAAACTTAGACGCTGGTCTGAAAAAATCCAAAACAAATTGAGAAAAGACAAATCTGTAGATCTTTCGTGGCCAAAAGAAGGTAGTTGGGACACAGAGAAAATCAAAAATCTGAAAAAATGGCTAATAATTAGGAGAAATGCAGGCAAAACTCTAAAAAGAATTGAGACAAGACATAAATTGATAGAGCAAATCTCAAAAAGAAAGCAAGAGAAAGTTGTTGTGTTGGATAATGGATGGAGATGTACAATGTTGATGGACATGTGTGCTGTGTTTGTGAAAATTGATAGAATGAGGAAAAGCAACTAGAATGTTTGAGAAAAAATGATGAAGATGGCAAATTGTATGTGTGTGTAAGCAAGGAACTTGTGATGTGAGATGAGTAACTAGAATGTTTGAATGTGTGAGAAAGCCTAGACAAAATAATGCAGAGACTGATAAGTTCACCCCGCTTTTATGTGCTCTCTTGAAAGAGAAACTCAAACACACAAAGTAAAGCACAGATAGATAATAGAACTTAGATGAGAAATTAAGCACTGCAAAGTGAAATAGATTATTGAGATACTTTTTCAAAATGTAGAATCTTAAAAATAAATTTTAATGATGAAAATTAAAGTTCAATTACTTAAAAGTTAAACCTGAAATTACAATCCAAATTGTAACTGAATAAACTATTGTAGTGGGTGGTTCTGGAAACTCTAGAATGAGTTTTGTTAAATTGATAGAATTCATTAAATGTGTTAAATCAGCAGATGGTAAAAACATAAAGTAAAAATGTTCAGAACTGATAAAAATAACAATATTAATAATAGATTTAAAAAATGCAGACTGTAAAATAATTAACAAATTTCTAAACGATAAAATTAAATGGACAAACATTAGGATTTTTAGGAAAAACAGACTACTGTAGTGAATGCATTAGAATATGCAGACAAATGCAAACTAATGAGACAACTAATGAGAGATGCAGGAATTAAACAACTAAATGCAACTTTAAAATGGACTGAAGAAGCTTCAAAAGAATTTGACCAACTTAAAAAAGAAGTGATAATAGCAACAAAACTGTCAAATCCAAATTACAACAAACCTTTTTTATTAGATGTTGCATTAGGAAAGGGAGGATTAGCAACAGCTATTTTACATCAAAAAGAAGGTACAAAACAAAGACCGCTAGGATGGTATTCAACTTTCCTTAGTGGAATGGACAATTTCACAGACTGTGAGAAAAATCTTGAAGCAGTATTTTGGGCTTATTCAAAATGTTCAAAAATAGTTTTAAGTGCCCCAGTAGAAATAAGATCAACCCATGAAGTTGTAGGAATTTTGGAACAAAACAGATTTAATCTGTCAGTAGGAAGAAGAATTAAATATTTGGAACTACTTGAAAAAGTAAACTTGACTGTAAAGGTACTCAAAACAAAAAATGAAGCAGAAAAACTGTTATTTTGCCAACAGGGAGAGCCACACTGCTGTGAAATTTCAGGGACTATGAACATGAAGATAAGACCAGACTTATCAGCTGAACCCTTAGAGGAAGGAAGAATTCTTTTTGTAGATGGTTCGTGTTTTAAGAACGATGCAGGCAAGAGCCAAATGGGTTTTTCTGTGGTAGAACTTGAGAACAAAGATCCATTAAAATTTAACACCATCAGAGAAATAAAAGTCACTCAAGGTATAATGTCAGCACAAAGAGCAGAAATTATGGCATTAACAGAAGCTTGTAACATCTTAGATAACCAAGAAGGAACGATCTTTACAGACTCTGCCTATGGTTATTCGGTAGCTCATTACAATGGAAAAATTTGGCACAATAATGGGTATAAGAAAACAAATGGTAAACCTATTATTCATGAAACAGAAATTAAAGCATTGATTGAAGCCTGTCAAACACCAAAAAAGCTAAGTGTAGTCAAATGTGATGCACCCAAAAGAGATCAAAGTGTAGAAACAATTGGAAACTATTTTGCAGACTTAGCAGCCAAACAAGCAGCGATGCAAGAGATTATTACTGAAATGCCAGTTGTAACTCGACAGCAAAAGAAAAACGAAGCAGTTGAACTAAAAGGTGAATGGGATTTTGAAAAACTTTGTGAAATGCAATCAAGTGCTAGTGTACAAGAAACATTAGACTGGAACCTCAAAGGAGGGATTAAATCAAAAGAAGGAATTTGGACAACACTTCAAGGTCAATTGATAATACCAGAGAGTGCAGAACAAATGGTACTATTACATGCTCATGGTACAGCGCACCACAATCGAAGAGAAATGATAGATGTTATCATTAGACAACTAAATCTTTGGTTTCCGCATCTTCAAACTAAGGTAAACAACTTTCTAGAGAAATGTGAAACGTGTATGGTCAGAAACATCAAAAGTGCTCCACATATAATCAGAACTTTTCCGACACCAAGGGGACCCTTTGTAAGCATAGTCATTGACATTATAGATATGATTAAGGTTATTAGTGGAAAGAGATATATTTTAACAATTGTTTGCCGATTTAGCGGCTGGGTAGAAGCTTTCGCGGTAAAGTGTCAGAGTGGAGACTCTGTAGATACAGTGTGATAATGGACCGGGTTTCATAGCGGTTGTTATGAAATTGATGTGTAAGAGGTTGCAAATTGATTTGAAGTATGGTTCTGTGTACCACCCTGCCAGCCAAGGAAAGTGTGAAAGAATGAATCAGACTTTAAAGGGAAAGCTTTCTAAAATTTGTGCAAAAACCGGGCTCAATTGGACAAAAGCTTTACCCATTGCATTATTCAGCATCAGGAACAGCACAAATCGTGAAACCAAATTAACCCCCCATGAAATGGTGACAGGAAGAGTGATGCCTCGACCTGATAGAGAATTTATTAGCTGTGACAATTTGAATGATCTGAGAAATGATATTGACAAATATATCTGTTTGTTGGTAAAAGAATCATCAGCATGTTTTACAGGCTGAGAGTCGACAAAGGTGTTCTCCTGAGGAGTCTGGACGACCAGGTCCTATATCAGTTGGAGATCACGTGTTCATAAACATTTTTAAGAGAAAGTGGGATCAACCGAGAAGAGAGGGTCCGTATGAGGTCACCCAAGCCACACCTACTGCTGTAAGGGTGAAGGGATCCAACCTGTGGTATCATATATCTCACTGCTTGAAAGTAAGAAACCTTAATGAGACCTTTCCAACAAGTGATAAAATTGCAGATGACCCTGTGAAGGAGTAAATTATTTGAAATAAATCCAGACATCCAGATAGACAAATAACCATAAAACGTACCGTTTTTGTGTTGAATTTTTGCGTTACAGATTACTTTCGACTGGAGATTCTGAGAACCTGGGATAAGAGTATTCCTGTGTTCCACTTAGACTTGAGGCGGATCGAGACTGCTCCAGCCCTCTACCACTCCAGAGCTGATTAAAACCGTTCTAAGGTACAAATCGGAATTAAAACAGAAAGATGTCTGTGTTAAGATGGGTCTGTGTGCTTCTTATTTTAATTATGAATGCTTGGAAAGGAGAAGCTCAAACTTCCAAACTGTTTATTGCACCAAAAGGAGCTACCACAACCTGGAGAATTGATTTTTGTAGATTAGCCAAATGTGTAGGACACCATAATATGTACCAACGTGCTAAGATGTATATTTGTACAGCCCCAATCAAGGAAGATAGTGGAGCTAGAGACACGACCTGTTCATCTTGGAGTCTAGTAGGATGGTCTACTGATCCAAGCTGGGCTATTGAACCTCCACCAAAGACAACAAATCCGGAAACTGTGAGCAAGGGAAAAACTCTATTTCAGCGACTGAGTATCATTAAAATGCCCAACCAAGGAAGCCAATGCGAACAGTTTAAGTGTAATGGATTAATGATAACTTTAAAAGATGCCCTTGAAAGTGATGAAAACTACTATGTAGTGGGTGCGTCAATTGATGGATGGGACCCTGTGGGATCATTTTACGTTAAAGTTAAACAGCATAACGGCACAACCACTAAGACAATTGGACCAACTTCCCCGTATGCTGAAACTGAAGAAATTAGAGCAGATGTTATCCAAGCCAGTTCAATTGAAGAATTATTTGCTATTGAAACAGGATTTACAGGTAGAAATGAATGGCTAGAATGGATCTCCTATACGGCTAAATCCTTAAACATTAGTGACTGCATTATTTGTGCAACGGCAAAACCCCTATTAACAACTACACCTGTCAGAGTAACAGACTTTCAAGAATTAAGATGTCTAGCACTGCTTTTTAGAGCACAAGATCCTTTACCATTTATTTGCCAAGAAATAGCACAAAAGTACCCGATAACTCAACCAATGGTTCCACCTAACGTTAGAGCATATAAAAGCAACAATTAACAAAAATGTAGCATGGATTAACTATTTGTACTACAACCAGCAGAGATTTGTTAACCTCTCCATCCAAGCTATTGGAGGAATAAAAGACCAATTAGACAAAAATTCTATCATGACAAGACAAAATCGAATAGCTCTAGATATGCTACTTGCAAAAGAAGGAGGAGTTTGTATTCTGTTTGGAACCGAATGCTGTACTGCCATACCCTCAAATACTGAAATCGATGGGTCAATTACTAACGCACTAAACGGACTGAAAAGGTTATCCCTGGAACTGAAGAGAAACACTGACAGACAAGATCCATTTGGTAAAATGATGGAAAGATGGTTTGGAAAATGGGGAAAGATTATTTCCTCAATAGCAATTACTATAGTTGTTGCACTTGCCATTATCGCAATCATGGGATGCTGCGTGATACCCTGCGTTCGAGGACTCATTCAAAAAGCTATCGAAAATAGTATGACTAGGATGATGTACCAAAATACAAGCGACAGATTTATTGATATTACCCTAAACTTAGGAAAGGATCTTGCTGCGACTGAGGAAGAGCTTGGTTCACTACTTTGCGACGAAGTGGACACATGCATGTAACATATTCCTCAGCTAGGATGTCTGTCTTATATGTGCATGAAAGCGAGTGAAAGGAGAATGGAGGAATGAGTGATTCTCACTCCACTGTTGGATATTAATTTTATTTGTCTTGATTATAGAAAGAATGATTGTTTGAACAAAACTGAGTGAACTCCATGACAACGTGAATGCTCGGGGAGAGAGAAGAGCATCCCCTCTAGGTCCTGTGAATGAAGGATTCCTTTCAACCGACCTTCAGCTGACCAGAATGATATCCTTTGAGATCAGTAGAAACATTAAAGAGAAAGTTCACTTTTGTTTGATCCACATATTTAGCACTGTCTGATTCTTTATTTAGATAAGAAGTAAAAGTGTATTTTTGAAACCTTGTGTCTTTGCCAATCATAAGGAGAACTTGTGTGATGAGAGCTTCTTCTCCTAGTATCTAAGATTTATTTTTCACTACTAATGAGCGTATTTTTAAGTGCTAAAGAATAAAAACAAGATGAAATTTTGAACTGTTATTGAATTAAAAATGAGTATGTGAGCATTATAAAAAGAAAAAAAAGTATAAAATAATGATGGAGTACAATTAAGGTTTTTAAATAAAGTATTTCTGAGAGTGTAAATCAAAAATAAAGTTGTTTATGTAGAATCAAAGATAGAATCTAAAAAATCATGAAACTCTTTTTTCCGGTTCACTGCCAACTTTTAAGATTGGTATGAAGGCATTCTATTAGCTTGATCCTGAGGGACTTGAGCAAAAGGCTGAAAGGCTTTCCTGAGAAACATGGATGCAGTCGCGGTAGCAGTCAACAAGAGATCGTCTGATGAGACACCTGGAGGTTCCTGAGGGTTCCCGAAAGATTTCCTGACTCCCGTATTCCCATGTCACTGCTAAAAGGTCACCCATGGCGATGGTTCCTGAAAGTCACCCGGAGTGATGCTGAAAGCCACCGGTGCCAAACAACTCTACAACCGCCACAACCTTTTGACCTTGCCTATCCTGCCTAAAGCCTACCCAAATGCTCAACGGTACCCTATTTCCTAAAAAGGTGATCACATGGACAATGCTGAGAGAAAAAGTGATCCACCTAAAAGAACTGTCAGATACCCCAGTACACCTGTTTCTGTGTGTGCGTGGGATGAGAGGATTACAAATGAGAGGATTACGAATGAAGAGGATCCGAAGCGAGTGTCTTTCTTTTTATTACTTTATTTCTACTTAGAGTATATACAGAGATTTTTGAGTTAATCTAGTTTTACTTTTTGATTTTTGCGGAATAAATTTTTTAGTTTTGGGTGAAAAGCTGTTTAATGCTGATTTTTCTGGTTGTTGGAGAGTTAGAGAACAGAGTTTTGCTAAACATTGGATTTTATGCTAAATTATTGTAAATATGGAGATTATTCCAAAAATATTATGCTCATTATCAAGTGTACAAGTTATAATAATCATCCTAATCACCAACATAGATGCCAAAAAAAAAAAAAAAAACTTTTCCATGAGGCATCTCTTAAATTTGTCTGAGAGAATGATGACTGAGTGAATGACATTTGAAGGACATTTTGAACATCATTATATTTGGAGCATCTGTAACCACTGAACAGAAAGTTTTAATGAGAAGTGAAGAAGTAATGCTAATGTGTGAATGATGTCTTGAAAGCATGATCGGACAGACCGGTATCGAACGGCCCTCCGATGACTATCTCATCGAAATCGCGTTTCCTTACGAAGAAGATCATCATCTGTGGATCTTATTCTACTTTTGATTAATTATTATTTTGTTTGTTTACTGTTTTTTGTAGAAAATTGGCAATAGACAGGGAAAGTGCTACTCCTTAACTTAGCCAATTGAAGTAATGGAGAAAAACGATTTTACATAATTAACTCACTTAATTGCCTTAACGAATGGAAACTTGGAAAGTTCCCAAGGAGGGAATGTGGGTGTTTTTGGCAATTAGGTGACCTGATTAAACATTTATTTAATTCATAAATTGGACCTGACTCCATGAAAAAGACAGTCTGACCTTAAAAGCTAGAGTCCATGAAAAAGACAGTCTAACTTAAAAGGAGTGACGCTTTTCTGATAGGGATACGCAGCTAAAGACAAAATATCTGCCACGTGAAACTTATCTGCAAGGATAGCTTTCTGCATATATACCGCGCCTATGACACACCAAAGGAGGTGCAGTTTTCGAGCCAGGTTCTGTAACCCATCACATTGCTGTTTCCTGATCTTGTGCTGAAAAGTAAAGAGAAATCGGACTGAAAGTCGTAGTCTGTCTTTATTGAATTTATTTTCAAAAGTGTATTTTATATTCTGGGAAAAACAACCACAAGCAAAGCACGAACCCTATAGAAGAAAATTTATGGTATAAAGATGCAAAAGGTTTTGGCTAAATCATATAATGTTTCTAATTGCTATGTCTGTTCTGTTATGCCCCACTCAGCCCAACAGGTCACCTTATATGGAAAACATATGAGCGGGCCTAACGCCGCTTGTTTTGCTAGCATAGCCTCCTTAGGGTATGCCGATGAGTTTCTCCCACTTCTTCTTACAGGAACATTTGAGCAAATGATTGAAGATAGGGAGTTGAACAGAACAATGGATAACGTTGAATGTGATTCTAAATTTTGGGTTAAAATAGGCAGTAAAGCCCCAAAGGGAAAATTACTAGGACACAAAATATTTATAAACCATAGTAAAATACACCGTGTTTGCTATAAACAAGTAAAGGGAAATATTTTCATGGGAGAAATTGATGAGAAAAATTGTGGTGTTACCAGTGTGGAGAGCCTTTCTGACCCTACATCACCTGACCTCTCCAACGGCACATATATTGTGGAGGGTAGCTGGTGGCTGTGTGGATACATGGCTTACCTTGCTCTGCCTGCTAACTGGACAGATAGATGTGCCCCCATCCATGTAACGGATCATACTTTTATTGTCACAGCTAAGGCTGGGGACGAAGGCAAACCCAACCTCGAAGTTGGTCACCCTAAGCGGGTGCGAAGCAAAAGGAGTGTGTTCTCTTTTGAGCCACATGACCCAATCTGGGGGTCGAATGTTCCTGAAGAATTTAAAATCTGGACTACGGGAGGCAAGGTCACGCTAGCATTGGTACCACACATGGGAGTAGGGAAAATTATGCTCCAATTAGAGACCCTGGCCTACAGATTTGGTTTGTTTTTAAATGCTACAATTGATATTGATCAGAACCAGAATAAGGAAATTGATAATCTCAGAACTATGGTAATGCAAAATAGAATGATTCTTGACTTACTGACTGCTTCCTCAGGAGGAGTCTGTGTACTGCTAAATACTTGTTGTACATTTATCCCAGATGACGTACATAGTGACAAAATGAAAAAAGCCCTTGATACATTGGTAGCCCTGAGGCAAGCTATGACTAAGGATTGGAAGAGTGACCAGGGCTGGGGATGGGAATGGTTGTTTCCTAATTTGTTTGGGTGGCTCTCACCCTTGTTATCAACATTTGTTCCCATAGCAATCATTCTCTTACTGCTTTGCTGCTGTGGTCCTACTCTTATGCAATGCTTGATGAACCGTGTGTACGCGACTATCGAAAGTATGACAGAGAGAAGAAATGTAAGAATTCCTTTAAAGTGAAGGGTTTCTTAGGCTTTTCAAGCCCAAAAGAGGGGACTGTAAGAATAATAAGGAATTCTTATTTTATACTCTGTATTCTTGTGAAACTCTGTGTGCTGAGTGTGATTAGAATACCCTGTGTTGTAAGTTTCTGTGTCACATTCCACCTTCTTATCTCTTGCACACCATTTGGTCTAGGGGGTTTAGGTGGTGGCCGAAACTGTTAACAACGTGCTTGTATGTCCAGTTTACCCCTCCCTTCTGAGAGTATATAAGGGGACTCAAAACTCTGTGTTTCCAGAAGTCTTTGTTTGAATATACTCAAACAGCTTCTCCAAGGGCTAGGGGATCCGCTGGTGATGTTGCTCAAATAAAAGAAATCCTACACACAGTGGTCCTAATTTCATTGGACTGGCATCCTCCTACGTGGTATTCCTGTTAGTTACTCCAGCCTTGCTGCGCATGTAAGTTTGTTGCTAACAAAATGTGAGCATAAAAAAAACTTATTTAGTTTTGAAAGTCTCTAACAACAGGTTGTCCTACATTCAA
This sequence comes from Danionella dracula, assembly GCA_900490495.1. NCBI lineage: Eukaryota > Metazoa > Chordata > Actinopteri > Cypriniformes > Danionidae > Danionella > Danionella dracula. The sequence continues at coordinate 47,961 of UELW01000180.1, forward strand.
GTCTAATAATGCTTTTGTTGTTAAATTATATTGTTATGGAATTTTTGATTCTCATGAGACATGATTTATGAACACAATTGCAAACAGCAATGTATTACTTATTCCAAACATGAATTAAGCTCATACCTTAATATCAATGAAGAATGTGATCACATTGCAAGCATCATGGAGGGAGACAGGGAGAGAGGGAAATAAGAGGAGAGGAAAGAAGAGAAGAAAGAAAGGAGGCGTTAATAAAAACGCCAAAGCTTGAAAATGTATTTCATTTTCTAATCACCTTGGTTTATATACAGACATTTAATACATGTCTATATTAAAATGTAATTTATTTTTTACTTGTATTTTAAATATTCATTTGTTTAAATGTTGATTTTAAAATAATCAAAATGAGTTCAAGTGTTTTAGTTTAGGTTTGTAAGTATTGGTTTACTTTGCAATTTAAAACATATTGTATGTTAGCCATACTTATTTTATCGTACTTATCGCACAAGTTATGTGTTTGTTCCAACTTTTAGGGTTTAGCATTGATGCAACTGAAATAAATATAATATTATTTTTATTATTATTATTGTGTACGTGATTGTTATAAATAATAAGTTATTTAACATTAAGGAGTAGTTACATTTATTTTATATTACATTCAATTACATTGTTTTAGATTTATAAGTTACATCTGGCCCTTTGAGGACAGTCATTATGCTAATGTGGCCCTCGGTGAAAATGAGTTTGACACCCTTGCCCTAAACCCTTGAGATTCCCTTCAGTATAAATCCCACCCCTCTACGTCACTTCCTGTTCCATCCCAAGTAAACATACAAATTCAATCTTATTTGAGAATTACTTACAATGATTAAATATTCTATTAAAATATTAATACATTTTTTTACAATTCACAAATTGTTCTGCAACAAATTCAAACTAAACATGTCCTTATAACCAAGGTATAGGTTGAGTGAGTGGGGAAATACTCCATTTAATCCAATAATATTAATTTAAAACTGTAAATTCCCTTTCCCGTTATCATGATTATTTGTTGGAAATTTTTATCATGTTCCTTGATGAGGATCAACAGCTCAATGGGGTTCAGATCCAGTGCTTGGGCTCTCTGTTGCACTCAGAACCCCTGCTGACCCGATATTACAGATATTATTAACACTTATTGTTTTTCAATATCATGAAACTATAATGGATGACTTAAACATGACTTAATGAATTTGTGTTGATCCTTTGAACATCACTGAAGGTGCTGTACCTTTTTTTGTCTAGAACAATTTTAGATAATTTAGTTATATTAAGATTAGGAATTAATTAATCTCATCCGCTGGTGGTAATGTATATTCTATTTTATCCAGTAGTTTAAAACTGTAAATTCCCTTTCACCTTATCATGATTATTTGTTGGAAATTCTTATCATGTTCCTTGATGAGGATCAACAGCTCAATGGGGTTCAGATCCAGTGCTTGGGCTCTATGTTGCACTCAGAACCTCTGCTGACCCGATATTACAGATATTATTAACACTTATTGTTTTTCAATATCATGAAACTATAATGGATGACTTAAACTTGACTTCATGAATTTGTGTTGTTTCTTTGATCATCATTAAAGGTGCTGTACTTTTTTTGTCTACAACACTAATTGAGAATTTAGTTATATTATATTAGTTAGCTTAGGAATGAATTAATCTGCCGTTAATGATAGTTTTAGCATTGTGAGAATCAGAACCTGCTCATTTCTGACCTCCTTGTGACCTCCAATTGCACAAGGGTTTGGAGAGTGGGAAGTTGCCCCTTGGGTAGCTCTGAAGGACCAAATGTGTTCAAAAACATGCTTCAAACATTTCCCATGCACACTACAAGATCTTATGCATAAGATCATCACTGTGCTACAGGCTGCAGCAAGGTCTACCTGTTTTGCAGCAACTGAGACTTTCAGAAAGTTGGCAGACATAAATACAAACTTTTTCTTGGATTGAAAATGTAATTTTGAAGCTGGAAAATTAATAATCTCACTCAGGAAGATCTTCTTAATATCAGAAGATGAACTTTATAAAATAGAAGACAAGACCACAAGTAACATTTCTTTGTAATTGCATTTGTTGGAGTCATGTTTCTGATTTGTGTCTTCCAGGTGCACTGCTGTCCAGCAGCTCTCTTGTCGCTATCCAAAACGCCATTCTATCTTTCCTATCCCTCTACACCTCTGTCTGATTTTGGCCTATTCTACCTTTCTATCCCCCTAATCTATCGAACAAAGTTCTCTATCTGATTTTGGAACACTATATTTGGCATCTATTTTACTGGCTCAAAGATCTGACTATTACTATGTTAGTATCCAGGTTAAAAGTGCCTGTCAATCTTTATTATTGGCCCTGAGAGTTTCTCTGCTCTCACCCTTCTCTCTCTCTGTCTCTATCTTGCACATCACATCATCATTTAAATTGGCTGCTCACACGTAGTTTAAAATACATTTTTGCTATTTACACACACATTTTTAAATTCTGTATTTGTATTTAAACAAATTAACTTTTCCACAAAGTTAATTATCATTAAATTAAAACACCCAAAAGCATTGTATATATTTAACGCACAATAACCAGTAAATACACAAACTATTTGGCAACGTTAATAAGATTACAGATTGTTCATTAAAGTGCTCACCTTATTATTGAATAAAATAATAATTTCGCATGCACATTGATTGATAACATTTGGAAAATATTACAATTGATCACTAAAACAGTTCCTGATATTTGTTCCTGCTAATGGTTCCAAACTTCAGTTTGTATTCAGGTTTGTTTTGAAGTAGCATAATTTTATACATTCCTATTGTTGTAACCTTCCTGTTAAATGTTTAACTGTTCTGAGCTCTAATAAAAACAGACTTCAGTGAGAAAGGAGTGGATTGCTTTGGAGTGGCTGTTTCCTGCGCAGACCTGAAGATCCTGATTCTGTGACGATTGCAAAGAAGAGCATACACACATACATCTCATAACAAATTACTAATACATTTGACATTTAACAATAACTTTTTGTTATCAGCTGTCTAGGTGACTGCAAATTACAACACACCCTGAAGGTAAATTATTGCTGTTGTAAATTTCTTTCTTTTTTTGCAAAAAATAACAGCGGATTTAATATTGTTTAAAGTAATTTTGTACTTTTTATTAATAAAAATCTGGTTACGTTGTAAATTAATTTATTACTTATAAAAAGATTTGTTATACACAGTTCTAAATAATTTTAAGAGCTGGTGACGTTTTAAATAATTTATTGCTTATAAAAAGATTAGTTTTACACCGTTCTAAATAATTCCAAGAGCTGGTTACGTTTTAAAATAATTTCTTGCTCTTAAAATTAATTGTTTTGACCGTTTTAAATAATTTCAAGAACTGGTTTTGGTGTGAAATAATTTATTGCTTATAAAAAGATAAAGCTTTCATCTTGAACTTAAATCACAATGTCGAAGAAGGGTAAGAGGTCACAATCTGCAAAGCTCCGTTGGCAAAGACAAACAGCTGTGCAGTGTGCTGTAACAGGTGAGCTGGGAAATGATGCTCCGGTAAACGTGTCTGCGCCATCAGCTGAGCCAGTGCTGAACTGCCAAACTAAAGCTCTGTGCGTCTCCAGTGTAGCCGAAGCTGACATTGTGGAGAATGGTGATGTTTCAAGTGTTGCGGGATCGTCTCGTTCAGTCTGTACAATCCCAAGAGACCAGGTATCTGAAACTCAGCCAGGCTTCTCAGAGATACGGCGCGTCAAGGAACCAACAGTGCACCTGTAACTCGTTAACATTTCTTGCCTTCCTTCACGAGGATGAAACCATATCCAGAACAGACCTTGACCTTGTCCTGGATAAAGGGAATGAGATTTATGAAGAGGCTAGAAAGCGGTTCCCTAACAATATTTATTTGGCCACTGATGAGCTTCCTGACCAAGCAGCCGCACGCAAGAGCACACTTTTTGTGGACAACACACAGCTTTCCCGTTATGGTACATTTGGAGACCCTTTACCTGGAGCTGTTGATGACTTCCTTGCTCTAGAAGCAGGTTTGAGCTGTTTGTTGTCAGATATACAGTATGCATTGTTATTAATGTCATCGCTGTGCATTGCTGTGTTC
>UELW01000282.1:0-66209 GCA_900490495.1 Danionella dracula
GTATGCTATAGGACTTATAATGTAATTAATGTGATGAATGTGAAATAAATAAATAATCAACAAAATATATTAATAGCTTCTATCCAGAGGAATAGTCACTATATCATATCTTCATTTCCCTGGAAAGAGCAAAACTGACCGACTCATTGGGGTTGCTTTGAAGTAGAACAGGACAGGTGTAAAAAAAAAATAAAAATAAAAAAACATCACGCCCAGCGCCTCACAGTGGTCAAAACATAAAATCGTCAATTTGACTCCAACAGTACGATATGCCGTGAAATGTTTCGGCGACTGCCCTGACCCAGAAAAAAAATTAAAATATTGTATATATATTGTAGCGAGGTGAAGAATCCCATGGAGGGGTTTTCAGTGCAAACACTGGAGGGTGGCTTTAGTGACAAATAAAAGGTGAGGGGTGAAGACGGGGAGTCTGGTGCTCCGGCGCTCTGGTCTCTGGTCAGGTTTGGTGCAGGTGTTCATGGTGCGTCCTCTTCTCGGTAATCCCCAGGTGAAGTGGAGAGTGGATCAGGCTCTCTGTCAGGGGGAGAAATAAGGAAACGGTGATCAGCAACCTCAGGCTTCATCAGAGCCGGTCCTCCCTTCCTCTGTGCCTCTGTGGGCTCCTCTTATCCCCCGCTGCTGATCAGAGGCAGGTGCGCCTGGGCCGCGCTGATTAGAACTCCCAGGTGTCCTTAGTCGGTGAGCAGTAGAACGGGGATTGGGATGAACACAGTCACAATATATATATATATTTATATATATATATATATATATATATATATATATATATATATATATATATATATATATATATATATATATATATATATAATAAAAAAAAGAAAAATATAGAATTGTAGGAATGTGGAATGGAGTGATCCCAAAGATCGGAATGTCCAGGGGTGCGCAAGTACGCAATAAAGTGACGTGTTAAGTGGCTTGTGTGCATATTTAAAGTGTCTTATGTGCATACTAAGTGTGTAGGTGTTCAGTCTCCATCTCCCCATGGAGGATATCCCTCCATGCGCCCATCTGATCCCTCCCTAAGCCCTTTCGGAGGTTTGCTAATGGCAGTTTTTATCACAACAGAACATCGGGGATTAGTAATGTTCTTTTCTCTCATTGTGTCTCTGTCTGCAGCAAGTTCAGCCAAAAATATCCTGAGAAAAGAGACAAAAATAAATCGGACGTTCCACTGGTGCTACAAACCCTGAGATGAGGAGGAAACACAGCAGATAGATGTTCTGCTTTCGGAGAGCGAAAGCAAACAAATAAAATCACGCGGTTGAACGCAGTTCGGACTTGTGCTTCGCAAATATTACAACGCTGAAAACTCGATCTGTTTCTCTTCGATCTCTACTTTCTGACCCGGACTGATCTCTGTACTGTAGCACGCTGTTATATAAACCAGAGTTAGCTGACAAGGAGGAGAGAGAGACAGAGAAAAGAAGAAGAGAGAGAGAGAGAGAGAGCTAGAGGAGGAGAGTGAGAAAGAGCGGAGGAGAGAAAGAGAGACTGAGAAAAGAAGAGGAGAGAGAGAGAGAGGGAGAAAGAGTTGAGGAGAGATAGAAACTGAGAAAAGAAGAGGAGAGAGAGGGAGCTAGAGGAGGAGAGTGAGAAATAGAGGATGAGAGAGAGACAGAGAAAACAAGAGGAGAGAGAAGGAGGGAGAGAGTCTGAGGAAAGAGCGAGAGCAAGAGTGCAACGACGCGTGCGTAGCTCAGCGGAAGGAGGACGGTGAGAAAGAGGGGAGGAGAGAGAGAGAGAGAAAAGAAGATGAGAGAGAGAGAGAGAGGAGAAGAGAGAGGGACGAGAGTGAGTCAGAAATAGAAAAATTAAGAGAAGAAAATGGGAAGAAGAGCGCGAGATAAAAGAGAGGTGGAGAGAGAGCAACAAGAGAGAAAGAGAGGGGGAGACAGAGAAGAGAAAGACAGGTGAGAAGAAATGAGAGAGGAAGTAGAAAGAGAATACGTCACACAAGAGAATGAGATGTTGTTAGTTGCTGTAGTGCTCTGTTATATAAATCCGAGTCTGTTTGAACACTCTGTCATGGAGCTCATTTTTGGACATCCTCTCTCTCTCTCTCTCTCTCTCTCTCTCTCTCTGCCTCTGGGCGAGCGGTTTACAGATGGCCTGGTTTTTCAGCTCTCCTCTCCAGCTGTTGGCCGTTCCATTACTAAATGATCCCTCTGTTAGATTGACACGGGTCTGTCCTCTGCGTGGCCTGCCACTCAAACTTGATGTCGCCATGGTAACGGGAGGAGACGGCAACCCGATACCCATCTGTCTGCGTGTAATCTTGCTTTCGGCATCCAGCCATGTGACCGCTGGGATAAATGTAAAACAATGAGACCTCACTTCCAGAGGTGGAGAGGAGATATTTATATACACTTACACCCCTGTAAGGGAGTGTTTTTTAAGTATTTATTTTATTACGATATTAGGGTTGGGTGATGTTGCCCAAGTTGATGTCTAATGAGAAACATCGCCGACGGACAGTGAAATCGTCTCTCGGGAGGGGGTTGTATTGTCTAATAATCCATCCATCCATTTTCATTTGGGTTTTTCCCTTTCAGGGTCTCCACAGCGGAATGAACCGCCAACTCTCTGGCATATGTTTTATGCGGCGGATGCCCTTCCAGCCGCAACCCATCGCTGGGAAACATCCACACACACTCGTTCACTCTTTAACACTATGGACAATTGTTCTTACTCAATTCTCTTATTCCGCATGTCTCTGGACTTGTGGGGAAACCGGAGCACCCGGAGTAAACCCACGCGATCACGAGGAGAACATGAGAACTCCACACAGAGATACCAACTGACCCAGCCGAGGCTCGAACCAGAGACCTTCTTGCTGTGAGACGACCGTGCTACCCACTGCGCCACCGTGACGCTTTATCTAATTATGTCATAATGAATTAATTATTTAAAGCCTGCCCGCATTGATCTTCGGTTCACCAATACCAAAAACATGAAATAAATAAGTATAAGTTACACAGAAATGACCACCTGTCAATCACTTAGTCCACAGGACTCTATGTCCACAGATCACTTGTCAGCTCATGCCGATGTCGTCGAGGATTTTAGTTGTAAAAAATGAGTACATTCACCTGTCTGGCAATACTTTGGCTTTAGACTAAACGAAAGAGGCACGAGACACGTCTGAAGTGATTTGGAGAGTTGAAGCATGTTATCTTGGAACAGATCGAAGGCAAATTTCAGTAACTCCACCGTGAGCATGAGGTGCAAAGTAGTGATGATTCTTTCATGAACAATTCGTTCTTTTTGAACGACTCTTTAATGTGACTCCGTAGGAAGGAATCGTGTCGGAGAGGGATTGGTTCAGTGGCGCATGCGCAGCATCCTTCTGGTTTTCTGAGAGTAACGCGCTCATCATTAATGATGAGAGAACGAAAGGAGCCGGAGGACTCGAAAAAGATCTAATCTTTTCTGTTTCCGGCTCATATTGTGTTGGTTAATATTAGGAGCGTCACGTGACAGAAGGCCCCGGGGCCGGACTGAACTCGTTACCATCAGAGAGAAGTGATGAGTGGAACGAATGAGACTTTAACCTAAACACAGATCAGAGCTGAACTGAATCAGAATAAAAGACTCAGGTAGGCTTAAGTAAAATATTTTTTGTCTTCTAGCGTTATAGAGTTTTCTTATTTGTAGTGTAACTCGCGTTTGTGTATATAATAAATGTGTTAGGGAAGAAACACACAACATTTTATTGGTATTTTACTAAAATGAATGAAATGACTAGAAATAAGATTTGTTCATTTTGCTGAATGGGACTCAAAGATCCGAGTCGGTAAAATGATCCGAACTTCCCAATCCAGGCTGTGGTTGTTGGTGTACTTATATAATAAAACCTATCTCCGGTTTAATTGAATTTAACTCAAGTTTGCCAAGACACGCCAATGTGGTAAAATCGCATTTAAAACAAATCAGAAAAAATACCACGCGCCTTGCACTTCAACACAATTTTTGAAACGTGTAAATCTAATAGATTTTTAAATAAATTTTTATTCATTGGTATGATAAACTAAATATAAGTGCCAATATGTTTGGGGACATCTCGCGTTCTTTTCTAGAGATATTTCCTTTTTTGTTGATAGAGGAAAAATATGGCGAATCTGCAGAGTGATCTAGAGTGGAATACACTGTTTGTAGCTGAAATAGCAAGGTTCTTCCGATAGAGGGAGCCGTAACCCCCATATCTCCGCCTCTGAAGCTCGATCTGGAAAAGTGTGTTTTTTCACTACAGTTCTTGATTCTTTTCCGCTCACAGGAAGTGCCCTGATGGTTTCGAATGCTTGAAAACCGGCCGAAACCCAAACTACGGCTACACGAGCTTCGACACCTTCGGCTGGGCCTTCCTGGGGCTCTTCAGGCTGATGACGCAGGACTACTGGGAGAGCCTCTACCATCAGGTGAGAGCAGAGTCAGGGGCCCTCGATAATCACGGCCCTATGTGTTATTTAGTTTTACATTTAAAGGGAAAAAATAATCTCAAACATTGTAGTGCTTTATGTCTGCATTGAGCAAAAAAAGAGCATGATTTACTCTTCAACATACAAAAAATTATTTGTAACCAACTCTGATTTGTGAATAAAAATGCTAATAATAATAATAATAATAGTAAAAATGATGGTTGTCATGGAGCACTGCTTTTCTGCATTGAAAAAGCATTGCTTTAAAAATATTAAAAAAAAATAGTAATTGTTATGCAGGTCCTTTGACATGACATTTTTAAAATGAAATATAACGATACACATCAAATGATTTAGTGTTTTAATTCTGAAGGGTCATGAGAAATTGTGTCTGAAATTCAATCCAGCTGATGAAATAACAAAACAACAATTTTTTTTTGTTATTTCCATTGTTTATCGTCAAGATGGAAATGAAAAAAGGAAGATTAAATCGTTTTGTGTGTGCACGTGTGTGTGTGTTCAAATTGAAAAATGCAAAAACAAATGACAAGCCTTTTAGATTTTATTTCTTTTGGGGAATTTTTTAATCATATCTTTTACGTTTTTGAGCATTTAAAAAGGGTTTCTCAATCACTGTCAACCCTAACAATAATGTTTACGGTAAATTTTTTTTACATTTATGAGTCTTATGTCAATATCTGGCAACCCTTAAAATCACTTTTAAGATTTTGAGCATTTATGAACATTCACGAGCGTTTTGTCAAACTGGCAACCTTAACTTTTTAAAAAAAAATTTGTCAAACTTTTGTCAAACTAAGGCACCGCTTAACGTCACTTTTCATGAACATTTTCTCAGACTATTCCTATCCATCATATTACTTTATTTTTTAGCATTTAAGAGCGTTTTCTCAATCTCTGGCAACCCCCCCCCCCTCCAAAAAAAAACCCTAGATGAGCTTTAATGGACATCCGAAAAATAAAAATAATTTAGGACCTAGAATAGAGAATTTAAGACCTTTTTTAGGCCTTAAAATGTGGCCTTTTGATTTTTAAACTTTTTAAGTCTTTTGAAGCCCGTGCGGAAACCCTGATTAAAGAAAAGCTTGTTTCGGTAATAATTCAGAATGATAACCAGATTAAAAATGAGCAATGAATGGACCCTCTCTTCTCCTGCTCCTGTCGTCTCATGCAGACGCTGCGCTCGGCAGGGAAGGCCTACATGGTGTTCTTCGTGGTGGTCATCTTCCTGGGCTCCTTTTATCTGGTGAACCTGATCCTGGCGGTGGTGGCCATGGCCTACGAGGAGCAAAACCAGGCCACCATCGCCGAAGCCTGGGCCAAAGAGAGAGAGTTTCAGATGGCCATGGAGCAGCTGCGCAAGGAGCAGAGGGTGAGAGAACCGCTCTCGTTGGTTACAGAGCACCTAAACGAGCCGCGCTAAACTTCTCCATCTCTGCTGCAGGCGCTGGCGAAGCAGCGCAGGAAAGAGGCGGAGATCCTCCTGGCGGCCGAGCCACCGCCGTCTCCTTTCTCTCGTAAAGGCTCCATCAAGTTCAGGAGCAGAACCCGATCTCACCGGATGCTCTCAGAGGATGCCGAGGACATCTTTTTATCAAAGTTTGACACATTTGACGAGAAAGTACGTTCCTACGAAATATTTCAGCGATATATCTCGGTCGTTTATTCTCGTTCTTGCATTTTTAACCATTTCTGAGGTTTTTTTTCCACTGGTTTTCAGTTGGCTCCTAACCTCCTAAAGTTCCTAAAAAAAGTTATCTAATTTGATGCTTAATTAAGTTGAACAAATCGTAAAATAATTATCTCACGTTATCTACATCAGAAACTTCTCTCAGACTCATTTTTAAACTAGTAAATGTTTTAGATCTTGATTATAGCAGACAGTTTGCAAGAGTCTTAATAACAAGTGGAAAATGTATTATATGTTACAAATACTGCAGAACTGAAGAAATAAGCAGCTTAGATGCATAAATCAAAAATAAATGTAGAATAAAGACTTAGGGAGGAAAATGTAATACATTAGAAAGGCATTAAGCAGATTTTATTTAGAGTAATAAATATTTAGAGACTGTACTTCACAAATTCATCTCTCTGACCCTTCCCTCTCTCTCTCTCTCTCTCTCTTTACGAAGGCTAGTTTTAATTCTAGCTTTACTAATGAAAAAAAATTTAATTATTGCAAAAGTAGAAATATTTCTGTGTACAAAATTTAAAACTGAAAGTCAAACAGAACGAGTTGTTTTGGAAGTTTTTAAGAGTTTGGTGAAGATTCTATCTCTCTCTCTCTCTCTCTCTCTCTCTCTCTCTCTCTCTCTCCCTACCCCCCTTCTCACCCTCCCTCAGTTTCTTGCTCCCTCTCTCTCAATCTATTTCTTCCTCTATCTCCCTCTCTCTACCCTCTCTCTACCCCCCTCTCCCTTCCACCTCCTCTCCCATCTCCCTTTCTCCTAGTCTATCCCTCTCATTTTTCCATCTCCCACTATCGTTCTCCCTCCTCCTCACCCTCCCGTTCTCTCTTTCTTACCTCCCCTTCTCTCTCTCTCTCTTTCTCTCTCCTCTTTCGCCTTTCTCTCCCTCCCTCCCTCCTTCCCTCTCTCTCTCTTTCTCTTCCATCCTGTGAGCAACAGAGACACCAAGAGACAGAAGCGGAGTAGGGACGAACAAAGAAGTTCAAGGTGTCTGATAAAGAGAAAAATAAATAAATCTCCAACAAGCAAAGATTCCACCTTTCAACAGTCGAAATCTGAACGAATCGTTCCGCTCAAGGGCTGTCATTTTTTAAAACAGATTCTTTGTCGGTGCATAATTCTTGTTTCAATCTTAGCTCCACTCCCTTTTGCCACAGTTTCTCCATTTACACACAAAAAAAACTCGCATTTCTGAAATCTCTGGCTAAAGTGTTGACGTGTACTCAGAGAAAATGAATTTTGGCTCATCTGGAAACTGTCAGTCACATTTTGGAGACGTCTGATTGGCCAGTCTGAGTTTGGTTAGGATAGTTTGAGTAAGTATAGGCGACCATTGTTTTTCTGAGTTGTGAACACATATTCATGCTCAGTGTTTGGTGTGTTTCATCATTCACAAGCAGCGTTTGCTCCAAAATTCAACATTTGAACCTTATTCCATTCACATGCATTCAGAGCAGGTGATTAATCATGAGCCGACTCGTTAGACTATAGTGATTAAACGTTGAATTCCTGTGCTGCAGCCAGCTCACCCTCTCCTCGCCACGCTCTCCTCTCACCCGCTGAGCAGCCGTCGAGGAAGCCAGCTCAGCATCTTCACCTTCCGCCCGCGAAACAGCTCCGAGGCTGACTTCGCCGACGATGAGTTCAGTCTCCACGGCGATGTGCGGAGCCGCGCGGGCTCCATGGCCACGCCCTGGCACAAGCGCCGCACGGGCAGCATCCGGAGCCACTCGTCCCAGGTGTTCGCACCCGCTCTGGTGAACGGCAGGCTGAATGTGTCTCTGGAGCAGAACGGCATCACCGGTGTCGGCCTGCACACGCTGGCGTCAGCGCCTGCCGGCCTCCCCGGAGAGAAGGTGGGCCTCGTCTGCATCACACGGTGTCTTAAATGAGTCGAAGCAGGAACTCCCTCACGGCTGAGTTTATCCTCCAAAAAATCTGATATCACCAGTACGGTCTCAACAACTAATTAAAATCAGAATTTTGATGGGAAGAAAAATCTGAATTCTGAGATTGAAGTAGGACTTCTGAGAAAAAAAGTCAGATTTCTGAGGAAAAAGTCAGAATTCTAAGATTAAAGTCAGAATTCTAAGATTAATGTCAGGTTCTAAGATTAAAGTCAGAATTTTGAGAAAAAAAAGTCAGATTCAGCGATTAAAGTCAGAATTCTAAGATTAAAGTCAGAATTTTGAGGAAAAAAAAGTCAGATTCTGAGATTAAAGTCAGAATTTTGAGAAAAAAGTCAGAATTTTGAGAAAAAAAGTCAGATTCTGAGATTAAAGTCCTAATTCTGAGATTAAAGTCAGAATTTTGAGAAAAAAAGTCAGATTCAGAGAAAAAAGTCAGAATTCTGAGATTAAAGTCAGAATTTTAAGGAAAAAAAGTCAGATTCTGAGATTAAAGTCAGAATTTTGAAAAAAAAAAGTCAGATTCTGAGATCACAGACAGAATTCTGAGATTAAAGTCAGAATTTTGAGGAGAAAAAAGTCAGAATTCTAAGAAAAAAGACAGATTCTGATATTAAAGTCAGAATTCTGAGATTAAAGTCAAAATTTTGAGAGAAAAAAAAAAGTCAGAATTCTGTGAGTAAAATCAGAATTATGAGAAAAAAAAGTCAGAATTATGAGATTAAAGTCCACAAATCTTCCATAAGAAAATAACATGATCATGAATTATTAATTTTAATGGAGTCAGATTCAGGTTTTATTGGTTTTATCCAAATATTAAAGATTATCACTCGCCATGTTTATCCAGCAGAGGGCAACAGCACGAAAAATCATCTTCCTCTCACCTTTGATTCCGTCTTTTGGCAAATGGACGACGCCTTACACCTTCAATTCATAACTTCATGATGTGTTCACTTCTGTTATCTTTGACTGATAATTAAAGTAGTTTGATGATCAGACACATTAAAGTGTGACAAACATGCAAATAAATAAGAAATCAGTGAGGGGCCAAACACTTTTTCACACCACCATACTTTACAATTTAAAGGTTTATCTTATCAAAACGAGAGATAACATAAGGCGCATTGGCGCATCATGTGAGTCCCGATCTGATGGATCTCCCACTTTCTGTAAGAATCTTACAATAAAGGCCTTGAAAAACTAATCATTGTTACCCAGATTAGTACAATTGGAGCTCTTAACTAATTTTATTCCGAACCCAAAAGTACTACGAATAGTGAGAGGCCCCTCAAACGAGCAGCGGAAATAATGAGAGCATGTTGTTTCTCGATTGACAGGAGCCCGTGTGTCAGAACGACCTGCTGTCCTCACCCACGAAGCTGATGGTGGAGGTGAAAGAAGAAGTCCCGCCTCCTCGCAGGAAGAGAGGCTTGAGCTCCGTCAGTTTCTTCAGCGATGCCATGGACGGTACGGTTTCCTCACGTTCTCAGCGAGCGCTCGGTAGATCAATGATCTAATGCTGATCTCTCGTCTCCTCTCGCTCGCAGAGCTGGAAGAGGCGCATCAGAAGTGTCCTCCGTGCTGGTATGACTTTGCTCCCAAGTATCTGATCTGGACGTGCTCCCCGGCATGGCTGAGAGTGAAGGAAAGCCTTAAAGTCATGGTGATGGACCCCTTCCTGGACCTCACCATCACCATCTGCATCGTCCTCAACACGCTCTTTATGGCCCTGGAGCACTATCCCATGACGGAGGAGTTCAACAGCATGCTGAGCATCGGAAACCTGGTGAGGAGGAGGCTCTCGCTAACATTTCAGACTATTCTAAACAGTAAAGATGGCGCAGTGGTGGAGTTGGTCGTTCTGTAACTGGAAGGTTGGTGGTTCGATCTCGCTAGGGCCATTCAGCCGTTGTGGCCCTGAGCAAGCCACTTTACCCACATTGCCAGTATGGATGTGAGTGACTGGTGGGGTGTGTTTGGTGGATGTGAGTGACTGGTGGATGTGAGTGACTGGTGGAGTGTGTTTGGTGGATGTGAGTGACTGGTGGATGTGAGTGACTGGTGGAGTGTGTTTGGTGGATGTGAGTGACTGGGGGAGTGTGTTTGGTGGATGTTAGTGACTGGTGGATGTGAGTGACTGGTGGAGTGTGTTTGGTGGATGTGAGTGACTGGTGGAGTGTGTTTGGTGGATGTGAGTGACTGGGGGAGTGTGTTTGGTGTATGTTAGTGACTGGTGGATGTGAGTGACTGGTGGAGTGTGTTTAGTGGATGTGTGTGACTGGTGGAGTGTGTTTGGTAGATGTGAGTGACTGGTGGAGTGTGTTTGGTGGATGTGAGTGACTGGTGGAGTGTGTTTGGTGGATGTGAGTGACTGGTGGAGTGTGTTTGGTGGATGTGAGTGACTGGTGGAGTGTGTTTGGTGGATGTGAGTGACTGGTGGAGTGTGTTTGGTGGATGTGAGTGACTGGTGGAGTGTGTTTGGAGGATGTGAGTGACTGGTGTATGTGAGTGACTGGTGGAGTGTGTTTGGTGGATGTGAGTGACTGGTGGAGTGTGTTTGGTGGATGTTAGTGACTGGTGGATGTGAGTGACTGGTGGAGTGTGTTTAGTGGATGTGTGTGACTGGTGGAGTGTGTTTGGTGGATGTGAGTGACTGGTGGAGTGTGTTTGGTGGATGTGAGTGACTGGTGGAGTGTGTTTGGTGGATGTGAGTGACTGGTGGAGTGTGTTTGGTGGATGTGAGTGACTGGTGAATGTGAGTGACTGGTGGAGTGTGTTTGGTGGATGTGAGTGACTGGTGGAGTGTGTTTGGTGGATGTGAGTGACTGGTGGATGTGAGTGACTGGTGGAGTGTGTTTGGTGGATGTGAGTGACTGGTGGAGTGTGTTTGGTGGATGTGAGTGACTGGTGGAGTGTGTTTGGTGGATGTGAGTGACTGGTGGATGTGAGTGACTGGTGGGGGGTGTTTGGTGGATGTGAGTGACTGGTGGGGTGTGTTTGGTGGATGTGAGTGACTGGTGGAGTGTGTTTGGTGGATGTGAGTGACTGGTGGAGTGTGTTTGGTGGATGTGAGTGACTGGTGGAGTGTGTTTGGTGGATGAGAGTGACTGGTGGAGTGTGTTTGGTGGATGAGAGTGACTGGTGGAGGGTGTTTGGTGGTGGGCAGGAGGTCGTAGGCGCAGAATGGCAGCCACGCTCTGTCAGACTGCTCCAGAGCAGCTGAGGGCTACCAAGGTAGCTCATCACCAGCAGAGAGAGAATGTGGAGTGAGTGAATAATGCTCTGATCATTGTAAAGTGTCTTTGAGTGTCTAGAAAAGCACTATATAAATTGAAGGCATTATTTTTATTATTATTTGTAGTAAAGTTTACTTACTTTAAAGGTGTCGTATCATGTAAACGTGACTTTTCAGAGTTTTCTCTCATGTTTTAGTGATGTTCCCTCATCAAAAACACGCCTTGAGTATATTCAGATCATTTCATGCTTGTTTGTGGATTCCTCTTTTATTTTTCTGAGAGCTCAAAACAGCTCGGTGGCCATGGCCAAGCTCCACCCTCTGACCAATCAGATGAAGCACTAACACAGCTCATCTCAATGAAAAGCGTACGCGCTGACTGAGCCAGGAAGAGAACCATAGCAGAATCGCGTCGATGAACAATGAAAACAAGGTGTTTTTGGATGTCCCGGACCAAAAGTGTTCTCAGAATAACTTATTTGTCATAAATGGGTGGATTTTCTGTGTACTAACAAGAAAAACCCAGCAGGGGGCGGCATGGTGGAAGCATTGGGAGGAACAGGGGGTACACGTCTTAGTTTGAGGAGCACAGTAATATGAGTAGATTCAAAGGCATCATTTACGTTTTAAAGGTTATTTTCTATAGGGGCAAATATTTATTATCAATCGTTTAAAAGGAGAATGATATGGCACATTTAAGAAATAAGAGGAAAATAGTGTAGAACAACAACATTTAAACATCTTTTGGCCTTTTTTGGATGGGACAGGATGAATCCAACATGATTTTTAAAGGTGAAGGGCTCCCGATATTTGTACAATTCAGGCCCATCTCAAATCTCCCTTTTATTAGTAAAATTATGGAAAAGATTGTGGCAAAACAACTGATTGAATTCCTGACCCAAAATGAATACATGGATTGTTATCAGTCTGGTTTCAGAGCTCATCACAGCACAGAGACAGCTCTACTGAAGATAGTCAATGACATCCGGTTAAACACCGATTCAGGAAAAGTGACCGTCCTGGTTCTACTTGATCTGAGCGCTGCCTTCCACACAGTTGATCACAAAATCCTTCTCGATAGACTAGAAAACTATGTTGGTCTTTCAGGAACTGTGATAAAATGGCTTCTATGTAAACATAGGTGATTACATGTCGAAATGGACTGCAGTGTCGTGTGGAGTCCCTCAAGGCTCAATCCTTGCTCCTTTACTATTTAACCTGTACATGCTTCCACTGGGCCAAATGATGAGAAGGAACCAGATATCATACCATAGTTATGCTGATGACACACAAATTTATCTAGCTATCTTCCCAAAAACACCATTAAACATCTCCAGCTCGTTCAGAATGCAGCGGCTCGAATTCTAACCAGAACTAGAAAGTCAGAACACATTTCTCCAGTTCTTAAGTCTTTACACCGGCTGCCGGTCTCCTTCAGAATAGATTTTAAAGTTCTGCTGCTCGTATATAAGTCCAAACATAACTTAGCACCTAAACACCTAACAGATAAGATCAGTGAATACACACCAAACAGAGAGCTGAGATCCCTCAGTTCAAATAAATTAAATCTCCCCCGGGTAAATTCCAAACAGGGAAAATACTCCTTTAGTTCTCCTGCGGCCCACAGAGGAACCAGCTCCAGAGGAGATCAAGGGCGCCAACACTTTAGTTCTCCTGCGGCCCACAGAGGAACCAGCTCCAAAGGAGATCAAGGGCGCCAACACTTAAAAACTCACCTGTTTAGTTGCGCTTTTATCGACTGAGCACCAACATCCAACAACTATTTTACCTCTGCACTTCAAATCTTAATCTTCGTTTTAATTGATGTTTTAAATTTCAGTTTTTTAATCAGTTTGATTTTATATTACTTTTTTATGCTTGATTTTATTAAATGCACTTTCTTTTTATTCTTTATTTCCAATGTAAAGCACTTTGAATTCCCCTGTGTACCAAATGTGCTATACAAATAAACTTGCCTTGCCTTGCCTTGCCTACAATTCTCCATAATTAAGACCCACTGCTTTAAACTGCACCAAGATACAGCATTGATGCAAAACTTCTCAACATATTTTCAGAGTTCCCAGAACAATGTCTTTGTGTTTTCTTCTCCCTGATTGCCCTTGGACGATTTTCAGATCAAATCCCAGAACAAAAAAAAAAACTAAACTAAATAAAGATTTAATGAACTCATTTTGAAAGATCTCTTTGTCATCAGCACATTGATTTTAAGTAGGGAGAAAGAAATTAGTCTAAATTGGAATTTTTATAAAAAAAAAAAAAATGTTTCAGCCCTAGAAGATTCTACTGTACTGTAGCTCTTTAGTTCGACAAGTTGAAGCATAAAAAAGCGGTGCATATATCCCATGGTAAAACAATGCTGTTGCTCACCAGGTCTTCACTGGAATCTTCACCGCGGAGATGGTGCTGAAGGTCTTCGCTCTGGACCCGTACCATTACTTTCAGCAGGGCTGGAACATCTTCGATGGCATCATCGTGTGTCTGAGCCTGATGGAGCTGGGGCTCTCCAACGTGGAGGGTCTGTCTGTCCTGCGCTCCTTCAGATTGGTGAGTCTCCCCACGGCGAGGTCTTTAAACAGAGCCAGAATAATTGTCATTTTATTATTTGAGATGGTAATGTTGGACTTGAGCTGGTTTGAGTTGCTCCTCAGCTAGTTTAACCTAGTTCTGAGCTGGCTTATGTTGGTCTTCAGCTAGTTTCAGCTGTTTCTCAGCTGGTTCAACCAGGCTTAAATTGGTCATAAGCTGACTTAAGTTGTTTTTCTAGGCTGGTTAAGCTGGCCCACAGCTAGTTTGAGCTGAATTAAGTTGGCTATGAGTTGGTACATGTTGGTCTGAATATAGTTTTAACTGGTTTAAGTTGATACTCAGCTCGTTTAAGTTGAGTCTCAACAGATTTGAACTGGTTAAAATTGGTCCTCAGCTGGGTCAAATTGATCATTTAAGATGGTCATTAGCTGGTTAGGTTTTTCTTGTCTGGTTTGAGTTGGTTTAAGTCGGTCCTCAGCTGGTTTAAGCTGGTCATTAGCTGGTTAGGTTTTTCCTCAGCGGGTTTGAGCTTCTTTAAGTTAGTATTCAGCTGGTTTGAGCTGGTATAAGTTTATTCTCTGCTTTTCAGTCAGTTTGTTTAGATGAACCAGCAATAATACTCGTGTTTATATGAGTCGCAATTAGTAAAACATAAACTGCAAAACGCAGAAACATTGAAGTTTTGGGCTTTTAAATATTAGCTTACTTTATTCAGACCAGTTTAACAAATAATTAAACAAAACCTCTCTCTTTATGCTTAGTTCATCTGAAGCGTGTAATTGGAAGATTGAGCCTGTAATTACCCAAACCATATCTATTAGAGCCACAACTGTTTTAAAATGTTTGTTTTTACAAAAACAAGCACTGCATTCCTGTCAGAGGTGGAACGCGTCCATCTGTACTCGTCTGATCCCTCTGAACTCCAGCATCTTGCTATTCATTATCAGATTACATCCACAAAGAGCTTTTAGCATCCTTTTACGCTGTGCTAATGAATACTGTTATAAAGCAATACAAATGTGAATGTCTTTTATCAAAGCTTCACTCACATGTGGACATTCGGCTGCAAAATAATCCTTTATCCATTAGTGAAATTAAATATGTTGCCTTCAATACAGTACGTCGAAAAAGTAGGCTAGAGTTTCCACTGATTCTACTTCGGCTGAATGTAGGTCATGCTGTATCTGAAAGAAGGGCAGTTAAGTGCTTTTATTTGACAATATCTAATTTAAAATGTAATTTGTTACAACGTGAGTGACACCAAATGTCTGTAATGTTTACTCTTGTTTCCCGATATATTCAGGAAGAGCTGAATCTTTAGTTTTGGAACTTGAGATCTAGCTGGAAAGTCACTAACAACAAATTTAGCAAAGTCAGCTAGAAAACAAAATCTTATCCTGTTATCTGACTTCTAACACTAACACAATAGTTCTTAAAGTAAACATAGTTAATTAATTAAAACTGGGACCATTGAGAAATTAAATTATTTCCCACATTTTTTGGTTCTCATAAGATTAAATAGTTGATTCCACTCTTCTTTTTAATTTTAAAGAAATTAATTCACATATTTTAGCTGGCCCTTTAATGGTTGGTTGGTTTAAGCTCCTTTGAGTTGGTCCTCAGTTGGTTTAGGATCTTTTGAGTTGGTCCTCAATTGGTTTAATCTGCTTTGAGTAACTCCTCAGTCTGTTTAAGCTGACTTTAGTTGTTACTCAGTTGGTTTAAGCTGCTTTGAGTTGGTCCTCAACTGGTTTAAGATGATTTGAGTTGGTCCTCTATTGGTATAAGATGATTTGAGTTGGTCCTCTATTGGTTTAAGATGATTTGAGTTGGTCACCAATTCGTTTAATCGGCTTTGAGTAACTCCTCAGTCTGTTTAAGCTGATTTAAGTTTGTTCTCAGTTGGTTTAAGCTGCTTTGAGTTGGTCCTCAATTGGTATAAGATGATTTGAGTTGGTCCTCAATTGGTATAAGATGATTTTAGTTGGTCCTCTATTGGTATAAGATGATTTTAGTTGGTCCTCTATTGGTATAAGGTGATTTGAGTTGGTCCTCAATTGGTTTAATCTGCTTTGAGTAACTCCTTAGTCTGTTTAAGCTGATTTTAGTTGTTACTCAGTTGGTTTAAGCTGCTTTGAGTTGGTCCTCAATTGGTATAAGATGATTTGAGTTGGTCCTCAATTGGTATAAGATGATTTGAGTTGGTCCTCAATTGGTTTAAGATTATTTGAGTTGGTCCTCAATTGGTTTAATCTGCTTTGAGTAACTCCTTAGTCTGTTTAAGCTGATTTTAGTTGTTACTCAGTTGGTTTAAGCTGCTTTGAGTTGGTCCTCAATTGGTATAAGATGATTTGAGTTGGTCCTCAATTGGTTTAAGATGATTTGAGTTGGTCCTCAATTGGTTTAAGATGATTTGAGTTGGTCCTCAATTGGTATAAGATGATTTGAGTTGGTCCTCAATTGGTATAAATTTGAGTTGGCCCTCAATTGGTTTAAGATGATTTGAGTTGGTCCTCAATTGGTTTAATCTGCTTTGAGTAACTCCTCAGTCTGTTTAAGCTGATTTTAGTTGGTCCTCAATTGGTATAAGATGATTTGAGTTGGTCCTCAATTGGTTTAAGATGATTTGAGTTGGTCCTCAATTGGTTTAATCTGCTTTGAGTAACTCCTCAGTCTGTTTAAGCTGATTTTAGTTGGTACTCAGTTGGTTTAAGCTGCTTTGAGTTGGTCCTCAATTGGTATAAGATGATTTTAGTTGGTCCTCTATTGGTTTAAGATGATTTGAGTTGGTCCTCAATTGGTTTAATCTGCTTTGAGTAACTCCTCAGTCTGTTTAAGCTGATTTGAGTTGGTCCTCAATTGGTATAAGATGATTTGAGTTGGTCCTCAATTGGTTTAAGATGATTTGAGTTGGTCCTCAATTGGTTTAATCTGCTTTGAGTAACTCCTCAGTCTGTTTAAGCTGATTTTAGTTGGTACTCAGTTGGTTTAAGCTGCTTTGAGTTGGTCCTCAATTGGTATAAGATGATTTTAGTTGGTCCTCTATTGGTTTAAGATGATTTGAGTTGGTCCTCAATTGGTTTAATCTGCTTTGAGTAACTCCTCAGTCTGTTTAAGCTGATTTGAGTTGGTCCTCAATTGGTATAAGATGATTTGAGTTGGTCCTCAATTGGTTTAAGATGATTTGAGTTGGTCCTCAATTGGTTTAATCTGCTTTGAGTAACTCCTCAGTCTGTTTAAGCTGATTTTAGTTGGTACTCAGTTGGTTTTAGCTGTTAGAGTTGGTCCTCAATTGGTATAAGATGATTTGAGTTGGTCCTCAATTGGTTTAAGATGATTTGAGTTGGTCCTCAATTGGTTTAATCTGCTTTCAGTAACTCCTCAGTCTGTTTAAGCTGATTTTAGTTGGTACTCAGTTGGTTTTAGCTGTTAGAGTTGGCGCCCAGTTTGTTTGAGGTGGTCTGAGTTGGTCCTCACTTAATTTGAGGTTGTCTGAGTTGGTCCTTTGGTGCTATAAGTTTCTCAGCTGGTTTGTGCTAGTGTAAGTTTGTGGCCTGCTATATAAGGGTTTATTCTTGGAATGTGAAAGCTGGTGTTGGATAGCTATTGGAAGGTATAAGTTTGTCTTTAACTGGTTTACGCTGATATGATGATTGAAGCTTATCCTTTGCTGGTTTAAGCTTGACTTAATTTCAGCAGGTTACAGAGGCTACATATTTTAACTGAACTGGTTGCCAGCTGAATGCGATGCCTATCTGCTTGCTTTGTCCACAGTTGAGAGTTTTTAAACTAGCGAAGTCATGGCCCACCCTCAACACCCTGATAAAGATCATCGGTAACTCTGTGGGCGCTCTGGGGAACCTGACGCTGGTTCTAGCCATCATCGTCTTCATCTTCGCTGTGGTCGGCATGCAGCTGTTCGGGAAGAACTACCAGGACTGCGTTTGCAAGATCAGCTACGACTGTAAACTCCCTCGCTGGCACATGAAGGACTTCTTCCACTCGTTCCTCATCGTCTTCCGGGTCCTGTGCGGAGAGTGGATTGAGACTATGTGGGACTGTATGGAGGTGGCCGGGCAGCCGCTCTGCATTCTGGTCTTCATGCTGGTCATGGTCATAGGAAACCTGGTGGTGAGTATCAGACCTCAAACATTTTCAGAAGTCTTTTTTTAGACCAAGCTATAACTTAATGCAAAGTAAATTGTTCATTTTCACTGTTTACTTTACTTGCGAAAAATGTAAGATAAATTATTAATTTGTTTATATATTGTTATTATTAAGCCTCTTAGGCCGTATACTTGTTTTTGACAACCCTAGTAATTACAAATAGTTTGTTAATATGTAAAAATCACACAAATTTGCTTATTGAGTCACATATTTCTGAACAGGTACATAACTAATATTGCAGAAAAACAACTTTGTTCATTGCAGTTTCATTCACTTCTGAGCTCAGTTGTTTTGGTTATGATTTGTGGATGTGAAACATTAAAGGATGCACATATTCAGAAAGCTTTCAAATGACACCAAATTTAGCTTCAAATCTTCAACACAGCCGTTAAAAGTAAGCGTGATGGGTTTGCAGAATGCAAGGTGTAAATATTACTATTTTACACCATAATATCAGTTAATTGTGCCATTTTTTGGAAACAAATTGGTTTTGGTTTTAAGCCTGATAAGTAAAAAAATAAAAAATAAATAAATCGATGTATTTTCTTCTCCTATCATGTCATGAAGGTCTATAGTAGCGCCATAGATCCAAAATAAGATTAGTGGTTTGTGAGATCTATATTTTCAGCTGTAAATGTCTGTATTTTATTATGGGGAATGCTCGATTCGGGAATATCCCTCTAGTGGGCGGTCGATGAACTGCACTTTTGATATCTCTTATATTCTAGGTGCAAGTCTCCTTAAACCCTCTGCCACATGCTCCGCCGTGATCTGCTCTACTTTGCTCTCGGCAAGACACGAGTGCGTTTGGGATTATTTTCGCTGTCTAGTCTGATTAAAGGTCAAAGTTCAATTAATCAGGTTTCTATGACGAGCCATAAAGTGGCTTTTATAGTAGAGCAGACGGCTGTGAAAAAGCCTGTCGAGATGTGTTTGTAGCTGCTCGATAGAATGAGAGATTGCTACCGGAAACACAAACTCAATGCTTACTCGGTCCCAGCCGGATGTTCAGATTAACTGCTATTTCAGGAAATGTAGCAGTGAATTAGTTCCGGGTCTAAATCTTTTACGGCAAAACCAGTGCTCGGATTCAGATTTTGCATGTACCCTATTGCACTACTCTGTTCATAACTTTGTAAATCCCTGTTTTCATAATCATTAGCAACCTGTACATTTTGGCCATATCTATTATACATATGTACATACATACTCATCTATCGACTGTATATTCCTGATTCTGTTAACAACCTGTATAGCATGTTCATAGCGTATCCATCTGTAAATACATATATTTTAGGTGCACTTATCCTCCTCCCTATATCCTGCACTTGCTGCTTTTTGCACTTCTGGTTAGACCTAAACTGCATTTCGTTGCCTTGTATTTGTACATGTACATGTGTAATGACAATAAAGTTGAATCTAATCTAATCTAATCTATAAAAAAAAAGTGTAGCTGAGTTGAAATAGCACCAGAGAAGTTGGAAACTATACTCTAACTATATATTTTCCATCAATATCCATATGCAACTGATCTTAATACTCACGACTGAAAGAGACACACGATGAAACTATGACAAGTCAAAAATTAAACAAGTTTGGAAGCTTCTGATTGGTCAATTTAACTTCAGGGTCAAAGACTGAGCTGCCATTCTCAACAGCGTTTTAGTGAGGACAGAGTTTTTCAAAAGCACTCTCGGGTGGACACGCTATTTTTTAAATAGAGTAGGAAAAACAATTTTAAAAGTTTAGATATTGTTATAAGTAAAAAAATGTGTGGATGAGAACATGAGATATATAAATATGTATAAAATGTATCCAACTTAAAATAAAACAGACTTTTGAGAAAAATTACAAGTGTTCTGAAAGAACAGTTAGATCAGTCACATGTATATAATGAATGCAAATTTGTTACTTTATATTTTTTAACAACATTCATTCATTCATTCATTAGATTATACATCATTTATAATTTTTTAACATCAACTATACATCTTTAAATCCTAACACCGGAGGAATATTAATTTTCCCTAGAAAACATGTATTTTGTGGTGTAAAAGACAGAAGCTGCTCAATTTTAGGATTCGATTTTAGGATTCGATTTAGCAATCGATTGAGCATTTCCTCTCTCTCACCTCCGCTCGATCTCGACAGGTGCTGAATCTGTTTCTGGCGCTGCTGCTGAGCTCCTTCAGCTCCGATAACCTCTCCGCGCCAGACGAAGATGGAGAAATGAACAACCTGCAGATAGCGATCGCGAGGATCCACTTCGGCTTCATGTGGCTCCTCAACGGCATCAAAGATCTCTTCAGCGGGAATCTGGGTCGGAGACGGTGGAAAGCCAAGGAGGCCAAAGAGAACCATGCCGAGTGCAACGGGGGACTGGGAGGCTACGGGAAGCATGCTATTCCTGACGGAGAGGACAGCTACATGACCAACCCCAACCTCACCATCTGCGTGCCCATTGCGCCGGGAGAGTCCGACGTGGAGTTCCCTGAGGAGGACGAGGATGAAGATACAGAGTCGTCCGAGGATGAGGAGCAGAAAGCGGTGAGATGTTATCGATTATTTCTGGCTCGTTTAGAACACGTCTTTGGTTTCGAAACACTTTGAAATAGTCTTTAGAGTTTAATATGGGTCTCTGACACTGATACTCGTTACACTTTTACACATTTAACATAAGTTTTCACATTTAAAGATTTTTAAAGATTTGCTGAGGTTTGGTTTTATTCTTGGCGTCTAATATGAAGTAGATTAAGATCATTCAAATGCTCCTTTTGTATCCTCCACGGTCAAAAAAGATAACCTAAAAATTTTATAAACATTTAGTCATTTAATTAATTAATTACTGGAACACCCCATCATCACGAGAGAATATACATTTTTAGGGTGTATTTAGTTTTATAACACACTAAAATGTATTACTCTCTACATTGTTTTATTAGGTTTCCAGAAATTAGTTTGGCTTCAGTGTTTTATTAACACTATTTTCTTCTTTTCTTCAAATTTGAACAAAGTCTCACCTAAAGCAGATCTTCTGCTGATGAACGAAAAATCAAAAGCATCGAGACCGTTTAGATGTCTAACTGTAAATCCTTCATGAACGGCGCGTAATGGTCTGTTTATCCGCACTGCGAGCGCTGTCAGAGGTCAGAGAGATGATACACGGGGTCAATCTTGATGGGAAGGGTGGCACAGATTCATAAGCTCATAAGCTGACGGGGTGAAACCAGACACGGAACACAAAAGAAAATAAATGGTGGAGGAAGAACAGAATCAACATCAGAGGTTTTGAAGAAGCAGCTCCGATTAATGAACTAGATGAGATTTTCATTCATGTAGCAGGGCTCAAAATTTCGATGGTTTTGGTTACGTGTGCGGCTAGCTTTTAGTTTGTGTGACCTCATGTGATACTTCACAATAGATTTACTAAACCTGCGCAAATTTTTGTAAATTCCCTGGACCTCACAGCTCCAATCACCCTGTTGAGATTTCCATAGGCCTTCGGCGTTTTCATTGTAACCGCTTTAACTTGAAAACGGTCACCAAAGTGATTGTTTTGGAAATGCTACCGATTCGTTTCCATGTGGAAACGATAATTTAGTTTTTAAATCAGTTTTTTAACCAATGCAGCAACATTTGCTCAGAGCTCCAGTTGATCACTGAGGACGGAGCGAGGGCTTGCGCTCCGGCTCTCTGAGGTAGAGCAGATCTTCTGAGATGTTCAGGACTACACGAGCTGTTTAATCACAGTACAGATGCCTCAAACCACAGCAGTGTGTGTTATTGCTGAAGACGCGCTCACCTCGTACAATCACAAAAAGTGTCTTTTTGAAAAACTACCATTGAGCCTCAGATAAATGAGAACTGGCGAGAGAATTTTCATTTATAAAAGATTCATATCTTTGGTGTGAGCTGTAATTCCCAGCCATCAAAAGGAAGCGCTGAACTCTGAAGAACCTCAGCGTTGAGCTGAAAGAAGCTTCTGATTGGTTGTTTTAACCTCAATGAGTAAAGAGTCTGCTGCCCTCTACTGGGTAGACAAACTCTCTGCAACGTTTCAGAGCGTTTTACGTTTACAGAGCGGTTTCTTGTGGATGCAGTTGTTTTTCTACCCGTGCTCGTGTGGACGCAGTTTTTTTTTGTAAACAGGGTAAGAAAAAAAAACCGTTTTAAAAATTTGTTTTTAAACAAATTTACTCAGAGTAACTCAGATCCACGGCAGGCCAAACCTTTGTGTGACAACCCTTCAGAAATGCATCACAAAAGGTTTTTGTTTTGTCTTGTGTTCAATAAACAGCAACTGGACGTGTTCAGTACTAGCACATCATGACATGACACATCGTCTTAATTTTTCCCATAAAACCTCAACATTTTATTTGTTTGTCTCTCTTTAAAAATACTGCATTTAAGGAACACAATGAAGTCGAGCCGTTTCTGAGGTTTGGAGTATCATGGAAAGATGCTCCGAGCATGGATTTACCAGCGCTAGCAGCCGAGCTAATAAACACACAGCAGCTGCAAACACTAGCGTTTGAGTAGCGAGTATTTTTTCTATCGTCTTTCAGAAGTCGTCTTGTTTGGAAAGTATTTATTGTATAAAACCTCTGCTAGTGAACAGAGGGGCTCGTATATCTACCACTAATACAGAGAACACACACTTAAAGCTACAGAAATGTCACAAAAACATCAATTCACGAGGGCGCACTTGCAGAAATTAGCCTCGGTAGCGCAAGCAGAAATTGGCACATATAAACGCATACCAGGCAAGCTATCCACAGGAGGCTTCTGATTCGGGTATAATTGAAGCCCGAAGACCCTCCCAAAGGGAGGTGAAGGGGTGCTGGAGGGTTTCTGCTGTTGAACGTTCAATGAAACTGTGCGCCCTGATGCCTTAAAACTCCAGGCTTAATGAGTCGACCGCCCAGCGATAATTAACTACGCGTGCTACTCCTGAAACTTTATTTATAAACATCACTTTGAGCTGAGAATACTTTTAATGTTGACTGTTTTTCTGCAAAGTTTGCATTTTACGTTGTTTTGTCTGACGTTATCCTTGGTGAAATCGAACCGTTTCCACACTGAGACTCAAGTCTGGCTGTTAAATCTTTAACTGAATCCATTGACATCTGAATCTGAGACCGTGTGAGAAGATGATATGTTTTGGTTCTGAAAAATGCTGTCCACTGATTGGTTTTCAGCCATCCATTTGGTGATTGAGGACTCGCATGCGTCTCTCCTTTAGCGTCTATTTCTTTTCTTGTCAACAGCGTGAATACTCGATCACTTTTCGTCAAAGCCACATTTTTAATAACAATATATCACCCACTGAACTGCACTGTTTACGTAACTTTACTTCAAAACCTGCCTCCAACGCATTCGAGGATAAAGGTATTTAGCTAACATTTCTCAGTAGAGTTGTGTTGGGGCAAATCCACACATTAACGGCTCTCTGTGTAGTGGGATTATATAAGCAGCAGCATCGGCGGCGGCAGCAGCACAATTGGATTGCACCGGCACCTTCAGGTCACTAATCTCAACAAATCACTTTAAATATGTTGTCACCGCTGACACCGAAAATCTCATCAAAAGTGTCTCGAACCAGCAGCGAAAGCAAACCGGGAGAATGAGCGCGTTCAGGCGGAGCTCGCTCTCCAGCGGAGATTACAGTGGGGGTCGCTGACCTTCACTTGTTCTCTGATGGATTAAATGAGCATGCACCATATGCATGTCATATATGTTATATAGATATATTAGCTGGCCGCATTCTCCATCGCATCGACTCTGCAGCATTGATTTTCACACTTATTCTGCGTCTGCATTGATGAAAAGGGAACAAACGGACACAAAGAGGACCAAGCCAATAAATGGCGGAGCTTAGCATCTAATCGTGTTTACAATGACAAAAGATGTAATAGTTGCAAATAAAATCACATGATGTAGGTAAAGTTACACGCTACTCCACCCTTTAATCTGTTAAATGATGGTTTCGGCATAAACAGCAACTGTTCAGGGTCATCAAGGAGGAAATGCTAACAGGACTAGCACTTCAGAGAGGAAAGAGGAGGCAAGGACGGAAGCCCAAGTGCTCTGAGAACACGAGAGACAAATTAAAACAGTACAAACGTCAGCGTAGCTGTATAAAAGTTACTGAGAAAGGAGTCTGATGATGGACTTAATAGACAGAAAACAAGTGATGCTCGAGGATCGGGTGAATCAGCCGTTTACTTGAAAAAGTGTCATTACGGCTGTGCGATATTGACAAAAAATATACTTTTTCCTATCAAATTTTGATATCAATGATTATCTCAATGTTGTCAAATTTTTATTTCTGATGTAAATGAAAGCAAGTTTTTGCTCTGATGGTGAACGTTTGTGGGTTTGAACTACTTTTTATTGTGCAACAAAACTTTCCAAATGTTATCAGTTAAAAGTAATGCTAGAGTAGCATATGTATTTACATGTTTAATAATAAAAGAGGGACTTTGTACCAATAAAAAAATATTCTAGGTAATTTAGTAACTTCATTCTTCTGCGTGTTTATTTTAATTAATGATTTTTTTTAAATATCCATTTCTAAATTTAAAAAAAAAATGCTTTTTAGCAAATGATTCCCAAATGTGGGTTTATGAATAAATTACTTATCATGCAAGACATTAAAATTACCATGTTCAGAACTCTTATTTTCATGTGAATATGAGCAGATTCTCTCTTTAATCGAGAGCTGTTAGTTTATTTTCATTTTGTGTGAATTAAAAATGTAAAACTGAGAAGCATCACAAAAGTAGAGTAGGTAGGGAAGGTGCTCGTCATGCATGCTGCAAAAGGTGCAGTTATTGTGAATGTCTAAGTGTTTGGATAACTTTACGTGGGTATAATTTATATATCTAATTCTGTTCTCAAGCGGACGCGACGCCTCGTGTTAAACCTCTTCAGAGCGGAATTATTTCACTCTTTTCAGAGAAATGCAAAAGTTGCCAAGAACCGAGAGAAACCTGTCCGCTGTCTGATGAAGATCCTCCAAAGCTGAATGTTCTTTGTATAAAATAGTTTTAATGATTTGCTGTTTTATTACGTTTAAGTAGTCCTGATGTTTAGTTTGCTATTTTAAATTATATTTTGACCTTAATTTGAAAGTCCTATCTCTCTATTTCACAAACAATCTGAAAAGTAATTCCAAATACATCCGTTAATGTGAATAAGAACACTGAAATCCTTGCTTTCGTCTCCCCTGGTGCTTCCGTGCTTCTGTTTAGAACCGTGACGTTTCTTCAGATTGCATCGATCGAGGTCTCTCTGGCATTTGATTGGATGACAAACGTCCCACTTAATGTACAATGGGCTTTAAATGGAGTAGAAGCCAAAATAATCAATAACATGTGACGTCCATTTAAGCGGACGCAGGCTCTGAAAGGTTTTTTTCTGTATTTTTATATTTGCTTTTTGAAAGAAGTTCTCAGCCATCGGTGTGTCGCAGAAAACCAGATCTTAAAACAATGCACCCACAGCGCAAAATCTGTGCATTTTCTTTAAAATGCTGACATAGACTTTATAAAATCGGTAACATACGAGTGCCATTTATTCCAATAAAAAACCTTTCGTACATTAATAGGCCTTGAGTTTAATCCCACTCACAATAATCCAGACAACAGAGTACTTAATAATTTTTTCATGATATCTTCCATTATCTTGTCGGCTTTTTCCCTTTCGAGGTCTCCACAGCGGAATGAACTGCCAACTCCTCTGGCATCTGTTTTATGCGGCGGATGCCCTTCCAGCTGCAACCCATCGCTGGGAAACATCCACACACACTCATTCTCACTCAAACACTATGAACAATCGTTTTCTCCCAATTCTCTTATTCCGCATGTCTCTGGACTCGTGGAGGAAACCGGAGCACCCGGAGTAAACCCACGCGATCACGAGGAGAACATGAGAACTCCACACAGAGATACCAACTGATCCAGCTGAGGCTCGAACCAGCGACCTTCTTGCTGTGAGACGACAGCTACCAACTGCAGCTACCCACTGCGTTACCGTGACGTAAATCGACATTCGTTTTAATTATACGAGCCTCCCCTGGCAATGTGATATGCGGTTTGAGCCAGCTGTGCTTTGTGATGGGTGTTCCAACTCATTTCATGGAGCCGGCTCTTTCAATGCGGCTCCCAATGAAGAGCCGGTGTTGTGTCGAGACAGAAGAAAACGATTAAAATAATTTGTTCGAGAGCTAAATTGACAATACGTTTTCGTCCAGTCTTTATTTATTACACTACAGGTTTGTCTCGTCTTTATTAGTCGACAAAATTGCATAATGATTTTCTTTATTCACGCTGATTTTCTTTATTCACGTCTTTGTCTCGTCTCATACTCGTCCTTTGAAAAGTTAGGGTTAACGACATCAACATCCACACTATGCAACAGAGATCCAATGCATGGGAGAAGCTCAGAAAGCTCAGTGCTGGAGTATGTGTGATGATTTGGCTGTAAAATCTGTCCTCTGATTCAAAAGGAAGTCATCAGCCTCTCCGAAGGGAGTACGGTGGACCTGCGGAAGCCTGGAGAGGACGAGGAGGAGTACTCCGAGATGGCGGATGATGGGATGGAGCCAGAAGAGTGTTTCCCTGAGTGTAAGCCAGCACAGCGTGAAACTAGATGTTCATGTCGCACCAGGAAAGAGTTGGGCGGTTCTGAGTAATCGTCACTTTCTCTCCAGTCTGCATGCAGCGATGCAAGTGTTGCAACATCAACACCACGCAAGGACTGGGACAAGCATGGTGGAGGCTCAGGAAGACTTGCTATCAGATCGTGGAGCACAGCTGGTTTGAGACCTTCATCATCTTCATGATTCTTCTCAGCAGTGGAGCGCTGGTGAGACAACACAATTTTTAAATTCACTAATTAATCTGAAATCTCAAAGACGTGATTACGGGAAAAAAATCTGTTAGTTTCTCAAACAAACATGCTATTTTGGTTCGATTCCTGAACGGCTGCGATCATGAAACTCAATTCAAGGCCTGAAAATCACCAGTTTTTCTTCTCAGGCTACCAAAAATGGAGAGCTCCTGCTAGATGGTCCATTATACTGTGACTAGCCTCTGCAAGAACATTGGGATGATGCGAAATCTCTTAAAATAGAAAACAAAGTATCTTTAGTCAGCTCTACTTGTTTATTAAACAATATATCAGATGATCCAAAGGTCACCAGTGCCACATTGTACTAAAAAACATATGAAAAAACTTCAGCAGCATCTTTCTGTCGCAGTCCAGGAAGGTCCACTTCCAGAAAATCATCAGAAAATATAAAAATCTATGTTATGATTTATGAACTCTAAACTAGTGCATATAATCAACAATATAAATGAGAGGTTTTCCCTCTCGCCAGCGAGGGCACCCTCCAGCAAGTCAATTCAGTCAACTTTTAATCAGTTTTAATTCTCAGTTTCTGGTTTTATATGGAGTTATATGGAGTGTAACAACGTAAGAGATGTGGTGTGTGAAACCGTTGAGTCAAAAGAAGTGCCTCAGCTCTCAAGACTACAAGGACTATGTTAAAAGAAAGTAAGGATATTTGTACACTCACTGGCGAGAAGTAAAGACTTAACCACCAAAAACACCAACAGGGAATCCACGATTACATCGGTCATGGTATTGAGATAAAAACTGTATTATCATGGAGGTCAACGAGGCTCTAGTAGTAAATTATTTCAATCTAATGCTGCAGAAATAAAACTAATAATGGATGAAAGCCATAATCAGTAACAAAGTTGACCATTTGGGTGATTAAAATCCAAATCCAGAGTTTCACAGAGGAGTACCTGACATGTTTTTAAGTTAGTGGATGGAAGGGTTTTTAATTAAAACCTCAAACAGAATTTGTAGTACACTGTGATCTGTGCATACCATAAACATGGTCTGAAGATAGAAAAAGTTACGTTATCCTTATACGGTAAGTAATGAGTAAAAAGGCACAGAACTCCACATGCTTCAGTCCTAACGCAAGTCATCTGCTCTTCTGCAGGCTTTTGAAGACATTTACATCGAGCAGAGGAAGGTGGTGAAGGTGGTGCTGGAGTACGCAGACAAGTTTTTCAGTTACATCTTTGTCCTGGAGATGTTCCTAAAGTGGATCGCGTACGGATTTAAGAAGTACTTCACCAACTACTGGTGCTGGCTGGACTTCCTGATCGTGGATGTGAGTGGAGAAAAACTGCTTGTGGTTTTTTTAGAAGCCGCCTCGTTTTGATGATCATATCAGACTTCTTTGTAGATGACTTTTTACCTTCATTCAGGAACGTTCCACATGTTTTCCAAACCCCGGTCTGAAAATGGCTCAACACAAAAAAAACATGTGTACAACAGGCAGCATGGCCTAGCAAATCCCAAACGACCACATTAGGACTAACACAAATCATTAAATGAAAGTGCATGCACAGTATAGCATAGCTTTGTACCAGAATTTAAATACTTTTAGAAATTCACTCAAAGACGTGTTTTAGACCTGCCCTAGACGGGAACTGTTAGATTCTGCAGAAGACCTGGCGAGAGAAGTTTCTTCAACCTATTTTTTAGTGATGGGAAGTTCGGATCATTTTACCAACTCGGATCTTTGAGTCCAGTTCAGCAAAATGAACCAATCTTTTTTCAAGTAATTTCATTCATTTTAGTAAAATACCAATAAAATGTTTGTGTTTCTTCCCAAACACATTTAGTATCTACACAAACCCGAATCACACTACAAATAAGACAAAACTATAACTCTAGAAGACTGAAATATTTCACATACGCCTACATGAGTCTTTTATTCTGGTTCCGTTCAGCTCTGATCTGTGTTTAGGTTAAAGTCTCATTCGTTCCACACATCACTTCTCTCTGATGGTAACGAGTTCAGTCCGGCCCCGGGGCCTTCTGTCACGTGACGCTCCTAATATTAACCAAACGCAGTTTGAGCCAGAAACAGAAAAGATTCGTTCTTTCCCGAGTCCTCCGCTCCTTTAGTTCTTCAGTCACGTGACGCTCCTAATATTACCCAATTGCAGTTTGTACCGGAAACTGAAAAGAATGATAGGACCCGGAGGATTCGAACAAAGAGAAGTAATCTTTTCTGTTTCCGGCTCGTGACCGCTCCGTAATGTTAACCAAACGCAGTTTGAGCCAGAAACAGAAAAGATTAGATCTTTTTTGAGGCCTCCGGCTCCTTTCGTTCTCTCATCATTAATGATGAGCGCGTTACTCTCAGAAAACCAGAAGGATGCTGCGCATGCGCCACTGAACCAATCCCTCTCCGACACGATTCCTTCCTGCGGAGTCACATTAAAGAGTCGTTCAAAAAGAACGAATCGTGCATGAATGATATATACCTGCAATATATAGTCAAGAGCTTTTTACTCCCTGGTGTTCCTTAATCCACACATGGGAAATAAAATCCGGGTTGGTGCCTATGCAATCCCAAAATGTGCTCGCATGTGTCGGTACAGCTTTAAAAATCCATGCAATAAAATGCAGTCCAATGTCTGTTGATGCCGCCTCGGACAACTGCCCACTTCGCAATAGCTAAAGCACCCCTCGATGAGGCTATATATATCAAACGAGTTTACAGAGTCGTGCTTTAGAGCTTTATCTGAGACTGGAAGTCGATGCTCTAGATGTGTGTTTAACTGCATTCAGTGTCTGAGTCTGCTGTTATTGAGGATTGTCTATGTTAGGAGTTCAGAGATTGACCCAGTGGCTAGTTTTGTGTTAAACTTGAAATAGTTCAAAGCAGTCGATGGTTTAAATTCAGTGAAAGTTACACTTTTCTAAAGTTCGTCGTCTCATCTTTCAGGTTTCCTTGATTAGCTTGGTGGCTAACTCTCTAGGCTACTCTGATTTTGGGGCCATTAAATCTCTAAGAACTCTCCGAGCTCTGAGACCCCTGAGGGCCCTGTCCAGGTTTGAAGGGATGCGGGTAAGATGCCTCCTACGAAAGCCTACGTCAGATCTTCAGTATGCAAGTGCTCAGCTTTATTTCCTCTCCGTTTATCTTCAGGTGGTGGTCAACGCGCTGATCGGAGCCATCCCGTCCATCATGAACGTGCTGCTGGTGTGCCTGATCTTCTGGCTCATTTTCAGCATCATGGGAGTCAATCTGTTCGCTGGGAAATTTGGGAAGTGCGTCAACAGGACGGGACACATCCTCAACGTTAGCACCGTCAACAACAAGACAGAGTGTCTGTCCATGAACAACACTCAGTTCTACTGGACCAAGGTCAAAGTCAACTTCGACAACGTGGGGCTCGGATACCTCTCGCTTCTGCAGGTGGTGAGTGTCTCGAGGAGGGCAGGATTGGCACTGATTTGAAGGAAAGGGGGGTGAGGTGTTTTACTTTGTAGTTTGAATCATTTATAAAGATGAAATGATGTGGCCGATGCCATTTGTAAGTCAAAATTTAAAGTAACAAGGAATAAAAACACACAAGTTGAGATCCGGACTGGACTCCCGGATGTGCGACGGGGATTTATTTAATTCGGCTCATTACGTGACTCTGCCCAATATTGAGAATGTGTAGGCCGCTACACATCTGTCCAAACATTCGGTGTGAAGTTACATGTGTGAACACACCTCGATTGTAAAGCAGCGGGGCCGACAGCGCATCACACCTCTGTTCGAGCCATTGGAACTAAAGGAGTTCAGCTCTGCTATATCGAATTGGTTTTTCACAAGAGAACAACCAATGAAAGCTGCTCTTTTGATGATTTGAATGGGACATGAAAGAGCTACTGGACGGCGCTCGAAACTCACTCCCACTTCAAACTCACGACAGAAAACCTCACTGGAGAACACCGAGATGAACAGCCGAGGAGAATTTAAACATTCAGAAGCTTGTAATGCTGGTGTCCGACCATCAAAAGTTGTTCAATAAAGCCCTCACAGATTATAAGCCAGCCAGCGTGTGGCTGTTCCTCTCTGAGTGGGAAGATTCGCTCTTTTGACTCTTGTTCATTTAAAATAATGATTCATTTGAATGATTCATTTGAATCATAGGTATCAGGAAAAATCGGATCCAATTTCAAAATGTTAAGACAAAGAATAGAGCAAAAAACACTAATATGAGCAAATAAACTATGGTGTCTTCTGATTAATATCACTATAATCCGCACGCACCAAAGAAAACGATAAATTTCGTGAAAAGAGTTATTACTAACGAGTCAGATTCTTTCTTTTCATGAATGACATCACTACACATGAGCGCCAACCAATGGCAAGGAGCATCACTTGTTTTAACACTAGTTTGTGAAATGCACCCCGCAGAGAAGAATCCGAGGATTGGTGCCAATCTCAGTTCGGAGAGATGTGTAGCAGCCTTCACTAGTCCTGTTAGCACAGAACAGTGTTGTTTTAAGCACTGATTTGTCAAAAAAGTGCAAGGGACAGGCCTCAATTTCATTATCATGTTCCTGGCTTTCCAATCTATGGCCATTACAAAACAACTCCTTAAAAAATACAGTAAATCCATTCCTTCGAGTCTGTTGGGGAATCGTCCCCTTTTTGTTTAGGTAGCTAAGCCAGACTTCTTCAGAGTCCACGCTGCGCCTCAACCTAACATCTACATCATAGAACCCTCAGTCAGGCTATCACGTGTA
This sequence comes from Danionella dracula, assembly GCA_900490495.1. Classification (NCBI taxonomy): domain Eukaryota; kingdom Metazoa; phylum Chordata; class Actinopteri; order Cypriniformes; family Danionidae; genus Danionella; species Danionella dracula. The sequence continues at coordinate 31,622 of UELW01000282.1, forward strand.
GCCATAGTAACCCCATCCCAACACACGCTAGCTTAATAGCGTGCTTGGTGACCCGGTCTTGAAAAGATGCTCTGAAACGCAAGACTGAAAAGCCCTATTTCAACCAAAAAAATGTGCTCACTTATTAAATCTGATTTTATCTCTTGGAATGATGTGACTTTGCGTTGAGGGATTAGTTATGTTTGGTATCACGCAGGGGTTATCTTTCTTTGGATTAAAGTGGTCTGAATGAATTAAAACCATTTTTTTGTGTGTGTGTTTTTAGGCAACGTTCAAAGGCTGGATGGAAATCATGTATGCTGCTGTGGATTCCAGAGGGGTAAGCATGCTCTGCCTACCAACAGAATGAAAAAAGTAGCACTCTCGTGAAACAAATTAAGACAAAAGAGAAAAACACAGAGAATAAAGTACATTTTGGATTAAATTTGTTGAGAAAGTCTTTGACGCTTGAAAGGATATGTTGATACAAGACATTGGTTTTGAAAAAGGCACCTTCCATATTTAACCTTTGTGGGGTATTCCCATTTTAAAAGCAATTAAAAATCTAAAATTTACTCCATAACACATTAATATAAATGACTTATCTCAAATTCAAACAATATAGAGAGTTATTGCAACCAGTCCCTACTACTAGAAAAGAACATACACTTGTAACAATTTTATTCTTGTAACAATTAGAAATGGGTCAATTTGACCCGAAGGCCACACAAGGGTTAAACACTTAAACACAATATTACCTGTAATAATACAAATAAATACAGATTTTAGTTATTTAGCTGCACTGAAAAATAGTTTCAATAAACATTGTTAATTAAAAACATACTTTTGCAGGTGTGCTACAACGCCCCAAAAAAGAAGATTTTTTTGGTAGAATTTCTCAATATTATTAATCTAAAGATATATAAAGAGAGAGAGAGAGACGGAGACAGAGAGAGAGAGAGAGGGAGAGAGAGAGAGGGAGGGAGAGAGAGAGAGCGAGAGAGAGAGAGAGAGAGAGAGATGTGTCCGGGCAAAAGGAACTGTCTGGAAAGCATGTACTTTATTCGCTGCAAAAAATACTTTTAATATAATTTTTTACGTTTTCTTGGTAGAATGAGGAGCTCCGGCTATTAAATGGTAGGGCAAACACTAATATTTCTGAAGACCAAAAAGGAAAACCTCCAGTGCTATTTGAAACGTGATCAATCCACAACAAACAGCAGTTAAAACATGAACCACACGACAGCCTTATGTGCCAAACACATGCGGAAAACACGCGACGACATTAAAATGGTTTGTAAGTCAACATTCCATATTTTGCTTGTTCTCCAGGTTGAAGAGCAGCCCATCAGAGAGATCAACCTCTACATGTACCTCTACTTCGTGATCTTCATCATCTTCGGTTCCTTCTTTACCTTGAATTTGTTCATCGGCGTCATCATCGACAACTTCAACCAGCAGAAAAGAATGATAGGTGCTTACCTGTGATTTTGTTTACGAAAGCGGGTACCATTACATTCAAGGTGTTCTACGAATCTAACATCAGCTTGTTTTGTGTGCTACAGGCGGCCAGGATATCTTCATGACAGAGGAGCAGAAAAAGTACTACAACGCGATGAAGAAACTCGGAACGAAAAAGCCGCAGAAACCAATTCCAAGACCTGTGGTACGTGATCGTTGTGCAAACATTTTTCCAAGAACAAAAAAAATCTGAATAATTCCATAACTACGCTCTCATTCTCCTCTAGAACATCATTCAAGGATTCTTCTTCGACTTGGTGTCTAAGCAAGCCTTTGATATCACCATCATGATGCTCATCATCCTCAACATGATAACCATGATGGTCGAGACCGATGGACAATCTGCTCGCATGGAGTCTGTCCTCAATAACATCAACCTGGCGTTCATCGTCATCTTCACTACGGAATGCCTCATCAAGATATTTGCCCTGCGCTGTTATTTCTTCACCATTAGTTGGAACATATTTGACTTTGTAGTCGTCATTCTGTCCATCGTTGGTAAGTGCACGACTTTACAGTCTGGTAAGTGGTACGTACAGATCGATCCCTTCCTTGCTGAAAAGACCAACTTGGTTTATTTTAAATCAGTGAACTCATCTCTAGGTGGTCACCGTGATTGTGAAGCCAAGGTTTGGTCTAATTGTTAAGGAGTTTGTACGCAACACCAGCTTGTCTTTTCAACAGGGTTGCTGTTGAAACAATTTCATAGCTATCTTGGAATTTCTCGAGGCGATTGATTGGTCTGCGTCTGTTGATCGAGTGTTGTTTCTCGCAGGAATCGTGCTGGCGGATATCATCGAAAAATACTTTGTCTCCCCGACTCTCTTTCGAGTGATACGTTTGGCGAGAATAGGACGTGTTCTTCGTCTAATACGAGCGGCAAAGGGAATACGAACTTTGCTTTTTGCCTTAATGATGTCGCTTCCGGCTTTGTTCAACATCGGCCTCCTGCTCTTCCTGGTCATGTTCATCTACGCCATTTTTGGTATGGCTAACTTCGCCTACGTCAGGAAGCAGGGTGGGATTGATGACATGTTCAACTTTGAAACCTTCGGGAACAGCATGATCTGTCTTTTCCAGATCACCACATCGGCCGGTTGGAATAACCTTCTGGATCCCATTCTCAACAACTCTCCAGAAGAGTGCAGCTCTAGCTTCTTCCACACCGGCACCAACGCTAAAGGGAACTGCGGACACCCGTCCATAGGGATCACCTTCTTCGTGAGCTACATCATCATCTCCTTCTTGATCGTCGTCAACATGTACATCGCCATCATCTTGGAGAACTTCAGCGTGGCCACCGAGGAGAGCACAGAACCTTTAAGCGAGGACGACTTCGAGATGTTTTACGAAGTCTGGGAGAAGTTTGACGTCGAGGCCAGTCATTTCATCGAGTACTCCAAACTCTCGAATTTCGCCGACAGCCTTTCCGAACCTCTCCGCATCGCCAAACCTAACAAAATCAAACTCATCCGCATGGATCTACCCATGGTGAGCGGTGACCGGATACACTGCCTGGACATCCTCTTCGCCTTCACCAAGCGAGTTCTTGGGGAGACCGGAGAAATGGATGCGCTTAAGCAACAAATGGAGGAGAAGTTCATGATGACGAACCCTTCCAAGATATCTCACGAACCCATCACCACGACGCTGCGGCGCAAGCAAGAGGAGCTTTCGGTGACTCAGATACAGCGTGCCTTCAGGGCACATCTGCTTAGACGCCAAATGAGGCAGGCGTCTTACTTATACAGGCACATAAACCAGGAGACTTCATGGTCAGAAGAGGACGACGCTCCAGAGCATGAGGGACTCATAGCGTCTCTGATGGAAGAGAACTACGGCCCTGATAAAGGCCCAGTGGTGGAAAGGCTATGCTTAGCGTCCTCTCCTCCATCTTACGAAACAGTGTCACAGAGCCCAAGCGCCGGTTTCAAGATCTCTAGATCTAGAGAGCCTCAGAAATCAGAAGAGACGTATGCAGAGACCTTTCTTTAGGAACCATTTCTACATAAACCCACGTTCTTGTTTTTCAGCACCATGTTCAACACGATCAGAATGAAAGCAAGATTTCACTTTTTAATGGAGCGCTCCATTGTTTGGAAATAGGGTCCATTGTACACAGAGCTCGCTGTATTTTGCTAGAACTTTGCGCATAGATCTTTGAATCAGATTAGACCAGTAGCTGAATGACCAAAGAGCTTCGTTACGGGTTCAAATTAGAGACATTTCAAAGTGGAGCTGCTGAGGGACTCAAAGGTTTTCAACATGAGAGGGGAGAAGTGTTTACAGCTGCAAATCAATGAAGTACTGGGTGTTTTGTGGCTTACTCCAAATTTATGACTCGAGATGGTTTAGTGTCGTCTTAAACCAAAGACAGCTTTTTTTTTTTCCAAAGATGCACCTTCTAAATGATTGATAATAAATATTTGCCCCCTCTAGACTATCACTGCAACTTTCAGAACCTTCAGAAGGCCATATTTATCCTGAACAATGTATTTTAATCTCCTTAAATGGTTGTGTTGCTCAAAACAATGCGTGTACCCCCTTTTCCTCCCACTGCCATGCTTCCAACATGCCCCCTGCTGGGTTTAGCTCGTAGTCACACAGAAAAATCAACTCATTTATGACATGAAACGCACGATACGTTCATATTTTGGTTAGACAAAAAACAGTTTTGGGGTCGTGTTTTGGGGTTGCTGTTCATTGTTTATTGACGCGGTTCTGCTACAGTTTACTTCCGGCTCAGTCAGCACGTACGTTCTTCATTGCAATGAGCCGCATTAGTGCATTAGTAGAGTAGTGTGCATGCTACAGCAGGGTTGCAGTAGAGTAGTGCGCATGCTACAGCAGGGTTGCAGTAGAGTAGTGCGCATGCTACAGCAGGGTTACAGTAGAGTAGTGCGCATGCTACAGCTAGGTTGCAGTAGAGTAGTACGCATGCTACAGCAGGGTTACAGTAGAGTAGTGCGCATGCTACAGCTAGGGTGCAGTAGAGTAGTACGCATGCTACAGCAGGGTTACAGTAGAGTAGTGCGCATGCTACAGCAGGGTTGCAGTAGAGTAGTACGCATGCTGCAGCAGGGTTGCAGCAGAGTAGTGCGCATGCTACAGCAGGGTTGCAGTAGAGTAGTACCCATGCTACAGCAGGGTTACAGTAGAGTAGTGTGCATGCTACAGCAGGGTTGCAGTAGAGTAGTGCGCATGCTACAGCAGGGTTGCAGTAGAGTAGTGCGCATGCTACAGCAGGGTTACAGTAGAGTAGTGCGCATGCTACAGCTAGGTTGCAGTAGAGTAGTACGCATGCTACAGCAGGGTTACAGTAGAGTAGTGCGCATGCTACAGCTAGGGTGCAGTAGAGTAGTACGCATGCTACAGCAGGGTTACAGTAGAGTAGTGCGCATGCTACAGCAGGGTTGCAGTAGAGTAGTACGCATGCTGCAGCAGGGTTGCAGCAGAGTAGTGCGCATGCTACAGCTGGGTTGCAGTAGAGTAGTACGCATGCTACAGCAGGGTTACAGTAGAGTAGTGCGCATGCTACAGCAGGGTTGCAGTAGAGTAGTACGCATGCTGCAGCAGGGTTGCAGCAGAGTAGTGCGCATGCTACAGCTGGGTTGCAGTAGAGTAGTACCCATGCTACAGCAGGGTTACAGTAGAGTAGTGCGCATGCTACAGCTAGGTTGCAGTAGAGTAGTACGCATGCTACAGCAGGGTTACAGTAGAGTAGTGCGCATGCTACAGCAGGGTTGCAACTAAAGTGTGCAGGGCTCCGGACTTTAATGACTGGATTTGAGGGACCCTGCTCTACAAGAATGCAACCAAAAAAATACACATGAAACGTTAAAAATAAAATACTCTCCAGAACCAATTCAATCATATTCAAAAAGAGCCCAACTAACACATAAATTAATTTTTTTTAAACTAAACATTCTACATTTCCCCCTTTCCACATTGACGATTGGTACCTCCCAAATTTTAGTGGAAAACCCCAATTTTGGTGGGAAAAAGGAAACAAAAGGGCTTCATTGTCTGTTTTTAAGGAAAACGAGGATAAACATTGTGAGTATTGCTAATGTTTGTTGCATTCATCAACTGTAACATGTTTGCTACTGGTATAAAAATGCTACCGGTCTAATCCAAACCAATGATCTATGCTAAGCTAAGCTAAAGTGCTGCCGGAGGACACTTGTCTGAGAACGAGCGTGTAACACAAGGGTAGGAAAGCTGTGTGGATATCAGCGTTTGTTTCTGCAGAGAGAATGTGCTTCATTGCTGCCGAGTTGCTCATATCACAACTGTATTATATTGCACAGATGTTATTTTGATTGTTTCCTCTAAAGGTTTTTCCCAGGATTACACAATCTGAGCAGTTTTCAGAAGCGGGGATTAAGAGGGGAATGTTATCACATTTTAAACTTGACGAGAGGGACTGGTGCGGGGAGAAATGATCCTGGAGGGCCAAACCAGTTATTCAGCGGGAGCGCCAGTTTTCAGGGCGTTTGTGGTTCTGTTGGTGAACGAAGGGTTTTAAAAGAGTCGATCTTTTAATGTTCACGCTCAGATGACTGCGTGTTATTCCAAAGAGAGAGAGACGCTGGCATTTTATGAAACCCTTTTTTAAGTACGATTTGACAACTGTAGCCAAATATTTGGAATTACATTTATACCACAGTTGACGTGCAAAAGATCTTATTTTAATCCTGCAGAAGCATTTAGTGTGTGCAATAAACCAACTTTGTGTGCAGAAAGGCACTTTTAGCATGTAAATAGGCCGTTCATGGTCCAAAATGTAAAATTTGGTGTGCAAAAAAAGCATTTTGAGTAATTTAATGTTGCATTTAGAGTGTGCAAAAGGCTGTTGGAGCCTACTGCAAGGCACGCAGAGCATGCAATCGAGCATTCTAAAGATGTAAAAATACATTTACAGTTCACAAAAAGGCACTTTGGGGTGCAATTTTAATGTGCAATTTGAGTGCAAAAGAGCCTTTGAGCATTCTGTAAGGCAATTTGAACATGCAAATTGAGATGCAAAAGTGCCTTTAGAGTGCACAAAAAGGCATGTTGCACATGCAAAAAGGCATATTTAGTGTGCAATACTGCCTTTTGAGTGCAATAAAGCATTTACTGTGTGCAAATGGCTCTTTGAGCATTCTGGAGAGCACTTTTAGCATTCAATCAAGCATTCTGAAGATGCAAAAATTGCATTTAGAGAACGAAAAATGCCAATGAGCTTGCAAAAAGTGTGCCTTTTTTGTGTGCAATAATGCATTTTAAGAGCAATTTGAGCATAACAGGCACTTAAGAGTGTGCAATTTGAAAGTTTGTGAAAAACAGCAATTTGTTTAATATAATAATACATTGTGAGTGTGCAAAAAGGCTCTTTGAGCATGCTATCAAGCATTCTACAGATGCAAAAAATGCATTCTGAGTGTACAAAAAGGAACTTTGGGCATGCAAAAAGGCATTTTAATGTGCAATACTGCAATTTGAGTGCAATAAAGCATGCAAAAGGCTATTTGAGCCTGCTGTAAGGATATTTAAGCACGCAATCAAGCATTCCCAAGATGCAAAATGCATTTAGAGTGTGCAAAAGGTATTGCTTGTGTGCAGTAATGTTTTTAGTGTGCAATAACAGATGTAGAGTTTTAGCAAAAGTCTCATTTGAGCGTGCTCCATGGCAATTTGAGTGTGTAAAAACAAATTTGAGCAAAAATTATGCCGATTTTAATGTACGACTACAAATTTAAGGGGAGGGGGGACAATTTGTGTTGTATAAAAGTGCATTTAGAGGATTTAAAAGTCTCTAAACACATGTAAAACACTATAAGAATGCTGCACGGCGATTAAAGTGTTCAAAAAGGCAATTGGAGCATGCAAATGAGAAATTTGGTTTGGAAAAAAAGCTTTTTGTACAATGCTATACTGCGCTCTGAGTGCGACAATGCAAAAGACATTCGTGAGACCGAGATCCGTGAGATATCGAGATCAAGACGCTGTCAGCTTGCAGTAAAGCATTGAAAATTCCTTTTTGCTCGCTTGAAATAGGATCTTCCGCTTGAGAAATGTGGCCAAAATGTACTTGTTCATAAATAAAGTGCGGAAGGGGAAGAGTACGGATGAAAGTAACATGTACAACGCTGTCCTCATCACCAGGAAACCGTCTCTCCTTTCCTCTGAACTTAGCGTCTCCTGTGCTCGGTTCACGATAACGAGGGTCCCGGGGGCGTCCTGGGACCCGCAGACTGCTGTTAGCGCAAACTGTTAGCGTCAGACGAAAGGAGGAACACTTGAAATGACCTGTATAAAGTTACCACTGCTTTTAAGTGTGTAGCGTCGTTTTTATTGACAGTAAATGTCATGCCGTACGTACATGGAATATCTTTATGTTTTACGTACCCTTACAGGGTGGCGCAGTGGGTGGCGTGATCGCCTCACAGCGAGAAGGTCGCTGGTTCGAGTCTCGGCTGGAGTTTGCACATTCCCGTGGGTTTCAAGTCCCAACAGGTCCAAAGCAGAGGTGAAATGTGTGCAGTGTTTGAGTGTGAATGCATGCGTATGGGTGGTCTCCGCTGCATAAAACATCACACGCATCGACTACAGATTAAAGGACTAAGCCCAAAAGAAAATGGATGGACGGCGCCCCCCCTGTGTTCTCGTGCGTAACCCTTATGGCGCTACGTAACACAAATCCAGAGCTTCGGTCGTAAAAAAGGCAGTTGTTGACGCTAACTGCTACCTTCAACGTTGTGTGGCGATGGAGCCAATTTGGCTCCAAACGTTTGCCCTTTCTCCGGCTCAGGGTGAGGCGGCTCAAATCCCCGCGAGCAGCTGCGCCCGCAGGATAATCCAGCACTAAAGCATCACTTCTTTTAATTACGCGCAAACGCACTCGTCTTGTCCTGAAGGCTGCGCTCGATCACAGACCTCAGAAAGTGAGTTTTTAAGTCATTTTTTTGTATTAATAGTAAAATTGTATGATTAACAACAGGCCTCATACACGAGAGCCATTCCTGAAATGCTTAAAAAAATAGTATAAAAAAGAATGAGGCAGCGTGCTGGAGCTGATGTTTAAACATCTGCACATGTGGCTCGGATTAGCGCTCATTATTAAAGATTAAAATGCACTATAACTAATTACACCAACACGCACACGCCTCGTCATCATCTTTAGAACACGTCAAGAACAGGACCCAGAAGACTCGCAAAAACCCTGATTTGAGCTGCGGATCGAGCCTACGCACCCTACTGTTTATTTATTTGGTCTATTCGATCCCATTAATCGGGTGTGACGTCACGCGATGACGTCATCACGCGCTCCGTTCAGGAGTGCAGCGTCATCTAACAACCGAAAACTCGATCTGCTTCTGGAAGAACGGCGTCCATCTGTTGCTGCGCGTCAGCTCTGAGAAGTCCTCAGGAGCGCTGAGGGTTCTCTTCCCACAAGGGCCCTGAAGATCAGGCTTCGCTCGCGAGATGTTTTCATTGATGACCAGAGGCAGATGTTCATCTCAACGAGGAGATACTGAACGCGTCCGCGTGTGCATCATCAAGAACATACTCCGGATGAAACGCAAAGCGCTTTAAGAACGCTGGAAGTCTGCAAAAACACAAATCGGGCGTGTAATGGAACTAAAGAGCGTTCTGTGCGAAAAACCGATCCGTCCTGAGAGCGATGCTGCGCTCAGAATGCGCAGAAGGCCCTTTGCGCATGCGACCAAGCGTTCTGAAGATGCAAAAATCAATTTAGAGTCCACGTCAAACTAATATTTTATTAGTTTATATATATATATTTATTCAAAATATATATATCCGTAATAGATTTATCACATTTATTCAAATTGATGTAGACCCACACACATGTTTATAGGTAGAAATAAACAAGTTACTTGTTTTTTAATTGTTTAATTTGGACAGAAAACGTGTAACAAGCTCGTATAAGAAATTAAGCACATAAAAGTCGATCCAAGCACGGTGGCGCAGTGGGTAGCACGGTGGTCTCACAGCAAGAAGGTCTCTGGTTCGAGCCTGGGCTGGGTCAGTTGGTATCTCTGTGTGGAGTTCTCATGTTCTCCTCGTGATCGCGTGGGTTTACTCCGGGTGCTCCGGTTTCCTCCACGAGTCCAGAGACATGCGGAATAAGAGAATTGAGTAAGAACGATTGTTCGTAGTGTTTGAGTGAGAACGAGTGTGTGTGGATGTTTCCCAGCGATGGGTTGCAGCTGGAAGGGCATCCGCCAGATGAGGGCATGTGCCATAAGAGTTGGAAATAGCCGACAAGAAAATGGATAAGACAAAATAATAATTTTCACAGTATAAAGAAGATTTATGCATATTTTCTGTATTTTTATTAATAGATTTTCTAGAGACTAGAATTATCAAAGCAAACGGTGACCATAATATCTTAACTGTTCAGTTATTCCACAAACAATGAGTGTGTCGTCAAAACCATATATATTTTTATTTTACAACAAATAACCCGATAAACTCAACACACCTCTCCTCTTCTCAAAGAAGCCGTAGCCTCTCTGTGATGTTCGTTCTGGTGATAAAACATCCGCCTCGAAGCTTCCAGCGGCAAACATCTGTCAGCGCCTTCCTGCAGCGCGAGCTCACACTGCCCTCTGCTGCTCGAGAGAGGCAACAGCTGGAAAACACCGAGAGCTTAGATTGCATAATAACATAAGTATTGCACAGATATAGATATAAAAATTGCACAAATGATTAATTAATTGCCTAATAACATAAGTATTGCACAAATATAGATATAAAAATTGCACAAATTATTAATTAATTGGCTAATAACATAAGTATTGCACAAATATAGATATAAAAATTGCACAAATGATTAATTAATTGCCTAATAACATAAGTATTGCACAAATATAGATATAAAAATTTAACAAATGATTAATTAATTGCCTAATAACATAAGTATTGCACAAATATAGATATAAAAATTGCACAAATTATTAATTAATTGGCTAATAACATAAGTATTGCACAAATATAGATATAAAAATTGCACAAATGATTAATTAATGGCCTAATAACATAAGTATTGCACAAATATAGATATAAAAATTGCACAAATGATTAATTAATTGCCTAATAACATAAGTATTGCACAAATATAGATATAAAAATTGCACAAATGATTAATTAATGGCCTAATAACATAAGTATTGCACAAATATAGATATAAAAATTGCACAAATGATTAATTAATGGCCTAATAACATATGTATTGCACAAATATAGATATAAAAATTGCACAAATGACTAATTAATTGCCTAATAACATATGGATTACACAAATATAGATATAAAAATTGCACAAATTATTAATATATTGCTGAAATATGGATAAAATGCACAAACTATTAATATATTGGCAAAATAGGTATTTATTGCACATTTATTGAATATATATTACACATTTGAGGTAGTGCAAATGGTGGATCGGTGTTTAATTTAAATAAGACGTTTACTAAGCTGAGATTTTAAACACAAGGCTCACAGAAGAGTCTTGTTTTAGTGTAATTCGTTTTGAAGAGGCTATCTGTATGAAAGTTATTAAAACCAAATTAAATAAATGACATTATTGTGCATTATTTCTTTGATGTTGGAGGGTTTCCAGGTTCAGCCGCTCAAATGCTCCGAGCACAAGGTTCGACTGAAAGCTGTTTTTGTTGCTTCTTCTTCAGCAGCTTACCTTAACGCTACTACTACACCACCACCCCGACATCCAGGAGAGCCTCCTGAGAGCATCAGCTTAGAGAAGATCCCAAAGGAGCTCTTCATCATACACAGAGAAAACTGGCAGATTAAGCAAATAACACGTGGCTCAATAAACGAGATCAAAGTAAACGCGCCCCGCTTCATTCTAAACCACTTCAGTGAGAACGTGAGTCCGTTTATTACATATTCTGACTTCTACATGATGCAACGCTCTACATCTGCTAATACATTTCAATTAAAACTAAAGTAATTGTTTTAAAAATAGAGGGGGGGGGGGTAGAGAGAAGACAAAGAGAAAGAGCAAAAGGGAGCAAGCGAGTGAACAGAAAAAGAAAGCAAGGAGCGAGAGAGGAGAGCGAAAGAAAGCAAGGAGCGAGAGGACAGAGAGAAAGAAAGCAAGGAGCGAGATGACAGAGAGGAGGAGCCAGAAAAGAGAGAGAGAGGACAGAGGAGAAAATAGCAGACAGAGAGAAAAGGGGAGGGGAGAGAGAGATGAAAGGAAGAGCTAGGTGGAGCGAGGGTGAAGGAGCAGGGAGAAAAAGAGCAAGAAGTGAGAGAAGAGAAAGAGAGCAAAAAGAAGCGAGCGAGAAAGGACAGAAAGCAAGGAGGACAAAAGAAAAGAGAGGAGAAAGAGCAAGGAGGAGTGAGAGGACAGAGAGTACAAAGAGAGAGAGAAAAGGAGGAGCCAGAGAGGACAGAAAAGAGAGATGAAAGAGAGGATGGAGATAAGAAAGAATGAGAGGCGAAAGAGCGCAAGAAGAGAGAGAGGATGGAGATAAGAAAGAATGAGAGGCGAAAGAGCGCAAGAAGAGAGAGAGGATGGAGATAAGAAAGAATGAGAGGCGAAAGAGCGCAAGAAGAGAGAGAGGATGGAGATAAGAAAGAATGAGAGGCGAAAGAGCGGAAGAAGAGAGAGAGGATGGAGATAAGAAAGAATGAGAGGCGAAAGAGCGCAAGAAGAGAGAGAGGATGGAGATAAGAAAGAATGAGGCGAAAGAGCGCAAGAAGAGAGAGAGGATGGAGATAAGAAAGAATGAGAGGCGAAAGAGCGCAAGAAGAGAGAGAGGATGGAGATAAGAAGAGAGGACAGAAAAAGGAGAGAGGGAAAAGGAGGGAGAGAGAGAAAGGAGTTAAAAACCATGATCACAGAAAAGCAGTTGTCCATTAAACGACATTACAACAGAATAAAATACTTTCTAGAGTTCTAAAAGGAGCGAGAGATTTCTGAGGAGGAGAAGAGAAGAGCAGACGCTTTCAAGTGATAAACAAGAGAAATTTAATTCAACCGAATACTGAACATGGCAGCAAAATCTGGGAACACAACACACAGGTACGACATTAGCAGCGTAAAAAACAACCCTCAAATAAAAACATCCACCTGCACGGCATCATGGGAAACCTACTCACGTAGTCCTACAGGAGAAACACGGACTACGTCAGCTAGCGGATCCGCTGAGGTCATTAGCGTCTTTAATATCATTATAATAATAATAATACACACATCAACACCTGATAGGATACAACGTTTGGCTTCAACTACGTTTGCACAACTTGCACTGCAATACCTTAATTATACGTCAAATCCCTGATTTGATAAAAGACACGGTCGTAACAACCCTTAAAGAGACAGTGCGCGCAAGAAAGAAATCCAGCTGTTAGCTGCCACCGGCTAACACAGCAGCGCCGAGTCGTTCGTGAACCTTTCGTTCTCAAAGAACGAATCTTTACAGAGAGTTGCGAACTACTCTTCCAAGTGAAAGATTCGTTCTCTATATCTCGTTCAATCTCACGATTGATTTCCAATGAACGGATACAGAAAAGAGCAGTTCATTTGAATCGCTCTTCAACTCGTTCTTATCGTTCTCGATGCTTCTCGATGAACTCAGAGCCGGATACAGAAAAGAGCAGTTCATTAGAATCGCTCTTCAACTCGTTCTTATCGTTCTCGATGCTTCTCAATGAACTCAGAGCCGGATACAGAAAAGAGCAGTTCATTAGAATCGCTCTTCAACTCGTTCTTATCGTTCTCGATGCTTCTCGATGAACTCAGAGCCGGATACAGAAAAGAGCAGTTCATTAGAATCGCTCTTCAACTCGTTCTTATCGTTCTCGATGCTTCTCGATGAACTCAGAGCCGGATACAGAAAAGAGCAGTTCATTAGAATCGCTCTTCAACTCGTTCTCATCGTTCTCGATGAACTCAGAGCCGGATACAGAAAAGAGCAGTTCATTAGAATCGCTCTTCAACTCGTTCTTATCGTTCTCGATGCTTCTCAATGAACTCAGAGCCGGATACAGAAAAGAGCAGTTCATTAGAATCACTCTTCAACTCGTTCTTATCGTTCTCGATGCTTCTCGATGAACTCAGAGCCGGATACAGAAAAGAGCAGTTCATTAGAATCGCTCTTCAACTCGTTCTTATCGTTCTCGATGCTTCTCAATGAACTCAGAGCCGAATACAGAAAAGAGCAGTTCATTAGAATTGCTCTTCAACTCGTTCTTATCGTTCTCGATGCTTCTCAATGAACTCAGAGCCGAATACAGAAAAGAGCAGTTCATTAGAATCGCTCTTCAACTCGTTCTTATCGTTCTCGATGCTTCTCAATGAACTCAGAGCCGGATACAGAAAAGAGCAGTTCATTAGAATCGCTCTTCAACTCGTTCTTATCGTTCTCGATGCTTCTCAATGAACTCAGAGCCGGATACAGAAAAGAGCAGTTCATTAGAATCGCTCTTCAACTCGTTCTTATCGTTCTTATTCTCAAAATTAAGATTTTTGTCTCGTACTGAAGCTTAACATAGCTTTTATTGGTCCGTTAACTGCTTTGAATTGCAATATCGTGATTGAAAAGTGCAAAAACTAAAATCTGAAACCAATATTGCGCGTTTTGTCTGTTTTTCCTGAAGATGTAATTGTGCGTTACACAAAAATCTCAACAATCTCTCCAATAAAATAAAGAATGTCGTATTAAAACAATAAAAGTTAACGCTTATAAACAACGAGGCAGGTTTTATCTGGTCATAGAGACATTTTTTTAAATAAAACAAATTCTACAGTTCTAGAACAGTTCTACAAATTAACACAGTTCTAGAATAACCAAAACATTTTTTATTCTATACACTAAATTAGATATGTTCTAATTTAAAGGGGTTTGTTTTGGTTGGTTTGCCCCAGTTTAATAGTTTATCATCTTTATTCGAGTTATTTTGAAAGGCTGCAGAGCATAAAATAGCAGTTTTTTTACAAATAACACAGAGATAAATCAGTTAAACTAGTATTCACTCATAGGATTGTTCCATCAGACGCTGATGAGAAAAGAAACTGGGGAAAACCAAACAAAAGGGTCAAAAACAACCACTTTAAATAACAAAAATACTTTATTTTAATCCACTTCGAACTTAAAAAAAGAAAACAAATGACAATCATTTCAAACACGTTTGAGCTCTGTAAAAAGTTTTCTTTTGAGGACAGAAAATAAACACAACTGCACACGATGCTAACGCTGTGATCGCGGTTGGTGTTAATTTGATCAAATCATCGAGGGACTTTTATTTTAAAATTGCATATGTGCTAAAATAGTATCTTCACGCAGCCTTTTCTCCACAAAATAAACCCTGCTAAAAATTCTTTCGCTTCTGCTCAATGTTTAACGATTGATTGACTTCACGAGATCTCATCATCACTGCCGCACACAATCTGATCTGATCTTGTGAGAGCGTGAACACATCGTTTTAGCAATTAAAAACTGAGTTCAGAGGTCTGCACTGTACATTCGAAGCCATTTTTTTCCTTTTTGGGTGCACTGTCCCTTTAAGATAGAGACAAGGAATACCACACAAACTCAAACTGCAAAAATAATAAAGAGATATAGAGAGAGAGAGAGAGAGGAGGGAGGGAGAGAAGCTGAAGAGACAGGAAGGAGGGATAAGAGAGAAGAGTGGCGAGAGAGAGGGGAAAGGGGAGTGTGAGAGAGAAGAGAGGGGTGAGAAAAAGAGAGGAGGGAGAGAGAGAGAAAGAGAGGAAAGGGGAGAGTGAGGAGAAAGAGAGAGAAGAGGGATGAGAAAAAGAGAAAGAGGAAAGGGAAGAGTGAGAGAGGAGAGGGGTGAGAGAAAAAGAGAGAGGAAAGGGAGAGAGAAAGAGAGGAAAGGGGAGAGTGAGAGGAGAAAAAGAGAGAGGAGAGGGGAGAGAGAAAAAGATAGAGGGGAAATAGAGGAAGAGAGAGGAAACAGGAGAGTGAGGAGAAAAGAGAAAGAGAGGAGCTGAAGAGACAGGAGCGAGAGAGATAGAAGACAGAGAAAAAGAGAGAGAGAGGTTTGCATGTCCTTGTTGAACCTGCAGATGTGGAACTCAAAGAAGCCGATGCTTCGAGAAGCACATGGAGCACCAGATCGAGGAGATAAGAGCACCATCCGCTGGAGGAGCCGTCAGAAACCAGAGTCACAGGAAAGCAGCTGTCCATTAAATTATATTGCTAGCACAAAAACATAATCACATACTTTATATTCCGAGCTATAAAAAGAGTCAGGAGGTCTGAGGTATATATATATATATATATCTGTGGTCACTGAGCGCGTGAGGGAGAGGGTCCGTGATGCT
This sequence comes from Danionella dracula, assembly GCA_900490495.1. NCBI lineage: Eukaryota > Metazoa > Chordata > Actinopteri > Cypriniformes > Danionidae > Danionella > Danionella dracula. The sequence continues at coordinate 47,454 of UELW01000282.1, forward strand.
GTAGTGAAGCCGCTCCGGGGCCGGCGGCTTCGGACATTCGGCTCGCTCTGGTGAACTTATTGCCAGATCTGAGGAGAACCACCGCGTTCCGACTGAGCGACCGACGCCAATCCACGGGCGAGAAAAGCTCCGGGTCGAGCTCTTGCAGCGGAGGAAACAACCCGCGAGACGCTCAATGGTGCGTCTGCAGTTCACGGTTTTCCTTTAAACGGGAAAATAACGAGAAAGAATCACGCGAGGAAAGCTTCCCTTAAAAGACTAATTTAGTCGGATTTGAATCCCAACGTCTTGAATCCATTTCTTTTCCTAAATCTGAGCAGATTTTCAAGTTTGTTGCTTTTATTTTTATTTGATACCAAATTAAAATGCAACATCTTTATTTTCGATGTACTAAAGACAACTTGTAGTGTGTTTTTATTCATATTTTTGCAAAAACATAAAAAAAAGGGTTAAAAACGAAGATTTGCAGGGCTGTCACAAGCAGTAGTTTTAATGTGATTGGATGCATCTTTAAAATGCTGAAAAAAAAATAGTATTTTTGTTGCGATTTGTTTATTCGATCCTTTTCTTTTAACTTATCAATGCTCACTAAAGAGAAGCGGACTTAATTTGAGACATAGAAAACACTAAAAGAGCACATAAAAGTTGTACTTGTGAAATAAACCTGTTAAACGGAACGCGTTCTCCTCCATTTCATGAATTTTCATTGGTTTAATTCATCGGTTATTTCGGTTAAAAAGACAACTGTGATGTGACTCTTCCTCCGCCCCTCGAGATGCTTCCAGACCCGGAGTTTTCTGGCCAGGACTGGCTGCTGAGAACTATTGCTCCGCCCGCGAGCGCTCACGCAGAGTTTTACCTGAGTAGTGGTGTGGTGGATAAAAACATCACACTTCCTGATGCACCGGGACGCTCCGCAGTGATTGAAAGAATAAAACCGGCAGAATGCTGAACCGCGCCCGTGGCACTTCTCACTCCGCACGACGAACAGATGCTACATCAAAAACAAACAAACAAACACAATACTCGATCCCAACGCTCCCGGTGGCGCCGCGCTCCATCGAGTCCCGCTGCCTCCGTCCCGCACGCAGAACCACATCCCTCGAGACATTCAGATGACGGTAAAAACGCGTGCGCGCTCTGGGAAGGTTTGCGTAACAGTCGTCGGGTCGTGGCAGGACACCGCGCCGGAGCGTTTGGATGAAGGAGGTATTCATGGAGTGAAGGCAACGCAAAAACAACTCAAAAACATGGCGTTAAAAATCGATGAGGTAACGTGTGCTCATTTCCCAGCAGTCAGAAAGATCCCCTGAATGCCCTCGGAGAGCTCGCGGCTGAGGTCGCTCTGTATTTGGATGAGTGCGTGTGCGTACAGTAGATGGGGGGGGGGGGGGGGGGGGTGCTGGTGGAAGGGCGGGGCTTGGCTCAGGTGCTGGACTCTTTGGGCGGAAGGTCCTGGTCCGTGTCGCTGATGATGGACAGCAGGCACTCGGAGGTGTGAGTGGTCCTGGTGATGCTGGAGATCCGCTCCTCCACGCAGCCGGCGGAGAGCCGCGCCTCAGCGTCGTGGTCCCAGCACTCCTCGATGGTCACGCACAGCTGGTTCAACCCCTGAGAACGGTTACACAATCACGTTTGTGCCATTTTCACGAACAAAAGCTGCATTTCAAAGAAAAACAACTCGAATGAATTTGCAAAAAGAGGTTTTAACACAGGGGCCACCACTGGGTCCCCCTCAAGCGTCCCACGAGACACCAGGGACCTGTTATAAAAATAGCTCACCATAGCACCAGTTACCAGTGAGCGGCATTTCTTTTTGATTCTGTTTTTATTTATTTGTTTGTTAATTTTTTTAACCGTTACAGCAGCAGAGATTATTCGGGCGCAATCCTTTCGTTCATCAAAAGAGACTAGATTTTCAATTTTGGACACAAACTTCATAACGGCTTGCAAAAGCTTAATGGCGGCGTTCGATGAAATTTTATCCAGCGGGAAAATTAGAGACAATGTAAAAAAAAGAAGTATTTTTTTAAACGGTTTGATTCTTAAAATAAGACAAAATCAAAATAAGAAAGAGATAGTGCTCTGATAAAAGGGTTGCTAGGGTAGTAAACCGTCTGGTTGCCATGGAGGTGTCGATGACATCCTATAACGTTCCCTTTGTCAATATGGGTCATATAAACAAAACCCTGTGTCTTAACTCTTTTCCTAAGCTGAGAAATAGATCTTTGAAAACGGTTGCTAGGGTAAACCTTATGGTTGCTAGAGGGATTAGTGTCATGATTTAAAATTATACCATGGCACTATTTTTTGTCTTTAAAATAATGTAAGACCCATTTACCATTCATTGTTGATGGCAAAGTTAATGAAATGATGACCTTTGACCCCCTCTAGAGCCTAAGGGTCAAATACTTTTGTACCTTGCTCAGACTGATGACGTACTTAAGTGTTGTGAGTGTTACGCTGTAGCTCAAACTGAAAACCTTGTTTAAAACATCAAAGTTTGTCCCTGCGTTGAGTCCAAAAATTTAGTTTTTTTATGTGAATTAATGAGCAATTTAGCACCTTTAATGTTTTAAATAAAAAAAATCCCAGAATTCTTTAACTACGGCTTTGTAAAATTATGGTTATAATCTTAGATTACAATAAAAAAAGAAAAGAAAAAAAAACCCCTGTAAAACACAATCAAAAAGAAAAAAAGTCAAAATGTATGATCTTTACAAAAAACAAAACTGAAGACTGTAAATTAATGTTTGAAAAGACTAATTGATTCTGTTGCAGTCAAGTTAATTAAAACCAATGCATATGAACTAGGTTCTATTAGTAACCTTCAGATTTGTGGGTAGATATTTAAATACGCTTTGAAAAAATTTTTTTTTGCTCTTTTTACAGTATTAAAATTACACTGCACCGGTGTATGGACAATAAAAAAGCGTTACAAAAGCATCAGTTATTCGACATCTCAGAAAACCTAAGAAACCTCAGGGTTCCAGAATCAGAGCAGGGTTTACCGGGTGCTTGATCCAGCGGTCCTTAAAGATGGGACGCATCTTCTTGTGGACCACCACATCCTGAAGATCCTCCAGCGAAGGGTGCTGGCCCACCTCCTCCTCGAAGGGCAGCTGGTACTCCTCCACAGAACCTGAGAGGAACCAGCCGTCAGCCCCAACACACAGCCAGACCCCAACCATCACACACAAGCATCAAACGAACAAACATCAGGCTTCATGAGCAAGCTGCTTCTGCAGGAAGGTCTCCACGCTAATATAAAGTTCAGCATTACTCACTGACTTCATCTACAATGCTCCTCTAAAAGCATGGACCAACCCTCTTAGATTTTGGACTGATCTACAATAGAAGAACATCTGTTTTTTTAACCTTCTGGCTGTATGGGAAACACTTAAAATGATACAAAACAAGAACTAAAAGAACAATACAATCTGGTCTCAAAAAAAAAAAAAAAAAAAAAAAAAAAAAACTGGAATCACACAACAGTGAAGTTGCCAGATATTCAGCCAAATCCTGCTCAGACCTCCAAATAGATTTGTGGAGATTAAAACCCGCGCTTTTACAGTTTTACTGTTATTTGATTGTGGTGGGTAACAAACTATCGTATAACCAACTAAACATGGACTTTTTTTGCTGATAAAATAAGTCTTTTTTTTTTAAATAAGAATTTTTACACTGACAATAAATGAAAGTTCCATCCTGCTGTGACGAAAAGCTGCTGTTATTTAATGTTTTATTTTGAAAACTAATTGTTTGGATGTATTTAAATTGCAAACACGTTTTAGGTGGAACGAAACGTGCATTTTTCATCCAAAAAGAAAAGTACTGTTGTTTTAAACAAAACTCAAAGCATAACATCACTTAAAATAATAAAAGAAAAACAAAAAAAACGTTTGCCTGCATCGTCTTGTCGCGCTCTGAGCCGGACGTTCACAAGGATTTCATTGTTAAACTACTAAAAAGTAGCTTAATTTTAATTGGGGCGCTCCCGATCGGGACGATTAAATGCAGGTTTTCTTTAATGCAACAAGTTTACAAACTACATTCTAACCCAGGGGTCGGCAACCCGTGGCTCTGGAGCCGCATGTGGCTCTTTAGCGCTGCCCTAGTGACTCCCTGGAGCTTTTTCAAAAATGTTTGAAAAAGGAAAAAGGTAAATATGTTTTTTGTTTAATATGGTTTCTATAGGAGGACAAACATTCTTAACGTTTTCCAATGCTGTAAAAGAGTGTAGAATAAATATTTAATTTCAACATTTCTGTCAGCGAAGATTTGCGTCATCACCCGCGACACACGCTTCTACCAGCAGGGGGCGGGATGCCAGGTAGGTGGCTGCTGTAAACACACCGGCGGCTGTGTGGTGGGCCCTGGACCCCAAAGAGAAAAAGAGAAACATAACTGAGGAGAAGAGAGGATTCAACGGTTCTTGAACCGAATCGTTTGCATTCATTGCATCTCCTGAATGTTTGCTCTGAAGTGGGAAGTTGTCTAATAACAAGAGTAACGTGGAAAGACATTTCCAGGGAAGGCATGCACGTATTTAATAACAAAGTGGCTGTGATTTTATATACTTCTTTTCAAAAGGATGCTGTTTTATTTTTATAAATGTATGCTGCGTTTTTTCGCATTGCTTGTTGCCCAGTTAAGGGGCACGTTGTGCACGTTCCATTTTGATGTTGTTTTTGTGAATCCTCAAAATAAAAATGACATCAAAAATCCGATTTCTTTATTGCATTTCTCTAATTTCATCAAAGCAATGAAACATAATTCATTAATATTGTAATCGTACAACAGAGTAGTCACGTGGTGCGTCGTTCTCTACAGGATTCACTGCAGGGAAAATAAACATTTAATCATGAAGGCTCATTATGTATTCGTAGCAACCTTTTTTTTCGTAGCAAACATTTTTATAGTAGGCTAATATAGATACATAAAGCATGTGTTGCCTTCATTATAAGGCTTATACAAGGCTTTAAATTTTTTGTGGCTCCGGACCTATTTCTTTTTGGGTCCAATATGGCTCTTTTAACATTTTGGGTTGCCGACCCCTGTTCTAACCAAACAAAAACTATTGTTGGTGTGTTCTGATGGCTGCATTTAAACTTTTTACATGTTTTAGGGGAAAAGGGCTTTCACTTATGCACCTTTAATCTAAAAACAAATAGTCACAACATAAAACCACTTCAAAATAACAATAAAAAAGCGTTTGTCCACATCGCCTCGCTCTGAGCCGGACATCCAGAGCAGCTCCGTTCGGGATCAACACGGCAGCAGGTTAAAACTAAATCAATCGTAACTAAACTTAAACTGTATTTAAACAACCAACACGTTTTCAGGGAGGAACGTTTTTTTAACTCATAAATCCTTATCACTCTAATAAATGGAATTTAAACCGCATCGTCGCGCTCTGAGCTTCACAAGCAGAGATGCTCCGCACGGGACCAAACACAGCTGTTCTTTAATGCAACGGGTTCCAAAGTTACTTTTAACTAATTAACCTATCTACATGTTTCAGGGAGAAAATGGCTTTTAGCTAAAAAATACTGTTGTTTTTGTCACTCAAAACCACTTCATAATAAGAAAAAATAAAAAGGATTTGTCCACATCGCCTCGCTCTGAGCCGGACATCCAGAGGGATGTTTTAGAGAGAAAAATGGTTTTGCTTATGCAACTAAATAAAAACAAAATAAATTGTTATTAAACCTGTATGTATGTATATATAAAAGGAACTAAACAAACTGTATTTAAACAACCAACATGTTTTCAGGGAGGAAAAAGTTTGTTTTAACTCATAAACCCTGATCACGCTAATGAACGAGATTTAACAGACAAGACGCTCTGACGCAGAGATGCTACGCACCGTCCGACGCAGCGCAGCGTGACACCAGCTCCCACAGAACCAGACCCACGGCGTACATATCGATCCGGAGGAACGAGTCCCGCTGGAAGTTAATGGCTCCCTCCAGAACCTCCGGAGCCATGTACCGACGGGTGCCCACCTGCAGCACACCCAGCAGGGTTAGAGATCGCTGCTCCGCCTCCGCAGTTCAGAAAACTACTACAACTCATCATTTACAAAAATAGATTCTACAACATTTTAGAAATGTAGAACAGCAGCTAGCTGGAGCTTTGACTGAATTTGTGCCGTTTAATGCGACTGTGTTCAGACTTTCACGAGTTCCTGATGAACTTGGAACTGAGCTGAGCTACGACAACTTCCTGTTTCTTCTTCTTCTGTCTTTTCTTTTTAAAGCCCTGACGGCAACACGGCCATTTCATGGCTATCCCTGTTTCAAAATGCTGTTAATATTTCAATTTAAAAGCTCAAAGGATCATTAAAAACTTTTAAAACCAAGTTAAAATTCCCAGCTCAAATTTGTCCTCAGTAAAAACTTGTTTAGCTCTTTTGGGTTCGCATGGACTTCTTTCAGATCTTCTCCAGTCAGGTTCTTCTCCTCGTGGAATTATCAACAGGATGTTCCATCAAGATGTGTTTAATACTTTAGCAACGTCTTCGTAAAGGCATCGCCTCACTTTTAAGAAGAAAACTGAGTTAAATCAGGTTAATATTTGAGCTAGTCTCTTTTTATGCAGTTTGTTTTCGGTTTTGGTTCCATTCTTGCTGACCAACGTTTCACGGCTTTATGTACTTTATATTCTGCTTATATTTATAAAAATGTTTTAGCTCTTTTGGGTTCGCGTGGACTTCTTTCAGATCTTCTCCAGTCAGGTTCTTCTCCTCGTTGGAATTGTGAACAGGACGCTCCATCAAGATGTGTTTAATAGATAAAATACTTTTGCAACGTCTACATAAAGGCATCGCCTCACTTTTAAGAAGTTAATCTCGAGCGCCCAATTCGACGTCTGGTTGTTAATATTTGATCTCTTCTGCTTCCAAAAGTAGCTTGATTTACTCTGAGCTCTGGAAACATTTCATGCAATTTGTTTTTGGTTTCACTGAGATCGTTCAGAGCACACAATGGGATTGAAGGTGGATTTTAGGAGCGGAGCAGCCGCTGGTACCTGTCCGTGTGTGTCTCCAGGAGGCTTCCCGGGTTCAAAGCGCACGGCCAACCCAAAGTCTGCAATCACTGCTGATAAATCCATCTTGAGCAGGACATTTTTACTCTTAAAATCTCTGCAAAACAGACAAGCATTGACTCAACACCTGAGCGCTCGCTGCTACAGTAGGACAGATCTTCGATGTGCGCTCCGGTACCTGTGTGCAATAGCTGGTTTGGGTCCCTCCACACGATAAGGAAGATCTTCATGGAGGTAGGCCAGCCCTCGAGCCATGCTTGCGGAGATATGGCAGAGCTGAGGCCAGCTCACCACGTTCCCCTTCAGGTGATCCGTCAGAGAACCCTGCAACACACGCATTCACGGTCAGAAGCAGGGAGCAGATCGAGCTCACAAGCTTCTAGAAATCCGTTTAGCTCTTCAGAGCTGGAAGCGTTTGTGAAGGCTTTCGTTTTAAATTCATGTTTTACAAACAGTACAAGACAAACATAGATGTTTACTAGAGGTTTTCTAAATGTTTGTGTGTTGTGGTCGTGTTAGCAGAGGGGTACAGTATTCTTGTTTGAGTTCCTCTGCTCTCATCTTGTCACCATTTGCACCGGAAACCCAAAACGTTGGCACACCAACGACTTAAACGTCTATCTTCACCTCTCCCTCACGCGCTCATGAAGATTACAAAATTATTACAAAACTATCTCCAGATCAGCCCCTGTTTACCTCCACAAGCTCCTACATGTCCTCCAGAAGCCTGCGCTCAGAGAAGGAACAGCGACTCGTGGTTCCTATCCATAAATGCAGAAGATCTCTGAGCAGAACCTTCTCTCTCACTGTCCCTGGCTGCTGGAACAAACTCCGGATGCAGTCAGGAGAGCAGCAACTCTAACAGCTTTCAGAAAGCAACTGAAAACTCTTCTCTCTTCGCAGAACACCTACTATATATATTTTTTTTAAAAACCTTTCTTTTTTTCCTCCTCTGTCTTTATCTTCTTCCTTTATTTCCCCCCTGCTATGGTTTATTGATCAGTTGATACAGCTTCTATTATGAGCGAGCTGAGACTTTGACGGTGTAACAGATCTCATATTGTCTCTCCCCTAACGTAAGTCGCTTTGGACAAAAGCGTCTGCCAAATGCAGAAATGTAAATGTAACATGTCGTCAAATTCTCGCGAGACCAGTCGCAATCTCTCCAGACACAGCAGATCTCACGAAAGTTTGTGTCCTGAGATCTCATCTCATCACTGATATTTACATAAAATGGCATCCAAGCGTGAACAATTCCTTTCTCTGTAAAAATAGCAACCAGTATTGCTGCAGCTTCAGCGCATTTCAAACTTTCCGAACATTCCGAAATATAAAGAGATAAAGCCATCCTGACCCGCTCGTGGAACTCTGTGACCAGCCATAGCTCCATCTGAAGGTTGGTGCCTCGTTTCTCCGCTGAGATGTAGTGCAAGATATTCTCGTGCTTGAACCCCTCGGTGAGGTAAATGTCTCTTTCGTTCTGCCACGACTGCTTGTCCTGCAGGAGCACACGGAGGTTAGAAGCCAAGCGCCACGCATGCGCTGTCGCACCTCTTTTAGACGGGCAATGCTCACCTGAATCGGAAAGATCTTCACAGCCACGTATTCACTCAGTAGCTGAGCCTTCCAGACGCATCCGAAGCGACCGCGAGCCTTCAACTCCAGCAGCTGCAAAGGCTTCAGCCCGACCAGAGGAGACGGCGGAGGAAGACCCACATCCTAAACACCAACCCAACACTGCATTAACCCAGGAGACATTTATGGTACGGGTGCTTTTTGAGGCTACTCCACAATGGAGAAGAGCATGCTTTTACAGGTACTTACTAAGCTTCATAAAAAGTCAAAATGTTCATCCCACAACACTGTAAAATGTTGCGTTTATCCACTGATCAAGAATTTTTAAATATCTACATTTAGGGCTACGAGCCATGCTGTTTTAGTTAGGATTATTTGCTAATGTACTTATTTTTCACTTTTTCTCTGATTAAAGAAGAGTTTTAGGGGCTTGAAAACACATTACACTTTATATTTGTCATCAACAGAATGGGACAGGATCAAATGAGCCCAACAAGATGTTCAGACCTGCCTTATGTGCTGTTCTAAAAAGAATGGCTGCAAGCCTCTGAGTATTTTCAGTGGGTAAAAATGCAAATTACAAAGTGGCAGCTCAATGACTGACAAAACATTTTAAATTATTTTGTTTTGTTTTGTTTTAGCAAAGTATTGATTTTTTTTGGCTGCTTTGCATCAATTTTCCATGGTTTAATGCAACTACGTTTCACGAGCATTTATCTCCTCTGCGCAAAATAGCCAAACTTATCACGCCAAACTTATCACTTCAAAAATGGGAGTGTTGCAAAGCCAGAAATGGCTTTGGGGAAAGAACGCATGGTGAAAGTCTGTTTTGGTGAAAAAATGCATTAAAAAAAAAAAATGCGAAGCTTTTTATTTAAACTAACTTTTTTTTTTACTAGTGTCTCTCAGCCTCGCTGCAAACATTTTCCTATCCACACATTTTCTTTCACCAACTGAGATGGAAAATCCAATTGTGAAAAGAAATTTTACGCCAGAAAAATTGGTGACGGACAGGTAAATAAAGCACACGTACAAATATATGGTATTTACACAAAAGCCATCTGCATCTGCTGATAGTTTCTGGACATAACCATCAGCAAAGGACTACAGTTCGACATAATCACAGATGTTCAGCACAACGGGAAAAATGCTGTCAAACTCTGGCCATTCCAAACTACTCCTGCAGTGAGACCATAAGCTAGCCGCACCTGTCCGAGGTCCACATGTCTGTAGGGAGGCTTTCGTTGGTGGTACGTCCAGCAGGCCAGCACCAAAGCCAGAGAGAGGATGGCTAGAGGAAGCAGGGAGTAAACCAGGATACCAAACAGGGATGGACCTGGTGGCGGAGGCTGGATCTTCACTGTAAGGACAAAAAACAGAGGATTTCAGATCGCCCCAAAGATATATCAGACTCTGCCTCGATTAACCCTTTAAACCCTCTAATTAAAAGTCCGACAGAAACACATTCATTCTTTTTCCATATTAAAAGTGACGTTGCACTTCAATATAAAACACTGCTCTTCTTGCGCTATGTTCTCTTTCTACAGAGAAAAACTGTATTTACAATAAAGATGAACAAAAAGGAACAAGAGTTATATCAGAGTTATGCCTTACTGTAATGCGCTGCGATCACGTCTTTGCACTTTAGATGTTTTTGATGATGCGCAATACTCATTATATATTTTTTTATTGGTTTTCTTTATTGCAATCAGTAGCTTTACTATTTCTCTTTCACAGAAAGCATGCTTAAAAATCTGCAGCACTAGGCAGAGAGCAGAAGTATGCAGGTGCGGAGGTGTAGCACCAAATATGATACTCTCTGGTAGACTGTTTAGGAAAGTAAACTTTATTTTTAGAGCACATTTACGAACTGCAGTTTATTCACTGCCGTTTGGTCTGAATCGATGGATGTTTTCACCAGGCACCTCCCTCTGACGTTAGAGTTTGTTGTGGGTGTTTTGGCAATTAGGTGACCTGATTTAACATTTATTTAATTCATAAATTGGACTTGACTCCATGAAAAAAGCAGTCTGGCCTTCTGGCTGCTGTTCAAAGATCTTATGCTGAGAAGCAAAGAGAAAATCGGACTGAACGTCGTAGTCTGTCTTTATAATTTTATATTCAAATTATATTTTATATTCTTCATATAATTTATGTTCAAAAGTTTATTTTAAATCGAGGGGTGGAAAAACAATCATATCGTCCACCAATTCAAGATATACTTGAAATGAACTATTAATTTATGATGTTCAGCATCAATTTAAAAGCATGAGAAAATGCAATAATATAAAATAACTCAAAATCAAAATAAAAGATTTTTCAGACACAGATCATTAAAACGAAAAATTAATAAAAAAATCCCAGGATAGGACCAGAACCGATCTGCTATAAAAGTCAATAAGAGAGATTTAGGTTACAAGATTTCAAAGCCATTCGGATCAACATTTTCTCCAACATTTTCTTTCCGCATGGAACACATGAAAAGCCCGCTGGAGCGCTCGGAGGTTTCGCTTCCAGACGTGTGCTGGCGAGAGCAGTTCTGAGCGCAGGCACACAGCTGAGCGCTGACATATGGAGGCTGCTTCACCTGCAGGGGCGATGGCTTCCGGCAGGTGTGTGAACTTCTCATTGCAATAGTTCCCTTCACAGCAGCAGAAGAACACCTGCGGACTCTCTTCGGTGGCCACGCACTCCTGTCTGCTCACACACGGACACGGAGAGAACGAGACGCCGGTTACAAACAGAGCTGCTGCTGTATCGATCACATTTAACGTGCTAGTGGGTAGAAAAGCTGCACTTGCTTCAAAGATTAAACGTTATCCATACATTCCTCTTCATATTGCTTTAGAATAACATCAGAAACATTGACCCTTTCCCTAAACGTGTGATTTAAGAAAATTGCACCAAATTCATACCAATATTTCATTAGCAACTAGGGCTGGACGATATGCCAAAAATATAAATCATGATCATTTTCTCCCACATCAGATGCACAAGACAGGAGGTTCTCGAGCTCTCCATCGACCTCTCTATATCATCTTATTGAGAAAATTGATATTGACGATAACTATCGATATCGACCAGCCCTAGGAGCAACTAATCACACAATTAATCTAGACAAAAAAAGTATTCTATACCCACCCATATCTATCTATCCATCCATCCATCAATTCATTCATCCATCCATCTGTCTGTCTATCTGTCAGTTCGTCCGTCCATCCGTCCAGCTATCTATCTATCCATCTAGCTATCTATCTATCCATCTAGCTTTCTATCCGTCCATCTATCTAGCTTTCTATCCGTTCATCTATCCGTCCATCCATCCATCCAGCTATCTATCTATCCATCTAGCTATCTATCTATCCATCTAGCTATCTATCTATCCATCTAGCTATCTATCCGTCCATCTATCTAGCTTTCTATCCGTCCATCTATCTAGCTTTCTATCCGTCCGTCCATCCATCCATCCATCCATCTAGCTATCTATCCGTCCATCCATCTAGCTTTCTATCCGTCCATCTATCTAGCTTTCTATCCGTCCATCTATCTAGCTTTCTATCCGTCCATCTATCTAGCTTTCTATCCGTCCATCTATCTAGCTTTCTATCCGTCCGTCCATCCATCCATCCATCCATCCATCTAGCTATCTATCCGTCCATCCATCTAGCTTTCTATCCGTCCATCTATCTAGCTTTCTATCCGTCCATCTATCTAGCTTTCTATCCGTCCATCTATCTAGCTTTCTATCCATCCATCTATCCGTCCGTCCATCCATCCATCCAGCTATCTATCTATCCATCTAGCTATCTATCTATCCATCTAGCTTTCTATCCGTCAATCTATCTAGCTTTCTATCCGTCCATCTATCTAGCTTTCTATCCGTCCATCTATCCGTCCGTCCATCCATCCATCTATCCAGCTATCTATCTATCCATCTAGCTATCTATCTATCCATCTAGCTATCTATCCGTCCATCTATCTAGCTTTCTATCTGTCCATCTATCTAGCTTTCTATCCGTCCATCTATCCGTCCGTCCATCCATCCATCCAGCTATCTATCTATCCATCTAGCTTTCTATCCGTCCATCTATCTAGCTTTCTATCCGTCCATCTATCTAGCTTTCTATCCGTCCATCTATCCATCTTTCTATCCGTCCATCTAGCCATCTATCTGTCCGTCCATCTATCTATCTATATGTCTATCCATCAATCTATCTATATGTCCATCCATCAATCTATCTATCTATCCGTCCATCCATACACCCATCTATCTATCTATCTATCTAGCCGTCCATCCATCCATCCATCTATCTATCCATCTATCTATCGATCTATCCATCGATCTATCTATCCATCCACTAGTCTGTCTATCCGTCCATCTATCCATCATCTGTCCATCCATCGATAATTATTAATCTGGTATGTGTGATAATCTCATGCTCGGGTTGAGTTCGGGATCATAAATAAGACCGTAAACAAAATCTTATTCGGGCTAAAGTCTCTCCAGCTACGCCCGAAGCAAACTTTGTAGGCCAGAATCCTTCGCTTCCTGCTACACATCGAGAGAGAAACCCGAAGCTTGCCTCCTTGTTTAGCTGCTCTCTGGTTCTGGTGCTGGAACTATTAGCATAGCTTAGCATAGACTAGACACTCACCTTCACTGCCCTATAACATTCCCTTCAAAAAGCTTAAACTTTTCTGTTTCAGTACTTAAATTAAGGCTGCAGTGGTGTTACCTGTCGTAACAGTTAAAGTCATCGAGCCAGCAGCCTTTTTTGACCAGCCGGATGGTTCCCGTGGAGTTCAGCCAGGAGGCGTAGCAGTGAAGCCTCTTGTCCTTCTCTCCCTCGCACCTCTCGAAGCCGCTCTGGTTGGTTTTCTCCGTCCGCCAGTTATCGTTGTAGTAGACACACTCTCTAGTCGCCACCTCCGCATGACTGACTGCTGACAGAGAAAGAGATATCAACACATCTTCATCGGGAATCTCCTGTAAACTGAAACCAGGTACAACTTAGGATTATAGAAGCAGTAGGACAAGCTTTTGGGATCGTTCCTTCCATCTACTTCCCCTACAATGGAATCCGTTTGCCAGAAGTCTGAAGGAGCAGCGATCCCGACTCAAAAGAAACAATCCCACATCCCTCAAACCCTACTGATATTCGAAGCCCACCAGAAACCCTCGAACCTCGGTAGCAAAACACAGCCATGAACCACATGATGATTTACGAGCCGTGAAAGGAGCTTCTGTGGTCTGCAAGAAAACCGCTGGATCAAACCCAGATGTGGGACTGAGCGGCGCACCACACATTCGCATCAATAACGGGTTTCCCTCGCCGCAGATCTAACACAGCAGACCTCTGCTCAGACGGAAACCCTCTTCAAGGAGATGCCTCACATCACCAACACCGTCTCTTAAAGAAAAACAGCTTCTACCAAATGAAGGCTTTAGATTTAGCAGCTCATGCTGATAAGCCAAGGCAAGTTTATTGGTGTAGCACATTTCTTACAAAGCACCATTTAAGTAAACTAAACAATAATAATAATAATATTTGGTGGGCACAATGAAACAAGGTTTTATTTCTCATCGGTGTGTGACAAGCTAGCGGAGAAGAGACAATCCTTGATGTTTTTCAAGATAAAATTCCTTCGTCAAAATAACGTTTCATTGACAAATAAGTTACTTTAGAGTAAAAAGTGGATACTTGAAATTAACTTTAGTTACAGGTTATAATGTTATACAGCACTTTTAAAAATGATGAGTAAAATAATCTTGTAAAAACTGCCACAATATAGCGGCCATATTGGCTCACATCAAAAACACATCACATGTGTTTTATTTCTGTTTATCGTGTCATAATTTTTTTTTTGACGGTTCATCTCATTTACAGGATGATAAAAAATTACAGGAAACAAAGACATTTTGAGCGAGCGTTTTCCCCTCCAATCTGGCAACCCTGATTCTCCTGAGGAATCAAAACACAATTAGCGAGCGAGTTAGAGAGAGAGAGAGAGAGAGAGAGAGAAAGTGCAAGTGAGTGAGCGAGCGATGCGATTTTATTTGTAAAGCACATTTTTGTACACATCAGCAATTCAAAGTCCAGGGCTCGAAAAACTTTTGAAAAGTGTCTGTCCAAAGGGCTACCAGGGATTCAGTTTCTGGCAAAAAAAAAAAGTTTTAATGTAGAATATTGTAAAGGAAACTAAACATTTACTAAAAACATTTTCAAAACAAATTACAACAACCATAGAAAACAGTCAAAGGACAATCACCAACTCAGATATTTAGCTCTAACTGAACATAACATAATTGTAGATATCTCCACTGAGCAAAACATTTCCTTTCTCGTTTAAGCTTGCTGCGAGATTTCACGAGTCGAGTGATGACAGCAACGACCGACGGGACGCTCTCGTAGACATTGGTGCGCAACAAATATGCCCCTGACCAATCAGTGCTGCCGCTCCTCATGCGCAATTCAGCGAATCAAAAGTGAAAGACTTAAAAAAGCGAGCGCAAATTCAAACACAGGTTCAATATTCCTCATTTTTATACTGGCTCGCCGTTGGCCGAAAACTACACAGATCATATTTACCTAACTATATTGAACTTTTTTTTTTTAAACGCATTAAAATATATTGTTCGGCTATGTTAGGTAGCCCGACGGAGATACATTTTATACTTCGGGCTAGCGATTTTGCGAGTCCAGAAGTGCTTTACAAAAGGACAAAGACAAATCCAAGATAAATGAGCGAGATAATAGAAAATAAACTACAACAACAACATGTTCAACAATTCTAATATTTAAAAGAGCTCATACGTTCTCTTTCAAAGTTTACACAATATCATGTTCCCCCCCTAAAAATTAAACATGAACAAAATTGTTTTAAACACAAACTCTATCTACAGATATCTTAACTATAAACATGTGTATGACTGAGCATTTTCTTTTCTACAAAACAAGGATTTAAGAAATTCAAAAACGACAGCGAGTTGCAGCCGTTATAAACACTTAAAAACTAACTCGGAGTAAATATTCAGAACCAGTGTTATTATATCAGACCGAATATAGCATTGTGAAACGAGGTTAAATAAAAGAGGTTAATAGACAAACTAAAAACCTATGCCGTCTGAAAAAGAAGCTTGTACAATTTAAGAGCAGGATTTGAAAAAACACATTTACTTTACATTCATAAATAATCTGAGCTCAGTCCTGATAGTCAAGAAATGTTAATGTTATCAATGTCTTCATAAAAAAATTAAAAAAATATATATATATATATATATTTTAAATATATATACACACAATACAATACAATAAATATATATATATGTGTGTGTGTGTGTGTGTGTATATATATATTTAAAACGCATCTCAACTCAGACAGCAGCGCTCAGTAATTAAGCACACATTTAAATAGTTTAGTATTATATTCTTAATTTAAATGTTGATGAGATTAAAAGAAATGTAAATGCGACTGAAGCAGAGACGGAGCTTTCTGAAGAAACAAAAAACAACTTCTGTCAACAAACTATTTGACAATGAATATTTAAAAAACACACACAAAAACAATGACTCTCCCTTTAAATTCAACATATAGCGGCTATCCACCCTCCCCCAGCAAAAGTGACCCCACCTACGGACTACAACACCCACGATCCACAGAGACGAGGGCAACAAAAGCTCCAGCACCCCGGATTCATGTTTCAGAGGGTTTCTAAAGGCGAACGCATATTTTCAACCCATGCCTTCTTTGTTGTCGATGTAACGTGCTCTTACCATGAGCCACCCCACACCAGCAGCCCCCCCCCCCCTCAACGACGCGCAGAGGGACACGAGGGAAGAAGTGTATTTCTGCGCTCCCCCATGTATGATCTTACCTTTCTTCACCCCAACACCACCCACAGCTGAAACACACACGGACATACACAAGCTTCCAAAGAGCCTTTGTTTCGAGAGGTCTGCGCCGCGCCTGAGGAACTGCGTTACAAATCAGCGCTCCGCGATAAGAAGATTTCTTCGCTGCTTCTGAAAGACAATGATAAGAATCAATACTGCCCGATCAATAACGGGACAAAGAGGAGCGCTCGGTCTGCGGGTCAAACAAACAAACAAACACACAGCGCTGAAAGGGAAACGGAAGCTGTTCAGGATTACTGTGCTCACCAAACAAAAGTATTAAATGTTATTTTCACGATGAGAGGGTAAATTTAAAGAGCATAAGAATTACTGACAATCGCCGGAAGTTGAGCCCAATTCACGAAGCGGTTCAGGAAAACAAAAACTAGAACCGCTCTGAATAGCTAGCTGAATTGTTTCAACCAATAAACATTAACTGTATTTAAATCACTATATTCAGTATTAGAACTGTTCTGAATAGCTGCATAGTATTAACAAATAAACATTAACTGTATTTAAAATCACTATTCAGTATTAGAATCAGCCCATCATTAACTGAAAACCACTCAGATAATGCTTACGTGATGGTTTCTGAAACAGCTTTTCATCTGATGTACAACCTTTTTTGCCCCAAAATCATGAAGTCCCAACAGAGGTGCTACCGTTAGCTTGAGTCCAACTGTGCCGTAAACATGCTAGTGGTCAAAAACTGTACTGCAAAAACAAATACTCCAGAGCCTCCTTCCATACTCTCCACACCCCTGCGCCGCCTGCCACCACCCCTGCGCCTCCTGCCGCCACCCCTGCGCCTCCTGCCGCCGCCTGCCACCACCCCTGCGCCTCCTGCCGCCACCCCTGCGCCTCCTGCCGCCGCCTGCCACCACCCCTGCGCCGCCTGCCGCCACCCCTGCGCCGCCTGCCGCCGCCTGCCACCACCCCTGCGCCTCCTGCCGCCACCCCTGCGCCTCCTGCCGCCGCCTGCCGCCGCCCCGGCGCCGCCTGCCACCGCCCCTGCGCCGCCTGCCACCGCCCCTGCGCCTCCTGCCACCGCCCCTGCGCCTCCTGCCACCGCCCCTGCGCCCTCCTGCCACCGCCCCTGCGCCTCCTGCCACCGCCCCTGCGCCTCCTGCCACCGCCCCTGCGCCTCCTGCCACCGCCCCTGCGCCTCCTGCCACCGCCCCTGCGCCTCCTGCCACCACCCCTGCCACCACCTCTGCGCCTCCTGCCACCACCTCTGCGCCTCCTGCCACCACCTCTGCGCCTCCTGCCACCACCCCTGCGCCTCCTGCCACCACCCCTGCGCCTCCTGCCACCACCCCTGCGCCTCCTGCCACCACCCCTGCGCCTCCTGCCACCACCCCTGCGCCTCCTGCCACCACCCCTGCGCCTCCTGCCACCACCCCTGCGCCTCCTGCATGCGCTTGGACATGCGTCGGTGAAACCATTGCATGTGAGCATTAACGTAAAAGATCATGGAGAAGAGCTTCTCTCGATGCTGGATTGAAAAAGAGGGAATTACGTGGGTTCCTTTTTGAGTTTTTAAATGATTTTTTCTAAGGCTGAATCTACCGCTTATTATAATAATCAATCGACTAATCGGATTCAAAAAAATTCTCATTTCCTAATGTTTTACAGAGGTGACTTTTACAGACAGTAAAAGCGTAGTGGTTCTCAAAATGTTTCACCAGGTACCACCAAGAAAAAACGTGGCACTCCAAGCATCGCCAGAACGAGCAACACTAAAGTACACAAGTCCAGTGCAGCCACAGCGTACAGCCCCTTCATATTCAGCTACAGCTAAACACAGTTCAACTAAGATTATTGATAACAAAAATGTTAATTTTCCCCCTCTAAATGTTGCAAGTAACTGCGCTATATTCAAACCTAACAGATTGCTGTTCTGAATTCACCAGAAATAATAGTCTACAATTATATTTATAACAATACATATTTATAACATAAAAATGGCTCCTGTTTTCAGGAGAAGCTGCAAATTCAGATGCTCTGTGTGTTGTCACGGCTTTTATGAAAAAGTACATAATTAAACGCAAAAAACACTGGTATTCGATATGAAACGGTATACGGCCTGGTTCTAATACAAACTTAAATATGTGAGTGTTTTGGCAAAGAACATGGCGTACATAAGACAAAAAATCTACTTTTATAAAGTGGAAACTACTGTTCAAAAACAGAAGTTAAAAGTAAGATGCCGTTGTTTCTCATAACCTGCGCTCCA
>UELW01000022.1:0-136109 GCA_900490495.1 Danionella dracula
CGTTGGCACTTTGATTTGATGAAGCTCTGAGGAGGAGGAGTTCACTGAACGAGTGTTTGATGAGAACTTCTCTGAAAAGTGTGGCTCCTGTTCTCCTGAGTGAAAGATAAGCATGTAATGATCTTGGCTTGAGGAAACAAACCTGAAGTTCTGAGCGTATCTTCTCCCCCGAGGCGTCTCGATCTTCTCGTTGCTCTGACCGGAGCGGTTTCAGATCGGCATCACGAAAGGAATTCTGGGAAACCGCTGTGAATTCTGGGAAGTTCTTTCATGGAGTCACTCAAACCGAGAATCTTATAATAACTTCAAACTCACCAGACTTCAGAACGATTACAACACAGGGAGCTGTGCAAAAGTATTTGAACCCTAGTTACTAGCAGAGCTGGAAAGAGTTCACAAATAGTGAGTTTAGCTAAAGTTTCCTACTTAAAATTAAATAATTAAAAAATAATCTTAAAACATTTTTAAAAAGACTTTTTTTTTACGGCAGAGGAAGAGTTTTTCTCCTCAAGAAGCTCATCTCTGCTGTCTCGGTGTGTTAAAAGGGTTAGTAATGTTACATTATACTTTTACTACACTGTAAAATAACATTTATATTATGTTAATTAGGCTAGTGCGCAGGAAACCGTGTCATGTTTTAAATCTTCTTTTTTACAAAACACTAGCAAACGATGTTCATTTTATATATAAACCTCCCAGTTTGCAGTAAACAGCTTTAGCTGCTCCAGAAGCTCCTCACCAGCGGTTCCTCGGTCTGGAGGGTTCTCCTCAGCGCTGGTTCAGAAGGTCTCGCGTTCGGATCCTAACCCTGTGTTCTCCTGGTCCTCAGGTGTTGCCCCGCTCGCCGCGGAGTCCCGCAAATGTGACGTGGGCTTCAGATCGGAGAGGAACGAGTGCATCGGTGAAGAGCTTCTTCTGTCTTAGAAGAACACTAACGAAGATCTCTCAGAAGAGGAAATAACGTTCTCTTCCTCTCTCCTGCAGATGAAGACGAGTGCCAGTTCCATCCAGCGATGTGCGGGGATCACGCCGAGTGCTTTAATTTGATCGGGAGCTACTACTGCACCTGCGAGAGAGGGTTTCGCTCGAGGGAGCCTACCTTCACTCACACCAGCGGAGAGTGTGAAGGTACCGCGAGGAGGAGCGTCAGAGAGCCCGCGTGTGGCTCGGACCCTCTAAAGCTGTTCCTCGCTCTCCGCAGATATCAACGAGTGTCTGAACGCCTCCGTCTGCCCCGGAGAGCTGAGGTGCAACAACAGCATCGGCTCCTACGCCTGCGTCTGCAAGCTCGGCTTCAACCAAACCCAACCCGGCGTGTGTGAGGGTGAGGCTCTCAGATCTCAGCAGGTTTCTGTTCTGATTCGGTTTCTTCAGCGCGTTCCTAAAACCATCTCGTAAGGGCTTTCTGCACCCGGGCCTGCTTCATGGAGACGAACTCCAGATCATATCTTCAGCGCGAGTCGAGGGATCAGAATGTTTGAGATTTTAGGTGCTTTCACCGTCCGCTCTGTTATTCAGGACCAGTCCACATGTGTTTAAAAAAGAAAACTACGTCCACACGAGCACGGGTAAAACGATCAGAAACGCTGCAGAGAGTGAATCCACCCAGTAGAGGGCAGCAGACTGTTCTCACATTGAGGTGAAATCAACCAATCAGAAGCTTCTCTCAGCTCCGAGCCGAGGCTCTTCAGAGTTCAGCGCTTCCTTCAAACGGCTGAGAAAAGCGCTCACACAGAGATAAGAGAAACGTCTTTAATAAACGAGAACTCTCTCTCTCAGCTGTTCTCTCTCAGAACTTCCTCGTTTATCTGAGGCTCAAACGTTCCTGTTCAGAACGGCTGTTTTTGTGTTTGTAATAACTCGCGCTGCTGCGCTTCCACGCGTCTGTTCTGAGATTAAACTCGGTATGAAATAAGTCGTGTGCTCGTGTAGTCCTGAACATCTCAGAAGATCTGCTGCAGCTCAGAGAGAGCTGACCCTCGCTCGTCCTCAGGGTTCCTCTGGAGCTCTGAGGAACGCTGCTGCATCAGATCAAGAGCTTCTGGATCTCCTCCAGACTCCTCCTGAACCAGGATTTGCTCAGTTCTTGTGTTCACTCGGAAACGGTTCAGCAGCGGTTCCCAAAAAAAACTGGACAGTGTTTTCAAATGAACTCTGTTCGTTTCGGTTACGTGTGGAAGCACCACGTTAAAACAGCGCAGCTATAAAACAACTGTGTTTGTGTGGACAGGGCCAGAGTCTCTGCTCGTGTGCAGATGTCATCCATACCTTCGTCTCTGTCGTCCTCCTCTGGAGAGTTTATCTTTAGTGCTTTTATCATTTGCTTGTTGAACCGTTCTCTTATTCACCAGTCCTCACTTTCATTTGGGGGAAGTGAATCTGAGTATTTTGGAAGCAGCTACTTCATTAGTTCCGGTAAATATCTCCTGAAAGCAGCCAACAGCATGATTTGAGTAGTAACACACACTCGTTCCAAAACATGCAGCACGGAGTCTTCTTTAATAGTCTTCCTCAATCAAATGACTTCTCAGGCTGCTCACAATTAGTCTTAAGTTCACAAGATGTTTCTCTAATGTCATTAAATAGCTACAGTTAGGATAATGGACTCTACACATGGCGGCTTGCACGTTCATCTCAGTGCTGCCGCTTCAGCGCCGGACGTTCGTTTCCCATTCGCTCAACGGAAAACGTTCGGATCTAACCTCTGAATTAAATTGTGATGAGCTCCTTCAAAATGGAGGAGAAAACAACTTTTATAACCCAGTTAAAAATTAATTTGCGACACAGATAAACTATCTAACGCGTCTGCAATTTCCAATGGTAAAGTTTATCAGGGTGCATTATGGGAAAGAAAAAGATTTGCATACTTTGAGTTTGATCTTGACTCACATACTACATTTCAGCCACTGATAGGTACTCTTTTTTTTTCTCTCAAAGCAGTGTTTGTAAAGCGTTTAGCTCCCTGTTCTTCTTCTTCTGCTCCTCTTCGGTGTCCCTCCTATCCTTGACTCAGCAGCGCCCCCGCTCCTGTGGGCTTACGGGGTACTGCACTCAAGAGACTCAACTTTTTCAATCTTTTGCTTACTTGGATGTTCGTCTGGCAACCTTTTTGTAGATTTATTCATCACTTTCACATTCGTATAACAGCACACGTTGTGCTAATGAAGAGCGCTGCTGGAGTGAGAGAAAATCAAAAAGTTGAGCGTTTCAGAGCCCATGTATTGAGAGCGCTCTTTTTCTGTATCAGTCTGCATCACAGTTTTGGGTTTCTCTAAACCACTGCACTCTAAATGGTGCAATCTGCGTAAAAAACCTGCATGTATTTAACAGTTGAGCCCTTCTCGTAAACATCAGATGCTTGTCTGTCAGTGATATGCATGAGAAGCTCTTTTTGTGATGAAGAGTCTTATCTTGCTTTTAAACATCTGTAAAACATCTCCCTAACCTCCAGAGCTTCCTGTGCGTCTTGTACTCTCTCTCACACACTCACTCACTCTCACTCTCTCTCACACACACTCGTCGCACGCGCGCTGCGCGCACGCGCTGCACGCACGCTCGCACGCACGCGTCACACACACTCTCTCTCTCTCTCACACACACTCTCTCTCTCTCTCACTCACACACACACACTCTCTCTCTCTCTCTCTCACTCTCACACACACTCTCTCTCTCTCACTCACTCACTCACTCTGACTCTCTGACTCTCTCTCTCCCTCTCTCTCTCTCACTCACTCTCTCCTCTCTCTCCTGTGGTGTGTGCAGATGTGGATGAGTGTGTGTCCTCGCTGTGTGCTGAAGGCAGCAGTTGTTTTAACACACCTGGCAGCTTCTATTGCACCTGTCCATCAGGGTTTGAGGAGCATGAGAAACACACCTGTGCAGGTGAGCGTCACTGCTCTACTGCTTCCCTCTTCGCTGATGTTTGTCAAATTCCACCTAAAAACACAAAAAACCTTGTTGTTCTAATGCCTTTGTCTCATTGAGTGTCTAACCTTGACTAACACCAACAGCGGAATCAATAGCTAATGATCCACACAAAGATTGGCTCCTCTCAAGCCAGGAGCTCCCACAGCTCCAGGGCCAGAGCATAAAGTGGTGAGGATAAGGATCTGAGATCATTGTTCTCCATCTGATGTCTTGAGAAGCTCCTGTCTCAAGAGGAGGAATTCAAGTCTTATTCTCAAGTTAGGAAAGGATAGGAAATGATAAATAGATGGATGGACTTCACAATATATGGACCAAATCTGTTTTGATGAAGAAGCTCAAAAGGAGAAGCTCTCGATTTACTACTCAATATATGTTCATAATTTGCCTCTGATTGGGAATGGAAGAAGAAGATCTCTGATAGAGGTGGCTGAAATGAGTTCCTCTCAGGAGATGCTTGCAGGATTTCTTCGACTCAACAAGAGGAGCCAGCTGAAGCGGCTCCGGCATCTTTTCAAAAAAGGTTGATCATCCTACCCTCCTCCTGGGGGAGAAATATAGTGACAAAGACCCTTTTATTGATGTTTGGATAACACAGAGCACCCGGAGTAAAGCCCCCCCCACACACGTGCAGAGAAAAGATCTCCCCAGTGAAGAACCCTCTGTGAGATCACAGAGAGCTTCTCTGTAAGTGGCAGGTGCTAATCACCTTCCCAGCATAAAGACTACTTAAACTTTAGTTAGATTGACAAACAGATCTCTGCACAGCACCAGAAAAAGGATGTGTGATAAACGATGGGGGAAGGTTAGATGTGTGCATTGTTTTTTTCACATCGTTTAGCGGAGGAGACTCTTGGAGAGAGAAGTCTAGGCTTCCTTCTGAACACCATCCAGGATAGAAACCCCTCTGACCTTACACAGATATCACATTACAAGGGAAGACGTGTCACTTGAGCGATAGACAAATAAGATACTTTAGGGAGAATTAGATGCTCACAGACGTCTTCACAATATTATGCAATTTGCAGTCTCTAAGCACAGCCTGAGGACTAACACCTCTGCCCACCTCCATTTCAATCCAGCCGGTTTTAAGCCGAGCACACTGCTCTAACCAATCGTCCAAACCCTGTTCTCAAACTCTGACTAAAGAGGTATCTTCAGTATCCTCCGGGGACATTCACCCCACCCATCCATCATGGAGCCAGCTGCAAACGTTCCTGCAGGACAGTCGGTTCCCCCTGAGCTCAGGCTTCTCGTCAGAGATGGTGTCAGGTTCGTTCAGAAACCAGCTGATGAAACCCTTAGTTCCTCTGTTAGGAGAGCAGGGCAGGGAGGGTCTCAGAGACTGGCGATCGCTAGACCAGAGAGCCAGCGAGGAGAGGTACGAGAGACGTAAGAGAGAAGAGAACATGGATGGAGCTACTACAGAAGCTACTCTGAAAGAAGACTATCCACTCCTCCAGCGCTGTTTAAAAAGTCTTTCCATTTCCAAAGAATGTTTCAATCTTTTTGATGTTGTTACTGTCTCTGCATAGCTCAGTCTGACTTCTAATCTGAGGGTCCAGGGTTCGAGTCCCTCTTCAGGCCAAATGTAGATTCATTGTTTACTTATACAACCTTTGTTTACTTTTCAATGTTACTTATGTCATTTAACTCTAGTGCGTGTGTGTGCACAAACGTCAATAAACATCTTTCTGATTCTGATTGTGAAGAAAGAGAGCGTATTCCAAACCTTCACCGAGACTCTCTCCCTGACAGATATTGACGAGTGCTCGCGTGATCCAGATGTTTGCGGCACAAGAGCCTCTTGCTCCAATCATCAAGGTGGATACAGCTGCAGGTGTCACGAGGGTTACACGAACTACGGCAACAACCAATCACAGTGCATCGGTGAGCGTTCCAGTTCACTTGGTATCTGTGAGAGGAAATCTGTGTTCCTTTAACAACGGAGAGCGTGTGTCTGTGTGC
Source organism: Danionella dracula (assembly GCA_900490495.1). Classification (NCBI taxonomy): domain Eukaryota; kingdom Metazoa; phylum Chordata; class Actinopteri; order Cypriniformes; family Danionidae; genus Danionella; species Danionella dracula. Next base: position 5,893 of record UELW01000022.1, read on the forward strand.
TTCTGTGCAGAAGTGAGCTGCGAACAGTTCAAATCAGAGTCCGCCGTCGACCGGAAGGTAAAGCTGCTCAAAGTTATTTTTCTAGTCACTCTTAACATCTTAACGGTTTAAAGTAACGGTGGCAGTTGCAAGAAGCAGGAACTAACTTGAAATCTAGGAGTTGCAGAAGGAGTACAAACAGAAACGCTCAGTTAAAAGGGAACTTAGGCAGTGAGAAGAAACAGGAACCTCTGAGAGTTGAGCGACTCTCAGACGGTGAAAGGGATTTATGAGATGAGGAAGGAGAGAGGTGCAGGTGATCTGGAATGTTCCATCATAAACAACGAATGCAGAGATGATTGAGGTGCTGTTCCGCTAAAGAAGATAACATTTATTCTTCAAATGTTCAGCTGGAGAGCTTGCTGTCTGTGCTGTGGAGCAGCTGTCACTCTCTGCAGGGTCCAGATGGAGGCCGGCAGGCTGGAGAAGAGCTTCTGGAGGTAAGCTATACTGCATTAGTTCTAGTTATTAAAGCCACAACGAAACCTGTAAGACCTGGAGTCAAGTCTGACCATTTTAGAACTTTAAAATAAAAGTGTTCTGGTTTCGCAACCTACAGTGGAACTGAAGGGTAAAGTTACAGCCTCACTAACTCCACTTGGAATGGAACACTCTTGAATCAGACATGCAATGCTTTGCGATGCATTGTTTCCAGTGAGAAGGTCCAAATGAACTTTTGGTTGCAGGAGGTCCTCTTTTCAGCTGAGGTCCTTCATTCATTACACAAAGAAAAGCATTTACCAACACAAATTATTATGAGACAACCAAAATATAGGTTCCAAGCCTGCCTAGATTTTGACCTCAGCCTGATGGTGAAGGGTAGGAGGAACTCCTGGAGGCATCCATATGGAATTGATCGATTAAAGGGTTTTGAATTGGGATTATCTACACCATGTGTCACAGATAGTATCAGAGTGATCTCTTGAAATTATGTTTTCTGCAGAATCTTTTCAGCTCTACTAACGATCTCCTGTCGGAGGGAACGATGGAGGATGCAGGAGCGCTGAGTAGCTTCCTGGAGCTGATGGAGAACAGCATTCGGCTGATAGGGCCTCAGCTGAGAGAGCCTGTGACGCGCATGGAGACCCCCAGCAGCCGTGAGGGACACACTCTCACTCGCCTCTCTTCTCTCAGAGCAGCTCTGATGCACTGATCTTGTGACCCACAGATGCTGAGGTCGCTGTGGTACGAGATCAGACTCCACCCACTGGCCGTGTCTCTCTGAGCACTGACTCCGCCCACCTCAGCACCAGCTGGGAGAGCGTGATTGGAGGATCATACCCAGGTACGCTTCAGCTCTCTTAGGCTTGGATGACACCAGGAGAGCTTCTGCTGAGACAAGATCTTCTCTCCCTGGTAACAGGCTTCGCGTTCGTGGCTCTGGTCAGCTACAAAGATCTGAACTCCTCCAGTGAGTTCTTCCACAAGATGAAAGTTCAGGAGAAGAACATCACTTACAAACTCAACTCTAGAGTGGTGACGGCGGTGGTCAGTAATCCTGACACGAAGAGCCTGCCGGAGCCCGTCTCCATCCTCTTCACTCATCAGGAGGTGAAGATCTACTCTATAGTGCAGCAGTTAGAACCCTGATTGGGTGGTTTCAGATACTGGTGTTCTGTGTGTTCTCCAGGCGAGGGCGGAGTCTGAGGCTGTGGCCTACAGCTGTGTGTACTGGGAGGAGTCTAAGGGGGCGTGGTCTGGGCATGGCTGTGAGAGGGCGTGGTCTAACAGCTCTCACACGCTCTGCTCCTGCTCTCACCTCAGCAGCTTCGCTGTACTCATGGCCCTCCACCCTCTGAAGGTACCTTCAGGATGTTTTCATCATGCTCTGAATGAGAAGGTTCCCGTTTTAAACCCCTTTGTTTCTCCGTCTCCTCCAGGACAGCTTTGAGCTGGTGCTCATCACTCGTCTGGGTCTGGTTCTGTCTCTGCTGTGTTTGTTCTTCTGCATCCTGACCTTCGGCTTCTGTCGGTCCATCCAAGGAACCAGGAACAGCATCCACCTGCACCTGAGCCTGAGCCTCTTCATGGCTGACCTCGTCTTCCTCTGCGGCATCTCCAGCACTCACTCGAGGGTTCGTGATCTTTCAGTCCTCTCGGTTCTGCTAGGATCTGGATCTCAGACTCTGGTGCTGATCCTCAGGTGGCGTGTGGTATGGTGGCGGCTCTCCTCCACTTCTTCTTCCTGTCCTCCTTCTTCTGGATGCTTCTGGAGGGTTTCCAGCTCTACCGGATGCTGGTGCTGGTGTTTCACTCCACTCTGAGGCGCCTGCACATGTTCGGTGTGGGTTACGGAGCTCCGCTGGTCATCGTCTGCATCTCCGCTGCTATCTTCCCTCAGGGCTTTGGAACAGACAGACAGTTAGTGTGTTTGGTTTGGTAGAACCTTAAGAGAGTGAAGCAGTGTACATCAGTGACTCTGTATTTGTTCTCCAGCTGTTGGCTTTCTCTAGATCATTACTTCATCTGGAGCTTCCTTGCACCTGTCTGCATCATCATCATCCTCAACAGCATAGTCTTCATCATCACCGTCTGGAAACTGGCTGCAAAGTTCTCCAGCCTCAATCCAGACCTCTCCAAACTCAGAAAGATCAGGTGTGTGAGTGTGTGTTACTGAAGCTCATCTCATCTGGTTGAGTTCTAACGTGGTTGTAATGTTCGCAGGGGATTCACCGTGACAGCAGTCGCACAGATGTGCATTCTGGGAGGAATGTGGGTTTTCGGTAGCTTCCTCTTCTATGAGAAAGTCACCCAGGTGTCGTTGTACCTCTTCGTCATCCTCAACAGCCTGCAGGGGGCACTCATCTTCATCATGCACTGCCTGCTCAGCAAACCGGTAACTCTCTGCTAAAAACGATCTAGGCTTTCTTCAAAAGGCTGTCTCCCTGTGCCCTAATTTCTTTTTCTTTATTTAAAAAAGCTGCAGCATTTTGTTTTGATTCTGCATCCAATGAAGCAGTACTTTATTTATGTATAGAGCACCTAAAGGCCAAAACTGGGACGGTCTGCTCAACTTTTGTTGTCCTTGTCAACATCTTCCCAGCAGCTGTTTGTTCAAGCTGAAATCTGGATTTTGAGATCTTAAGATGACATTGTGTGTTGCGTCATCATTCACACTAGCAAATTATTTCCATTTAATTAAAATGGATTGCGTTAAACAATCTGAAACCAGAACAGCAAGTCCACTCGATTCAAAGAGCAGTTGTTTCAGAACTAGTGATGGAGCGATTGGGGTGGAGTTAGCGGGAAATGTCTCTTGCTGTAGGTTGCACTAATTGCCAGAGTAACTAAAAATCATAAGACACAAAGCTTCCTCTAACTCCAACTCAATTTAATGGAACTTCTTTAACAACCAACTTGTTCTTTCCATGTAGGGTACCCTTCCTAACCCCGACCTTGAAACCTGAATGTCTTTAACAACAACCTTTCCCTAACTTCAACTGTGGGACCCAAACATCTCCAACAACAACCTTTCCCAAACCCAAACGTCTTAAATTACCTTTCCTTAACCCCAACTTTGAAACCCGAACATCTTAATCCTAGCCCTAACTGTAGAACCCAAACGTCTCCAACAACTGTCTTTCCCTAACTCCAACCTTCAAACCCAAAGTCTTCAATGATTGATGTTCCTACCATCCTTTCAGTGCATGTCCACTCAATCCAGTCCTGCAGCTCCATCGCTCTGCTGCAGGAGCTCTGGAACTGGTGCTGGATCATTCCGCTTGAGCTTTGATCTGCAGGTTTTGAGCTGCTTGATGACTCGAGCTCCAGAGAGGAGCGTTAAGCTGAGGTTCATGAGTTCTGTACTGCGTTCTGGTGACGTGTGGATAAACTAGAATTGTTGTTTCTGCCATAGCCATGCGTCAACTCCAGTCAGACTGAGCTTTATTCTTTGTGCATGTCTGCCCTCTTCAGGTTAGAGACGAGTACTGCAGGCTCCTCAGCATTATCTGCTCAACCAAAGAGAAGCAGCAGCAGCAGAAGAAGAAGAAGAAATACTCAGAGTTCAGCACCAACCAGTCCAGCAACAGCCAGGTACTGGAAAACGACACAAACTTCTTTAACACAACGAAGCCAATCAAAGACTGCGATCTCCAACGAACTAGTATAGACGGATGATGATTGGCTGTTGCTCCTTGTGACCTGACTCGCTGAAACTTCAAAGTTCTGAAACAGCTTTCAAGCATTTTATTATCTTAACAATCTTCAATCAAAGTTAAGCAATCACACAATGTCCCGATGCTTCGCTCACTGATGGCTCTTTGTTCTGCAGCCCCTGCGCAGCGACGAGAGCACGGGGGAGTCGAAAATATGAGCTCCTCCTCAACGCAGCGGGCAGCAGCCTCCAGGCCTGGGACACCTCTGAGAAGATCTGCGCAGTCTGTTTCTTCCTCGAGAGAACGAATGCAGGCCACGTCGTCCTGCTGGTCCAGCTTCTGTTCGGCCGAATGCTCCTGCTCTTGAAGATGTGAGGAACTTCTCTCTCAGTGTTCTGTTTGGAGACATGGGTTCAGGATCTTCGTGAGGGAACCGTGATGCTCTCAGAATCTCAAATTAGGCAGCTTATCCAAAGAGAGCTTCACAGCCTTCATCGAACCGAGGGATCTTCTACTCGACTCCTGAAATTTTCTTTTATTGATCAAATTTGCACTTTTATGCGACGTAGCGCCTTTAAGCTTTGGCTGGGGTCTCCTGAGCAGCGAGAGGTGCTTGGATTTGGTGACGCTGATGCAGTAACAGCTGCGAGCCTCTGTGGAGCTGCGCTGGTGTGGAAAAACTAGAGAAGTAGGTTTAGATAGCGTCTAATAATCAAGCCTGGCTTCTGGCTACTGTCTGAATGACTCAGCATCATTTGAGCTCCTGATGAAGAGCGCTGCTGAAGCTTCTCCGAGCTAGAGCTGCAGCTTCAAGCTTCTCCAGAACCTCCAGAATCACCCGAACTCAGACATGTCTCCACGTCTCTCGAATAATGTACGCTTCGTGATATTTTAAATGAAGAAATGTAATGTTTCCATCTGTTTGTTTCAGACGAAAGCAATATTTTTGTTATTTTTGTATTTGATTTAAGACTATTTTCTTGCTCTGATGTGGTACTGGTATGTTTGCCCTGATAGTAATAAATTATCATTTATAAATGAACCGAGTTTACTTTGGTAATGTTTTATGGTGTTCAATTAATTCATTAATCTCTAACACCTTCAACTTTTTTATTTATTATTTTCAGTAAGTCGAATCTTTAAACGCTCAGAGCTTGGTCAGAAGACTCCTTTGTGGACAGTTCTTTCTCTTAAGCTTTTACATTAAAAAATCTTTCATTAAAAAACTCGATAGTCAGTAATTGCAATCAATTGCATTTCTTTTAATTCATCTCTTTTTAAATATATTACAAAACATAATAATCATCATAAAGTAAAATAGCACTCATCCATCGGGGATAAAAATTGGTTGGTTGGTTTCTCAAAGCAAAAGTCTTTTCGTCGTCTTAAAAGTTTTTTCCTCGCTCGCTCGTCCATCATCAGCTGTCCTCCGGCTCCGGAGACGCCGCCGCTCCGCCGGCGCGTCCGTCCGCTCAGCGCATGTCTCCATCTATTATACCGCTATGACGCATTCCCATCTCGAGCGTTCATTGGCTCGTCTTTCATGCGTTCTCGGCATCTCCAGCTCATGTCCTAATCATGTCATGTTCATGATAACACGCACTACCTCTTTTGCCCACCAGGAGGCTCACAGATGCACAGAATTAACTTTTAACCTACTTACTTCACCTTTCACCTATATCTGCTCTATGCATGCAGAATGCAGCTCAAGAACACCTCTCTAACAAGCACATCCTCATTTAGTACCGTCATTCATGTAATGTCTTTAAATTAGGCATGAGAATGAGTTTATTAAAGGAAGGAGAATTGCAAATTCTTGAAATTATAAAATAGTAAAAATACATATTTATCTCTCTCCCCATCCTCTTTCTTGTGCTCTCTCCACCCTCCCACTTTCTCTCTCCACCCTCTCACTCTTTCTCTCTCTCCACCCTCTCACTCTTTCTCTCTCTCCACCCCTCTCACCCTTTCTCTCTCTCCACCCTCCCACTTTCTCTCTCTCTCTCCACCCTCTCACTCTTTCTCTCTCTCTCTCCGCCCTCTCACTCGTTATCTCTCCGTCCTCTCACTCTTTTCTCTCTCTCCGCCCTCCCACTTTCTCTCTCTCCACCCTCTCACTCTTTCTCTCTCTCCGCCCTCCCACTTTCTCTCTCTCCACCCTCTCACTCTTTCTCTCTCTACCCACCCTCTCACTCTTTTCTCTCTACATCCTCACTCTCTCTCCAGTCTCGTGCTCTCTCTCCACCGTCATTCACTTGTCCTTTCTCCATCCTCTCACTCTCTCCACCCTCTCTTGTGCTCTATCCACCCACCCTCTCACTCTTTCTCTCCACCCTATCACTCTTTCTCTCTCTCCACTCTATCACTCTTTCTCTCTCCCACTTTCTCTCTCTCCACCCTCCCACTTTCTCTCTCTCTCTCCACCCTCTCACTCTTTTCTCTCTCTCCACCCTCCCACTTTCTCTCGTGCTCGCTCCACCCATCGTCTCAGTCTCTTTTTGTACATCCATCCTTTCATTCTCTCTCCACCCTATCATTCTCTTTTTGTCTCTCTCTCTCTCCATGATCTCTCTTTCTCTCGCTGTCCCTCTCTATTTTTTTGCTCCTTTCTCACCACGATTGTCCGGGTGGATTCAAGTCTAGCTGATATTTGAATCAGTGTTCTTACAGAACTGGATGCTCTCGAGTGTTTCTAGATCTCTGCAAAAGAAAGGTTTCTTCACCAACTTTAACAGATCTGCTCTGCTCCTGCTGCTCTAGCGTTCATCTGATCACAATCAGGAGAGAAAGAGACCGAACTTAGAAGAAGCCAAAGACAAACTGTTTCATTATCTCACACCTGAAAGGAACGAATAAAAGCTGCGCTGAAGTTTTACTCAGGAATCATCGGTGGCCAGTAAGGTCTCCCGAGCTTTATTCTTCTCTTATTTGGTGTTTTCTGAAATGATAGCACTACAGCGCCTTCTACAGCCAATATTTTCATCAGGAAAGCTGAAAGTGCGGTGAAGATTCAAATTACGAGCAAAAAGAAATAAATGATATAAGTGCTTAGCAGAAATAAGAAAGCAAAAAATGGATGAAAATTACTTAGAAATTCTGATTTATCATGAAGATTCTTGAACGTTTTGTTCACTGTGTTTCTTCTTGTGAGCCAGAAATCCTCCTAAATAAGTGAACTTCTCCTCACAGAGCGAGCACTGGTAGGGTTTCTCTCCGGTGTGAACTCTCATGTGAGTCCTCAGAACGTCGCTTCGAGCGAACGTCTTCTCACACACGGAGCACTTGTGAGGTCTCTCTCCCGTGTGGATCTTCTTGTGGTTCTGGAAGTAGCCCCGTCTACTGAAGCTCTTGCTGCAGATAGTGCAGTGGTGGGGTTTCTCTCCGGTGTGGATTTTCTTGTGGAAATGATAAGTAGTAGCGCTGTTAAAATCCTTACCACAATAGGAGCACAGGTAAGGTCTTTCTCCTGTGTGTGTTCTCTCGTGTAAGTTCAATGATGCTTTTAGTTTGAACGATCTCTCGCAGTATTGGCACTGAAGCGGTTTCTCATCGGAGTGAACTTTGAGATGAGAGTTTAGAGACCAACTGCTAGTGAAGGTTTTCCCGCACTGGCTGCACTGGTACGGCCGCTCCTCAGTGTGAGAGCGCATGTGGATCTTCAGGTGATTGGGGTGAGTGTAAGCTTTAGAACACTGAGAGCATTTATAAGGTCGCTCGCCCGTGTGGGTTATCATGTGACTTTTGAGATTTCCTTTAGTGGAGAAAGCCTTGCTGCATTCTGTGCATTTGTAACGTTTCTCTCCTGAGTGAGTATTCTGGTGCGCTGATAACTGATATGGTGCTGCAAAGCTGTCTCCGCACTCAGCACACTTGTAAGGTTTCTCTCCGGTGTGAGTTCTTTCGTGTACAGTCAAAGAACCTTTCTGCCGAAATGTTTTCTGACAGAATCGGCACTGGTGAGGTTTCTCTCCCGAGTGAATTGTGAGGTGAGTTTTGAGAGAAGAGAATGTTTTCAGGACTTTCCCACACTGATGGCACTGGAACGGATGTTCGCTGGACTCCAGCAGGTGCTCCTTGAAATGAAGCTTCCTCTCTTTAGAAGAAGGAAAACTCTGGTCACAGCTCCAGCACTTGTAGACTCGAGTTCTCTCACTTTTCTTTGACCTTTTTTTGCCCTTCAGTGCTTTTCTTGATGCTCTCCTCTCAGCTTCTGGTTTGAGGGTGTAATCCTGGTCTGAAGATCCATCGCTGTTCTCTGAAAGGAACAGAAGAACTTTAGAGAGGAGAGGAACGTTCTGGGCTCTTCTCTCAACCCTGATCAGGAGCTTCAGAGAGGAAGAGATCTCTAGAGAGAGGAAGAAACAAACCTGCAGGGAGGTACTCCTCATCCATCACATCTTCCTCTTCTTCTCTCTCCTCATCTTCTCCCTTTTCATCTTCTCCAGGTTTCTCCTGAAGCAGCTTTCTGGAGTCCTCCTCATCTTCTGCTCTGCTCTGGATCAGGTGTTTGCAGTCCTCCAGCCGGACGAAGCTCTCCTTCATCTTCAGCTCCTCCTCCTCCTCTTGAGTCCTGCAGGCGCTGCTCTGAGGATCCGGAGCATCAGTGTAGCAGAGTAAAGTCAGGCTGAGCTCCGAGTCCTGAGGCTCTCTGGGTTTCTGCTGGAAGTCCTCCACCTAGAAGAAGGTTCATGTGTTTATTTAAGCTGCTAATGCGGTGATGTTACGCTCTCTGAAGGCCAGCAGCGCTCTCAAACCTGTGTGTTCTGCTGGGCTCCCTTCTCTCGGAGCTTCTCCTCCAGTGATGCCACCTCTTTCTTCAGGAGACAGATTTCACTGATCAGCTCCTCGATATCCAGCATGGACAGATCCGTTCCTACTGCTTTACTGCAGCGCAGCTCCAGCATTTCAAAAAACATCTTTTATAACAGAATGAACAAATTGAGAATAAAAAAAGAAAAAGAAAAGAAAATGATGTCAATGATCCAGAAAACAAGGATGTTGTTTACAGCAAAACAAACAAATCAAGAGTTTTCGTTAATCAAGAGAATCCACGGTTTAACTTTAACAATAACAAGCGATGTTTATTCACAGATTAAAAACGTTATAAAGTTATAAAGACAGTAATTATATAAATTAACGGTTTTAAATCTACAGTTTGTTTATAAAAAGAATCAAAGAAGTAGTTTCACTATCTAACTTTTTCTCAAGTTCACCCCTCTAGGCCACTTTAAGAGTACCTTAAAAAAACATATTAAACTTTCTCAAAAACATTTGAAACGTAAAAAAGGCTTAAACTGAAAACACGAACTCTGAGACCGCCGAGGTTCTTCTTCTTCGGTGGTTCCGGTGAAACAGCTGACTCGCGCCGCAGCGCCCTCTGCAGCCCCGGAGCGATTGAAAATGGGCTTTTTTTATTATCTGGAGCGCTTTCTGCGATGAACAGAACCTCGCAGTAAAGTTCTCATTATGAGCAAAGAGAAAATAAATCTGAGTAGAATCTGAATCCTATGTTCGGAAGATTTATTCAGTGAAGAGATTAACAGCTTTTAAACAATTCCTGCAATAAAATAACAGATTTAGTGACAAACTCAACTCCACGTGTTGACATGAATGTTTGTGTCTTATAGTAGTTCTTGTTCAATTGTTGATTTTGTGAACAATTTAATTTGGAAGAATCTTGTCTTTTTAAAGTCTAGGTTTCATAAAAGGCAGGAAAAACCTCATTAAACTTTTTGCCCTAAAAGTACGGTGGCCAAGAGGTTCAAAATACATTTACATAACACGAAACACTTTTACAAAACAAATTAACATTTTAGAAAAACACATTTACAGGTTGCAACACACTTCTACATTTCACAAAACACACAAGCTCCGAGTCCTGATTTAATAAAAACATGGTTTTAACAAGATCTCACAAAACACACAAGAAAAGCATGGTTTGATGTGATTTATGTTTATTTGCAGTTAAGATGAACAAATCAACATTGTTTGAAAACCCAGTTAGGAGCAGTGGAGGCTCTAGAAATGTTTAAATGACATAAAGTGGAATCACATCCAGAGAGAAGTTTCCTCACATATAATTCATCAATTAAAGGCCGTCACAATTAAGTTCCCTTTGATGTAGATGTTTAAGACCACGGATTGTCTAATATAGCGAGACTTATTTTTCCAGAGCAATGTAAATAGTCTCTTATCAGCTTCTCCATGAACAGATTTATCAGCTGATAAGGACAGGAACTCCTCCGTCTCCGTGAGGAGCCTTCCACCCAGAGGTCCCGTTTCTGCTGTGCGTTCTCTATCAAACATCTCCAAACATCTCACTTCAGCAGCTTCAGAGGTCTCATTCCTAAACACACCACGCTCTCTTTGATGGGAATATTGCAGATAGAAGTAGCAGAACGTTCTTTTAACACAAATAACTCACTCTAAATTTTAAATTCAGGAAGAATTGGAAAATGAAGACAAAAAATGTGGAGATACACAAAAAACTGGGCAGCACTCAGAAACAGACGAGGGGAAATGGGCGACCCTGCCTTTCTCCAGGTTCGATTGTGAGCCCGCACGAGGACGGAACTCTTTCCATTACTACGAAGCTTTGTTACACATCTGCAGAAACAGCAGCCGAAGCCCATCCTCCTCAGAGCGAACACGTTCTAAATCATGTTCTAAACAACCGAACACTGTTGATGTTATCGTTGACCCCTGACCCCGCCCTGGACTCCGCTCCGAGAGAAACTGCTCAACACAGTTTATTCCTGATCGCTTCCACTCACGGTAACAGTTTCCTAAAACAGACAAAGACTGGCAGAAGTCACATCGTCCGTGCTCTCGTTCCCTCTGGAGGAGAACCCAGCGGAACACGCTTATATTCGATCCTCAGAAAGTTATTTGCTGTTATAATTATTTCAACACCTGCCAGATGGTTTGGTTTCATGGCTTCATCGCTGTCGGAGAAGTCCTCAACACGTTTATGCTCTCTTCATGAGATGTGTTTTTAGCTGACAAACTACAGTCATTTTTATTAACTCCCAATTAATACCGAATTAAGTGTGTGGCTTTATCCCAGTAAAATGATATTAAATCCTCAATGTTTTCCCGGAGCTCGATATAGTTTAGAATAGATGACATAAGCTTCTATTCTGAAGTTTATTTAAGCGAGACAGATGTAGTCATGGGATAAGAATAGAAATATTTTAGAATAGAGACATTCTTCTCTCGACACACAATAACAACTAAGAAATTTCTGGTCCCGAGGGGGGGGGCAGCTGTCTCCCGGCTGCCCGCATTATCCTTCACAGGTCTCCCGTGGCCCCTGCAGTGGGGGGTGGTGCTGTCCCTGGGGGGATGGACGGTGTGGCCAGTCGGCTGCTCCCACTCACCACACCAGCTCCCAGTACACACACTCTCTTCACTCACACAAATAGAATCATGAGGGTCCTTGTTCCCATGGGGGATCAGGCAGGCGGGGTGACCTATCGGTGATCCCGCCCTGCCTCCTTTAGACGGGGACTCTCAGTTTTAATCACATAGGACACAGAACATCTCCAGGGCACCAGGTGGGCCTTCCTCCCGGAGCGGACAGTAAGCCAATCTCACCTGCCACTGCCTCGCTTCCGGGGTTGGGCAACCCCTGGGCCCCTTACAACACTTTGCAAGGACACACTACATTTAGGCCTGGAGGGCTAGTCTCTCTGTCTAAATCTTGGTGGGAGGAGGCTGCAGATCTGTGGCACCTCCCACAATATACGATATAGAAGGCTACCCTCATTTTAAATACACATTAGATATGTAGGGCGGGGGGTGGTGCCTGGACATCATCCGCCAAACGACTTTTATTTCCCTCTTTTATTGCATTCTATCTCTCCAACACACCCACATATACCTGCATTACATGACAACTGGGAGCAGATGTTGGAGAATGGGTGGACGACTGCCCCCGTCTTCCCTCTTGGGGGGTAAGGGCCCACCATCGCGGGGGTGTGGGTGGCTGCCGGGGTGGGTGCGGGCTGCAGGTGAGTGACTGGCTACTTCCCGGGACAGGAAGACTGAATGAGTGGGTAGATGGATGGATGGATGGATGACTGGATGGGGTTGATTTAGTGGGTGGTGGTGGGGGGGGGGGGGGGGTTGCTGGTAGGGGTGTGCGTGGGGTTAGGTTTGGGGGGGCTGCTGGTAGGGGTGAGTGTGTGTTGGGGGACTGCTGGTTGATGTGTGCATGGGGCCGGGGTGTGGCCGGGGGGGGGGGGGGTCCTGCCGCGTCTGGAGTGGTGTCCCTACCCGCGCCCATCTGGTCCCTTGGCCGTCCTCCCTTTTTTTTCTTGCGGGTCCACGGAGGTGCCCGGGACTGGGGGCCTACCGCGGGGGGATGTGGGCATGGCGGTGCTTGTGGGTGGGGCCTCCCAGTCTCTGCCCGCACTGTCAGGGGCTGCATTCCCGCCTAGCTTTGGGCTGGTCGACCTCCTGCTGCAGCGGGCCCACTGGGGCCCCGGGCATTGCTCTCTGGGGTTGCCGACTTTACCAGGGGAGGTGGGGCGGGTCCGGCTCCGGGTCCCAGGCCCCTAAACTTGTCGTTCTGTGGGGGGTGGGCTGGATATCTGGGTAGCTCCTGACCATATATGGGACTTGGTCTGAGGCAGATCCCACGTTTCACTTGGGACATAGAAGGTTAGTCACGACACCTGGGATGTTTGGTCGCTGCTAGATGCTTGAGGTTTAGGTCACCTGTCCTGTAACACTCAATTACTTATGCGTATGTGTATATATATATATATATGTGTATGTATGTATTTGTATGTGTGTGTGTATGTGTATGTATATATACATATGTGTATATATATATATATATATATATATATATATATATATATATATATATATATATATATATATATATATATATATATATATATATATATATATATATGTATGTATGTATATATATATATACACATATATGATTACTAATTCTATTTATTATTATTATTTTTCTGCATGTTTATCTGCATTTATGTATGTATGTATATTTATTTATTTTTCCCCCACAATCACCTCTCACCTTCTCTTTCCTCCTCCAAAACTTCTCTACCTCTGTTTCCCCTCAATTACTTCTCTCCTCTTTCCCCTTTTTTTTTTTATTAACACCGTCCTGTCCTGATGTACGTTTATATGATTGATTAATGTAATTATTGTGATGAATGCGAATGAAATAAATTAAAAGCTTCTATCCAGAGGAATAATCAATATATAATATCTTCAATTCTCTGGAAAGAGCAAAACTGACCAACTCATACGAAGCTCCTCTCTTCTCATGGGGCTGCTTTGAAGTAGGACAGGACAGGTAAAAAAAAAAAAAACTAAGAAATTTCTCATAAAGGCTTGTAAATAATTAAAGTTAAACTTAGTGGGCTGAGGGCCCCATTTATCGAGCACACTGAGCATTACTACTTTCAAATCCCTGCACTGTAAATGAACAACTAGGATTCTGTGATAGACTGAAACATCCTCTAATTTAATAAAGAAGACTTTATTAAATTTAGTAGATTTGTACCCATACGTTATGATTCCATAAGATCGTATAGAGATTATTTTCAGCAATCTCATGTGGGATTGGGTTCACTGTTCCCCCTGCTGGTCGAGTTCCTTCCTCAACACCTCACGAGGAGCCGAACCCGGCTGCTACCGACCTGCAGCATCCGATCGGAGGATTGGGTTCAGTGCTCCCCCTGCTGGACCGAGTTCCTTCCTCAACACCTCACGAGGAGCCGAACCCAGCTGCTACCGACCTGCAGCATCCGATCGGAGGATTGGGTTCAGTGCTCCCCCTGCTGGTCGAGTTCCTTCCTCAACACCTCACGAGGAGCCAGAACCAGCTGCTACCGACCTGCAGCATCCGATCGGAGGATTGGGTTCAGTGCTCCCCCCTGCTGGTCGAGTTCCTACCTCAACACCTCACGAGGAGCCAGAACCAGCTGCTACCGACCTGCAGCATCCGATCGGAGGATTGGGTTCAGTGCTCCCCCTGCTGGAGTGAGAGCCTTCCTCAACACCTCACGAGGAGCCAGAACCAGCTGCTACCGACCTGCAGCATCCGATCGGAGGATTGGGTTCAGTGCTCCCCCTGCTGGTCGAGTTCCTTCCTCAAGACCTCACGAGGAGCCAGAACCAGCTGCTACCGACCTGCAGCATCCGATCGGAGGATTGGGTTCAGTGCTCCCCTGCTGGTCGAGTTCCTTCCTCAACACTCACGAGGAGCCAGAACCAGCTGCTACCGACCTGCAGCATCCGATCGGAGGATTGGGTTCAGTGCTCCCCCTGCTGGTCGAGTTCCTTCCTCAAGACCTCACGAGGAGCCAGAACCAGCTGCTACCGACCTGCAGCATCCGATCGGAGGAATGGGTTCAGTGCTCCCCCTGCTGGTCGATTCCTTCCCAACACTTCACGAGGAGCCAGAACCGCTGCTACCGACTGCAGCATCCGATCGGAGGATTGGGTTCAGTGCTCCCCCTGCTGGTCGAGTTCCTTCCTCAACACCTCATGAGGAGCCAAGAACCAGCTGCTATACCGACCCTTGCAGCATCCGATCGGAGGATTGGGTTCAGTGCTCCCCCTGCTGGAGCGAGAGCCTTCCTCAAACACCTCACGAGGAGCCAGAACCAGCTGCTACAGACCTGCAGCATCCGATCGGAGGATTGGGTTCAGTGCTCCCCCTGCTGGACCGATTTCCTTCCTCAACACTCACGAGGAGCCGAACCAGCTGCTACCGACCTGCAGCATCCGATCGGAGGATTGGGTTCAGTGCTCCCCCTGCTGGACCGAGATCCTTCCTTCAACACCCTCACGAGGAGCCAGGAACCCAGCTGCTACCGACCTGCAGCATCCGATCTGGAGGATTGGGTTCAGTGCTCCCCCTGCTGAGCGAGTTCCTTCCTCAACACCTCATGAGGAGCCAGAACCAGCTGCTACCGACCTGCAGCATCCGATCGGAGGATTGGGTTCAGTGCTCCCCCTGCTGGAGCGAGTTCCTTCCTCAAACACCTCACGAGGAGCCAGAACCACTGCTACCGACCTGCAGCATCCGATCGGAGGATTGGGTTGAGTGCTCCCCCTGCTGGACCGAGTTCCTTCCTCAACACCTCACGAGGAGCCAGAACCAGCTTCTACCGACCTGCAGCAATCCGATCGGAGGATTGGGTTCAGTGCTCCCCCTGCTGGACCGAGTTTCCTTCCTCACACCTCACGAGGAGCCGAACCCAGCTGCTACCGACCTGCAGCATCCGATTCGGAGGATTGGGTTCAGTGCTCCCCCCTGCTGGTCCGAGTTCCTTCCTCAGACCCTCACGAGGAGCCAGAACCAGCTGCTACCGACCCTGCAGCCATCCGATCGGAGGAATGGGTTCAGTGCTCCCCCTGCTGGACCGAGTTCCTTCCTCAACACCTCACGAGGAGCCAGAAACCAGCTGCTACCGACCTGCAGCATCCGATCGGAGGATTGGGTTCAGTGCTCCCCCTGCTGGAGCGAGTTCCTTCCTCAACACCTCACGAGGAGCCAGAACCAGCTGCTACCGACCTGCAGCATCCGATCGGAGGATTGGGTTGAGTGCTCCCCTGCTGGACCGAGTTCCTTCCTCAAACCTCACGAGGAGCCAGAACCAGCTGCTACCCCAGCGATCGGAGGATTGCCCCTGCTGGACGAGGAAACGCTAACCAGCGATACGACCTGCAGCATCCGATCGGAGGATTGGGTTCAGTGCTCCCCCTGCTGGTCGAGTTCCTTCCTCAACACCTCACGAGGAGCCAGAACCAGCTGCTACCGACCTGCAGCATCCGATCGGAGGAATGGGTTCAGTGCTCCCCCTGCTGGACCGAGTTCCTTCCTCAACACCTCACGAGGAGCCAGAACCAGCTGCTACCGACCTGCAGCATCCAGATCGGAGGATGGGGTTCAGTGCTCCCCTGCTGGAGCGAGTTCCTTCCTCAACACCTCACGAGGAGCCAGAACCAGCTGCACTACGACCTGCAGCATCCGATCGGAGGATTGGGTCAGTGCTCCCCCTGCTGGACCGAGTTCCTTCCTCAACACCTCACGAGGAGCCGAACCCAGCTGCTACCGACTGCAGCATCCGATCGGAGGATTGGGTCAGTGCTCCCCCTGCTGGACCGAGTTCCTTCCTCAACACCTCACGAGGAGCCAGAACCCAGCTGCCTACCGACCTGCAGCATCCGATCGGAGGATTGGGTTCAGTGCTCCCCCTGCTGGACCGAGTTCCTTCCTCAACACCTCACGAGGAGCCAGAACCAGCTGCTACCGACCTGCAGCATCCGATCGGAGGATTGGGTTCAGTGCTCCCCCTGCTGGTCGAGTTCCTTCCTCAACACCTCACGAGGAGCCAGAACCAGCTGCTACCGACCTGCAGCATCCGATCGGAGGATTGGGTTCAGTGCTCCCCCTGCTGGTCGAGTTCCTTCCTCAACACCTCACGAGGAGCCGAACCCAGCTGCTACCGACCTGCAGCATCCGATCGGAGGATTGGGTTCAGTGCTCCCCCCTGCTGGAGCGAGTTCCTTCCTCAACACCTCACGAGGAGCCAGAACCAGCTGCTACCGACCTGCAGCATCCGATCGGAGGATTGGGTTCAGTGCTCCCCCTGCTGGTCGAGTTCCTTCCTCAACACCTCACGAGGAGCCGAACCCAGCTGCTACCGACCTGCAGCATTTGATCGGAGGATTGGGTTCAGTGCTCCCCCTGCTGGACCGAGTTCCTTCCTCAACACCTCACGAGGAGCCAGAACCAGCTGCTACCGACCTGCAGCTTCCGATCGGAGGATTGGGTTCAGTGCTCCCC
The DNA here is from genome assembly GCA_900490495.1 of Danionella dracula. Taxonomy (NCBI): domain Eukaryota; kingdom Metazoa; phylum Chordata; class Actinopteri; order Cypriniformes; family Danionidae; genus Danionella; species Danionella dracula. The sequence continues at coordinate 22,870 of UELW01000022.1, forward strand.
CTGCTGGACCGAGTTCCTTCCTCAACACCTCACGAGGAGCCAGAACCAGCTGCTACCGACCTGCAGCTTCCGATCGGAGGATTGGGTTCAGTGCTCCCCCTGCTGGTCGAGTTCCTTCCTCAACAACCTCACGAGGAAGCCAGAACCAGCTGCTACCCGACCTGCAGCTTCCGATCGGAGGATTGGGTTCAGGCCTCCCCCTGCTGGACCGAGTTCCTTCCTCAACACCTCACGAGGAGCCAGAACCAGCTGCTACCGACCTGCAGCTTCCGATCGGAGGATTGGGTTCAGTGCTCCCCCTGCTGGTCGAGTTCCTTCCTCAACACCTCACGAGGAGCCGAACCCAGCTGCTACCGACCTGCAGCATTTGATCGAGGATTGGGTTCAGTGCTCCCCCTGCTGGACCGAGTTCCTTCCTCAACACCTCACGAGGAGCCAGAACCAGCTGCTACCCCGACCTGCAAGCTTCCGATCGGAGGATTGGGTTCAGTGCTCCCCCTGCTGGACCGATTTCCTTCCTCAACACCATCACGAGGAGCCAGAACCAGCTGCTACCGACCTGCAGCAATCCGATCGGAGGATGGGGTTCAGTGCTCCCCCTGCTGGAGCCGAGTTCCTTCCTGAACACCTCACCAAAGGAGCCAGAACCAGCTGGGCTAACCAGACCTGCAGCAATCCGATCGGAGGATGTGGGTTCAGTGCTCCCCTGCGGACGAGTTCCTTCCTCAACCACCCTCACGAGGAGCCGAACCCAGCTGCTAACCAGACCTGGCAGCATCCGAATCGGAGGGATTGGGTTCAGTGCTCCCCTGCTGGACCGAGTTCCTTCCTCAACACCATCACGAGCGTACCGAAGCCAGCTTGCTAACCGAACCGCCATGCAGCTTCGACATCGAGGATTGGGTTCAGTTGCTACCCCCTGCGGTCGAGTTCCTTCCCTCAACACCTCACAGGAAGACCAGAACCACTGCTACAGACCTGCAAGCTCCGATCGGAGGATTGGGTTCAGTGCTCCCCCTGCTGGTCAAGTTCCTTCCTCAAGACCTCACGAGGAGCCGAACCCAGCTGCTACCGACCTGCAGCATCCGATCGGAGGGATTGGGTTCAGTGCTCCCCCTGCTGGTCGAGTTCCTTCCTCAACACCTCATGAGGAGCCAGAACCAGCTGCTACCGACCTGCAGCTTCCGATCGGAGGATTGGGTTCAGTGCTCCCCCTGCTGGAGCGAGTTCCTTCCTCAACACCTCACGAGGAGCCAGAACCAGCGGCTACCGACCTGCAGCTTCCGATCGGAGGATTGGGTTCAGTGCTCCCCTGCTGACCGGTTCCTTCCTCAAGACCTCACGAGGAGCCGAACCCAGCTGCTACCGACCTGCAGCATCCGATCGGAGGATTGGGTTCAGTGCTCCCCCTGCTGGTCGATTCCTTCCTCAACACCTCACGAGGAGCCGAACCCAGCTGCTAACCCGACCTGCAGCATTTGATCGGAGGATTGGGTTCAGTGCTCCCCCTGCTGGCCCGAGTTCCTTCCTCAACACCTCACGAGGAGCCAGAACCAGCTGCTACCGAACCCCTGCAGCTTCCGATCGGAGGATTGGGGTTCAGTGCTCCCCCCTGCTGGACCGAGTTCCTTTCTCAACACCTCACGAGGCGCCAGAACCAGCTGCTACCGACCTGCAGCTTCCGATCGGAGGATTGGGTTCAGTGCTCCCCCTGCTGGTCGAGTTCCTTCCTCAACACCTCATGAGGAGCCAGAACCAGCTGCTACCGACCTGCAGCATCCGATCGGAGGAATGGGTTCAGTGCTCCCCCTGCTGGACCGAGTTCCTTCCTCAACACCTCACGAGGAGCCAGAACCAGCTGCTACCGACCTGCAGCATCCGATCGGAGGATTGGGTTCAGTGCTCCCCCTGCTGGACCGAGTTCCTTCCTCAACACCTCACGAGGAGCCAGAACCCAGCTGCTACCGACCTGCAGCATCCGATCGGAGGATTGGGTTCAGTGCTCCCCCTGCTGGACCGAGTTCCTTCCTCAACACCTCACGAGGAGCCAGAACCAGCTGCTACCGACCTGCAGCATCCGATCGGAGGATTGGCGACACCGGAACTATTTTCTTCAAGCTCGCTCATCTGTTGGTTGTGTGTTGAACATTGCTTACTTGAATTTTTTATTTTTCTTTGGAGACTTGACCTCATTTTCTATCTGGCTTAGTTCTGTTTTATCTGTATTTTCTTTTTTTAGAGGGTTAGTCGGTTACTTTATTTTGGTTCATAGGGAATTGCGTAATGCGTTATGTTGGATGTGTAGAGATATTTAGGGATAGATGTTTGGTTTATTATTTCAGCAGGTTGTCCCCTGAACATTTTCCTGTTATTCTATGGTTGTGATTCTTTGTGATAAAAAAAACAGTGAAAACTTAATTCTTGTCTATGTGAGACATTTATTGACATATTTTTACCACACATTCTTCTTCTTTCCATAACTGTTAGGTCATGGGTGCCAAACTCAATTCCTGGAGGGCCACAGACCCTGCAAGTTTTTGTTCCAACACTGTTTCAGGAGACACACAAATTGCTTCAAACAAACCCAGAGGAGCATGGGGGTGTAGCTCAGTGGTAGAGCACATGGTTTGCATGTATGAGGTTCTGGGATCAATCCCAGGGGCATTGGCCATTTCCCCTTCTGTAAGTCGCTTTGGACAATGCATAAATCAGTGGAATCAGGTGTGTTCAGTTAAGGTTGGAGCAAAACTGTGCTGGGCTGTGGCCCTCCAGGAATTGAGTTTGACACCCCTGTGTTAGGTCTACAATCCCTAGATGGGACCTAACACATATGTTAACAAAAATAAAAGAAACATTTGCAACCTGGACAGATCATGAGGAGCAGCATACGCTGCTGTCTCAGTCAGAAGATGGAATTTTGCCACTAAAATGAATTTTTAATGAACAAACCGCCGCAGAACGTTCTTGAACCGTCGATCAGAATCCTCCAGAAGTCATCGTCTCGTAGAGTCCGCAGCGTTTCAGAAATAAAACTAACTGCTTTACGTTCAGATATGATACATAATCCTCTGCAGCTTAAAGAAAATAATAAAAAGCAAAATAAAAGAGAAGAAAATTAGGAAATAAAGATACAAAGACGTATGAACTAAAAGAAATAAAAACCTGGTCAAGAACTAACAATAGAACTAACTAGAGATCGACAACAACAATCCCTACGAATAAAAGACTTCACAAAAACTTACTTCCAACGCAGTGAAGAAGTACATTACAAGACGCTGAACATGTTTAGCGAGATATGAGAGCTCCACAGCTGCTGTCATTGCTGACTTCATGCAGAGGCAGATATTTCAGCAGCATCCACAAAGAAAACGTGTTCGTTCTCTTTACAAGCCGAATCAACAGCAGGCCAAAGGTTCCTCCTCCGCTCGCTGTCCAGAGGAGACGAGTCCTCGGTGCTTTCCAGATGATCCTCCGAAACACAGGCAGAAGCCTCGGGAGCTCCACAGGCTTTTAGTGAGCGACGAGCCACATCTGAGAGCTTATCCTTGAGCTGAGGGAGAACTCTCTGAGGGAGAACTCGCCGAGGGAGAACTCGCCGAGGGAGAACTCGCCGAGGGAGAACTCGCCGAGGGAGAACTCGCCGAGGGAGAACTCGCCGAGGGAGAACTCGCCGAGGGAGAACTCGCCGAGGGAGAACTCGCCGAGGGAGAACTCGCCGAGGGAGAACTCTCCGAGGGAGAACTCTCCGAGGGAGAACTCTCCGAGGGAGAACTCGCCGAGGGAGAACTCGCAGAGGGAGAACTCGCAGAGGGAGAACTCGCCGAGGGAGAACTCGCCGAGGGAGAACTCGCCGAGGGAGAACTCTCCGAGGGAGAACTCGCCGAGGGAGAACTCGCCGAGGGAGAACTCTCCGAGGGAGAACTCTCCGAGGGAGAACTCTCCGAGGGAGAACTCGCCGAGGGAGAACTCGCCGAGGGAGAACTCTCCGAGGGAGAACTCGCCGAGGGAGAACTCGCCGAGGGAGAACTCGCCGAGGGAGAACTCTCCGAGGGAGAACTCTCAGAGGGAGAACTCGCCGAGGGAGAACTCTCAGAGGGAGAACTCTCAGAGGGAGAACTCTCAGACGGAGAACTCTCCGAGGGAGAACTCTCCGAGGGAGAACTCTCCGAGGGAGAAATCTCCGAGGGAGAACTCTCTGAGGGAGAAATCTCTGAGGGAGAAATCTCAGAGGGAGAACTCTCTGAGGGAGAAATCTCTGAGGGAGAACTCTCCGAGGGAGAACTCTCTGAGGGAGAACTCTCCGAGGGAGAACTCTCTGAGGGAGAAATCTCTGAGGGAGAACTCTCCGAGGGAGAACTCGCCGAGGGAGAACTCGCCGAGGGAGAACTCTCTGAGGGAGAAATCTCTGAGGGAGAAATCTCAGAGGGAGAACTCTCAGAGGGAGAACTCTCAGAGGGAGAAATCTCTGAGGGAGAACTCTCTGAGGGAGAACTCTCTGAGGGAGAACTCTCTGAGGGAGAACTCTGACACAAAGCGATGACGTGCTGCAGAATATTACCACATTCCGTTTCAGGCCTTCTGTAAATTCTTAAACCCAGCGCTGAGAGTTCCTCATCAGCTAACCGTTTCTCTTGAGAGAAGGCAGACTTGTTTCGGGAAGCCTCCAGCTTGTTGACTTTGCCCTTCAGGTCTGTGCAGATGAACTCCGCAGCCTCAATGAATCCAGAGAGAAGTCCAGAATTCCTCCTGATTTCCTCCATCATGTCCAGGATCATCTTCAGATTCTCTCCGATTAGCTTTTCCAAACCAGCGGCTCTTTTTGCAACCACACGAAGAGTTGAGCTAGCTGTGAAGAGATGTTTACCGAATCCATTCGATCATTTTTTCTGAGCTTGCCAGCCGAGTGTTTGGAAGCAAGGGAAAACCTCTTCTGCAGCATACGTCAGATCCACCATTAGTTCAGAATCATGTTTGCCTTCAGGGCATGCGTTCCCGAGTCGCTGCTGCAGGGATGCAGAGTTAGCACCTCCTCATTGCTGTCATTAGTAGAGGAGCTAGCCGAACAATGAAAATGAGACATCCTTGCGTTTTTTTTCCTCTTTTAAGAACCACCCTTAATAAAGAGGATGAGGGGTGAGAGGTCAGCAAAAAATCACAGGAAGGAAAGTAGGTTAAAAGAAAAAAGTCGAAGATCTCGGGAAAACACGTACATTCTCCTCGTGCTCTCCTCCAGAACAGCACACTACACGTTCTAAATGTATTTAAAGACACCTTGACTCGAACCTTTATTACGGCAGAATATTGGTAACCTAAACAATATTAATGACGATAATATTAATGAAGGTTTTAGCACTTTATATCAGTAGAAAGTCATTAAACGAGAGTGGAAACCACGCATTACAACACTTATGTTTTATCCGATTAAATTTTCAGTAGAATCCTCGATTGATAAAATATTGAACAGCTAGAGTTCTAATTTATTAAGTAGATTCTGTAGTTGTTTGTTCACTGTGTTTCTTCTTGTGAGCCAGAAATCCTCCTAAATAAGTGAACTTCTCCTCACAGAGCGAGCACTGGTAGGGTTTCTCTCCGGTGTGAACCCTCATGTGAGTTTTCAGAACGTCTGCTCGGCCGAACGTCTTCTCACACACGGAGCACTTGTGAGGTCTCTCTCCGGTGTGCGTCACCTTGTGATTCTGGAGGTCATATTTTCGACTGAAGCTCTTGCTGCAGATAGTGCAGTGGTGGGGTTTCTCTCCGGTGTGGATTTTCTTGTGGAAATGATAAGTAGTAGCGCTGTTAAAATCCTTACCACAATAGGAGCACAGGTAAGGTCTTTCTCCTGTGTGTGTTCTCTCGTGTAAGTTCAATGATGCTTTTAGTTTGAACGATCTCTCGCAGTATTGGCACTGAAGCGGTTTCTCATCGGAGTGAACTTTGAGATGAGAGTTTAGAGACCAACTGCTAGTGAAGGTTTTCCCGCACTGGCTGCACTGGTACGGCCGCTCCTCAGTGTGAGAGCGCATGTGGATCTTCAGGTGATTGGGGTGAGTGTAAGCTTTAGAACACTGAGAGCATTTATAAGGTCGCTCGCCCGTGTGGGTTATCATGTGACTTTTGAGATTTCCTTTAGTGGAGAAAGCCTTGCTGCATTCTGTGCATTTGTAACGTTTCTCTCCTGAGTGAGACCTTTCATGTGTGTACAAATGCCGTCTTTGTTTAAACGTTTCCTCACAGAATCGGCACTGGTGAAGTTTCTTTCCTGAGTGAATTGTGAGGTGATTTCTGAGAGAAGAGAATGTTTTCAGGACTTTCCCACACTGATGGCACTGGAACGGATGTTCGCTGGACTCCAGCAGGTGCTCCTTGAAATGAAGCTTCCTCTCTTTAGAAGAAGGAAAACTCTGTTCACAGCTCCAGCACTTGTAGACTCGAGTTCTCTCACTTTTCTTTGAACTTTTTTTGCCCTTCAGTGTTTTTCTTGATGCTCTCCTCTCAGCTTCTGGTTTGAGGGTGTAATCCTGGTCTGAAGATCCATCGCTGTTCTCTGAAAGAAACAGAAGAACTTTAGAGAGGAGAGGAACGTTCTGAGCTCTTCTCTCAACCCTGATCAGGAGCTTCAGAGAGGAAGAGATCTCTAGAGAGAGGAAGAAACAAACCTGCAGGGAGGTACTCCTCATCCATCACATCTTCCTCTTCTTCCCTCTCCTCATCTTCTCCCTCTTCATCTTCTCCAGGCATCTCTTCCTCCGCTTCTCTCTCCTCATCTTCTCCAGGTTTCTCCTGAAGCAGCTTCCTGGAGTCCTCCTCATCTTCTGCTCTGCTCTGGATCAGGTGTTTGCAGTCCTCCAGCCGGACGAAGCTCTCCTCCATCTTCAGCTCCTCCTCCTCCTCCTCCTCTTGAGTCCTACAGGCGCTGCTCTGAGGATCCGGAGCATCAGTGTAGCAGAGTAAAGTCAGGCTGAGCTCCGAGTCCTGAGGCTCTCTGGGTTTCTGAAGCAGAGCCTTGAACTGAACACAGAGGAAAACACACGTGAGATCAAACAACCCTTCCTTCTGTTCTTCCAGATGCAGAAACACATCAGGAACGATTCGGTGAAGGCCAGCAGCGCTCTCAAACCTGTGTGTTCTGCTGGGCTCCCTTCTCTCGGAGCTTCTCCTCCAGTGATGCCACCTCTTTCTTCAGGAGACAGATCTCACTGATCAGCTCCTCGATATCCAGCATGGACAGATCCGTTCCTACTGCTTTACTGCAGCGCAGCTCCAGCTCCAGCTCCAGCTCCATCTGAAGACAAGCAGGAGAAGCAGACGCTGACAAGCAACTTAAACGAAACTGTGTTTCTTTAGTCGTCGTTCTAACATTACAAGTATAAATCAATCCATCAAACTTTATTTTTATAAAAAAAAAAACACAGAAGTTGATCAAGACCCTGCGCATTAATAAACCTAGAGCATCAGGTACAATAAAAGGTGAAACAAAGTAAAGCATGTACTCAAAATAGCAGAAAACAATAACGCTTAACGTACTAAACTTGTTTGTACTTGAAGATAGAAGCATACAATCAGACACTTTACAAACGAGTAAAGAAAAGACAAAAGCTGATTGGAGTAAACAGATGTTTATCGTAGCTTTAAGATGAACTTGTAGCGTCGTGGGGACTGACTAGCAGAGATGGCGCAGGTGTGTGTGTATTGATGAACGCTGATGTGCATCAGGGTCGAATCACGGAAGGAATCAACCGTGAACAGCAGGACCTTGAGATGTACCCGGAGAAGCGAGCACAGGACGGGTGTGATGTGCTCGTGTGTCCCAGAGGAGGAGCGAAACGACTCGCTCCAGCTCACCTCTGATCCCTCGCTGTGTGAAACAGAGACAATCCAGACACGCTCTGGAACGCTGCTACAGAACAACACCCGATCACGCTTGGACTCCTTCACGTTTTTGTTTGTTTCAGTCTTTTATAGAAGGGTTGGGCGATGGTTGTGCACACCGAATTCCAAATGAATACTGCGAAACCAGTGTGTGCGCATAGCAAGTAGCGCCAGCGCGGGACGCGGAGGGGTGGACCGTTTCGCTCGAGACGATGCTGGAGAGGGGATGGTTTTGCGGCGGCACCACATGGATGCCCTGCATTCTAAAGATCTCTAGATGGTCAAAATAATAACTTCGGGAAACCTTAAAGACACACAAGAGCTTCTCCTGAAAACAGGAGCCGTGTCCGTTGCGTGGAAATACTTCCGCTTTAAAATACTCTGTCGCTGATCAAGCAACCGTTATTTGTGATTGTTAGCGGCTAAAGATGTAGACAACACGAGCGATCTGCTGCATCACCTCCACCACAAACATGTCCTGGACATGAAACGAAGATCTGCAGCTCTCCACGTCTGCTAACTCAGACGTCCCTCAGAGACACGAATGAAGAGCGGGCCGCGTGCGAGAAGAAAAGCCAGCGCTGTTCCTCCCACTGGCCCCAGCACTGCTGAGAGAGAGCGCTCTCATTTAAAGTTCTATCACAGTAGTGACGGGTGTTAATAAGAGTTTATTCATTCAATGTATTTCACCAACAGTGCCTCCTTAAAATTTTCGTGCATTTGGTTTGCATCAATTTGTTTAGAGATATGTTCGAATTTAGTTTTTACTTTGTGTAGTTTAATGAAAGTAATTTTACATTTGTTTAGCGCGCTACGTCACTTCCGGTTGCCGCGCTGAGGAGAGGTGCGCTGTTAATGGTGCTCTTAGGAAAATTGTTCTAAAAGTAGTCGGATGTTTAAATAAGCTTTTAATATGCAATGGTATTGTTTGTAAGAGTGTTCTATAGCAACTAGGAAGTATTTTCCTTCATGTGGATGGATGCGTGTGTGTATAAGTATGTCTGCTAAACACAGTGATTCGACTGATCATCTAACTGACATTTATTTGTTAGGTGGGCAATTTTACGAGCGAAATCATATCTTCTTATTGTGCTGTTTTCTGATCCATCGAGTCCGCTCTGACCTGACGCTTGAGGAACAATAAACCCACCATCAGCATCCGTACCAGCGGCCCGTCTCATTATTGTACACAACGCAGAGTCGAACACCGGTTACGCAGTGGAAAATAAAGCGTATTTTAAAAGCAATCATTCTGAGTTCTTCCCTTCCTCACAATCCTGAGACTCGTTTATGAGAGTCTTTGAGGACAGCAGGATTCTGTGAGAGCGCTCGACCCTGAATCCACACGAGTCCGCTCGCTCTAAACCGATTGTAAGAGCCATACCTGTTTTATGTTTTGGTGATTTAATTATGGTTTGATATTTTTGGTCTGTTAATTAAGGGGTATAAAGGGAGGAACCTTCCCTCGCTGAGGGTGTGTTTCTGGAGGGAAGGTTGCACAGTTTTGACCACCATTGTACACTACCACTAACTTGTGTGGCACCGAGGAAAAAATAAAAAGACAAAATACTTACGTCTGAGTGTTGAATGCGCGTCAACTACACCTTCCAGTCTCACCCAGCTGCCTAAAGATTAGCTTGGCGGCTATATACCGAATTACAGAGCAATTATTCTCTACATTATCAGGGATTCGAGTTATTACAACTAGTCATGCATTAAAAAAAAATACTGTCAAATACGGTGATAACGTTAAAATCAGAGTGACATATATTTATGTTCAAAGACGCTCTAGTTTATAGGGTTAGGGTAACACTTATTCGCTCTATAGAGCTCAACTTGTTATAACTAGTTTATTAGATTTGTTCTAGAGATTAAGGTCAGCCTTGTGTTTGGCATTTCAACAATTTTCACGGTTTTGGGACTTGGCCTCTCACGGTTTCCGTTAATGTGTAGAAAGTTATTTGGAAGCCAGTTTTGGATTTCTTCCAGACGTTCCACACTCGGAGAGATTCTTTCACATCTGAAGATAAACAGAGCTGTTGAGCATCTGCAGATACGAAAAGCAACATTACAACTCTGGAATCTCGCAGAGCGGAACCATGTCAAATAAAATAAAAGAGGGCCTTAACCCGAGCTCTGGGGAACACCTCAGATCTCCAGCGAGAGGAATGATCCTCAAGAGAAGATAAACGCAGTGTTGCAGGGACTTCTATCTCATCTTCCGGTGTCGCAGCCGATCGGGTGTCCCTCCGGAATTTCCGTTCCCTTTACGCAACAACAGAGATCGGGCGGAGTTGCTAAGCAACCGTACGTACTTTTAGTTTGTGAATCGCTTAGAATCCGCCCAAATCACAGCTGTGTGTACGGAGAGCCAGAATGTTCAAAAAGGTTCACGCTCTTAATAAAAATCTATATTAAATTATGAAGTCGGCGTTTCTTTTTTTACTTGTATTTTAAATATTCATTTGTTTAAATGTTGATTTTAAAATAATCAAAAGGAGTTCAAGTGTTTTAGAGCAGGTTTGTTAAGTATTGGTTTACTTTGCAATATATGGCATATTTTATGTTAGACTTACTTATTTTATCATACTTATCTCACAAGTTAATTGTTTGTTTCAACTTTTAGGGTTTAGCATTGATGCTACTCAAAAATTATATATTATTATTATTGTGGTCATGGGATTGTGCATTTGTGGAGGAACATATTACTTTGTTCCCTTTTTTAATGTTTTCTTAGTCCGTTATTAATGTTTATCTATTAAACTCTAAACTAACAAAACATAAAGCTGTTAAGATATGCAAAAGTTTAAGACAAACACAACTGTGAAAACGAATAACAATAACAAACAAGTTTCTTTTAAGGACTTTATCGCAGCTCAACGTCGACATTTGAATGAACCGAAAGGAAATGTGTCCTGTTTGGCTTTCCGTCGCTCCAGCAGAGATTCTCTGCACATGCGCAGTTACTGGGGCGCAAATTCGGATGCTACACCGTCCGCTGCGGGACTATATGATTATATAACGCTCTTCTGCGAGGAGCCGTGCGGGTCAGTGAAGAAAGAGTCCCAGAACATACACACAGACTCAAAGATTAAACCCGGATATAACTGAGGTTCTCTGCAGAAGCGAGTTTGATGTTAGCGTTGTGTAGCTCTTCACTAGCTTCACTGAGCTCGCCCCGAACCTTAGATTTCTGTCTGCTTTAAAGCCACCAATACGCAATAAACTCCGGCTTCTTTCTGATCTGCTTATGCTAAACAAACGTCATCGAGCTAATTCAGTTATTTTCCACGTAAATTTAGTTAAAGCCGTTGCTTTGTTAGCGATATTTAGAGGAAAGCGCGCTCACCATCAGATTTCGTCGATTTTCTTCTTCTTCTGCGCTTCCGGTGAGCCCGCGGACTCGCGCCGCAGAGCCCTCTGCAGTCCCGGAGTTATTAAAAGTGATTTCTTTTTAACTTGGAAAACTTTCTGTGAGGAAAAAGAAGCTCGCAGTAAAGTTTGCATTATGATCAAAGAGAACATTAAATCTGAGTAGAATCAGATTCCTGTGTTCTGAAGATTTCTTTGGTGAAGAGTTGAACAGCTTTTAAAGAATTCCTGCAATAAAATAACAGAAGATTTAGCGACAAACTCAACTCCACCTTCATCCACTTCTCCAGCAGCACCGGTCTGAAAACATCATCTTCTTCGAGTCCTGAGTGTCTCCTGGAGACTCCTCCCGGCAGGTTTTCCTGCAATCGGGGATTTTCTGATCAATTTAGAATTGAAATGTGTGATTGTTAAATGAATTCTGATTTATCACGTTGATTCTGGAGCGGTTTGTTCACTGCGTTTCTTCTTGTGTGCCAGAAATCCTCCTAAATAAGATCTCCTGCAGACGGAGCACTGGTGTAGTTTCTCTCATTGTGAGTTTAACAAAGCACACGAGACAAGACCTGGTTTTAATGTTACATTTATTTTCAGTTAAGACGAACAGATCACGCTCATTTAAAACCCAAACACACTCGATTCATCACCAAGTCTCTGAGAGCAAGCAGATGTTTCTAGCAGGTTCCTCTCCTGGTGAGGAGCGCTCGGGGCCCCTGAGAGCTCCTGATGGAGGAGGAACCTCAAGCGACGGGGGTCACCTCCCTCTGCTAACCCCAGAGTCCTGAAAGATAGAGGAGCGGAGCACTGAACTACAGGAGGAACTCCCAGCAGCTCAGTGCTCCTCTCAGGGGGTTCTTCCCACCATCAGATCCTTTTAGGAGGCTCCACAGAAGCTTCTTCACCAGCAATAAACACCTGCATCGCTATCAAAGCGGCCAATCACAGCCATCGAGGTGATCAGCCAGGTTTAACACAGCTAGATCTTTTCTGAGAAGAGCCTGGCTCAGAAAAACCCATCCGCTTGTTCTCTCTCCTCTCTCTGATGAGAGTCTACCAGCGCTCCTCCGCCGAGCGCTCCTCCGCCGAGCGCTCCTCCGCCGAGCGCTCCTCCGCCGAGCGCTCCTCCGCCGAGCGCTCCTCCAGCGAGCGCTCCTCCAGCGAGCGCTCCTCCAGCGAGCGCTCCTCCACCGAGCGCTCCTCCAGCGAGCGCTCCTCCAGCGAGCGCTCCTCCAGCGAGCGCTCCTCCACCGAGCGCTCCTCCAGCGAGCGCTCCTCCGCCGAGCGCTCCTCCAGCGAGCGCTCCTCCAGCGAGCGCTCCTCCAGCGAGCGCTCCTCCGCCGAGCGCTCCTCCAGCGAGCGCTCCTCCAGCGAGCGCTCCTCCAGCGAGCGCTCCTCCAGCGAGCGCTCCTCCAGCGAGCGCTCCTCCAGCGAGCGCTCCTCCAGCGAGCGCTCCTCCGCCGAGCGCTCCTCCAGCGAGCGCTCCTCCAGCGAGCGCTCCTCCAGCGAGCGCTCCTCCAGCGAGCGCTCCTCCAGCGAGCGCTCCTCCAGCGAGCGCTCCCCAGCGAGCGCTCCGCTCCTCCAGCGAGCGCTCCTCCAGCGAGCGCTCCTCCAGCGAGCGCTCCTCCAGCGACCGCTCCTCCAGCGAGCGCTCCTCCAGCGAGCGCTCCTCCACAGAGCGCTCCTCCACCGAGCGCTCCTCCACAGAGCGCTCCTCCAGCGAGCGCTCCTCCACAGAGCGCTCCTCCAGCGAGCGCTCCTCCAGCGAGCGCTTTAGCATCTGCTCTGCTCGACGCGACGTGAAAAGCAGGCGTTTCACTCACTGGGACGAGGTTCTAAATGCAATCTAGTTCTAGTTCTGGTAGGAAAAAAAGTATGACGCGCATCCTGTTGATCTGTGCTCAGCTCCCGCAGAGCTCTGATTGGTCAGATGTCCTCATGGCCACCTCGACACCAGAGCGACACAAAAACAATGTCTTGCTCTGCTAACTAACAGCGCCAAGCACAAGTCTCCTGAAACAGCTGATGTGAGTATTTTAGGAGAAACTTACTTTCACATCTAGTTGATTAAATAAACGAAAGGCTCTGAAACTCTTAAAAGAACAAAGAGAATGAATAATGGATAAAAAACTACTTGAAAAGTGATATAATTCTATTTTATTAAGTTGATTCTGGAGCGGTTTGTTTACTGTGTTTCTTCTTGTGAGCCAGAAATCCTCCTAAATAAGTGAACTTCTCCTCACAGAGCGAGCACTGGTAGGGTTTCTCTCCGGTGTGAACTCTCATGTGAGTCCTCAGAACGTCGCTTCGAGCAAACGTCTTCTCACACAGGTGGCACTTGTGAGGTCTCTCTTCTGTGTGGATCTTCTTGTGATTCCACAAGCTACATTGAAAGCTGAAGCTCTTCTCACAGATAGCACACTGGTAGGGTTTCTCTCCTGTGTGGGTTCTCTGGTGACTCACACAATGTTTGGAGTCAGTAAACCTCCTCCCGCAGTGAGAGCACATGTAGGGTTTCTCTCCTGTGTGGATCCGCTCGTGTGATAGCAAGTGACTCTTCTGCTTAAAGCCCTTCTCGCAGTATTGGCACTGAAACAGTTTTTCTTCAGAGTGAGTTCTTTGGTGCGAATTGAAAGAAAAAGAGTGTCTGAAGGTTTTCCCGCACTGGCTGCACTGGTACGGCCGCTCATCAGTGTGGATGCGGAGATGCCTCGTCAGGTGAGAGCTGTGGGTAAAGCTTTTGGGACACTGAGAGCATTTATAAGGTCGCTCGCCCGTGTGGATCAACATGTGATGCTTTAAGTTTCCTTTGATGGTGAAACCTTTGCTGCAAACAGGGCACTTGAAAGGTTTCTCTCCTGTGTGGGTCGTCTGGTGTCCTTTTAACTGATAGAGTGCACGAAAACTCTCCTCGCACTCAGAGCACTTGTAAGGTTTCTCTCCGGTGTGAGTTCTTTCGTGTACATTCAAAGCAGCTTTCTTTTGAAAGGTTTTCTGACAGAATCGGCACTGGTGAAGTTTCTCTCCTGAGTGAATTGTGAGGTGATTTCTGAGAGAAGAGAATGTTTTCAGGACTTTCCCACACTGATGGCACTGGAACGGATGTTCGCTGGACTCCAGCAGGTGCTCCTTGAAATGAAGCTTCCTCTCTTTAGAAGAAGGAAAACTCTGTTCACAGCTCCAGCACTTGTAGACTCGAGTTCTCTCACTTTTCTTTGAACTTTTTTTGCCCTTCAGTGTTTTTCTTGATGCTCTCCTCTCAGCTTCTGGTTTGAGGGTGTAATCCTGGTCTGAAGATCCATCGCTGTTCTCTGAAAGAAACAGAAGAACTTTAGAGAGGAGAGGAATGTTCTGGGCTCTTCTCTCAACCCTGATCAGGAGCTTCAGAGAGGAAGAGATCTCTAGAGAGAGGAAGAAACAAACCTGCAGGGAGGAACTCCTCATCCATCACATCTTCCTCTTCTTCTCCCTCTTCATCCTCTCCTTCTTCATCTTCTCCAGGTTTCTCCTGAAGCAGCTTTCTGGAGTCCTCCTCATCTTCTGCTCTGCTCTGGATCAGGTGTTTGCAGTCCTCCAGCCTGACGAAGCTCTCCTTCATCTTCAGCGCCTCCTCCTCCTCTTCATCTTCTTCCTCTTGAGTCTCCTCTTCTGGAGGCGTCTGAAGCAGCACCTCATCCTCCTCTTTTTCATAAGAGGGTTCTTCTTCTCTCGTCTGGACCAGGTCTTTGGCCTCTTTTGATTCGACAGGACACTTCTTCTTCACCTGGTGCTCTCTGCGATCCTCTTGAGTCCTGCAGGCGCTGCTCTGAGGATCCGGAGCATCAGTGTAGCAGAGTAAAGTCAGGCTGAGCTCCGAGTCCTGAGGCTCTCTGGGTTTCTGCTGGAAGTCCTCCACCTAGAAGAAGGTTCATGTGTTTATTTGAGCTGCTAATGCGGTGATGTTACGCTCTCTGAAGGCCAGCAGCGCTCTCAAACCTGTGTGTTGTGCTGGGCTCCCTTCTCTCGGAGCTTCTCCTCCAGTGATGCCACCTCTTTCTTCAGGAGACAGATTTCACTGATCAGCTCCTCGATATCCAGCATGGACAGATCCGTTCCTACTGCTTTACTGCAGCGCAGCGCCAGCTCCAGCTCCATCTGATCACACTCAGGAGGATAAGCGGCTCTAAAACCTGTAATTATAGAACTGATTTACTGTAAATAAATCTGTTATTACTCACTGATTAAACTCGATCAACAGGGAACACACAACACGTGAAAAAGCTATAAAATGGAGCCAGTTTTCACAAACTAGCTACGTGTTTCTTCCTCTTAAAGGATGTTTCGCAAAAATATTTCCGTGTTTGATGATTTCACAAACATAAACTAGTAAAGGTGAACTCTAATTTAACTCGTCTGAAACTTGAATCAAAAGCGCAACTTTAAGACGAAAGCATCAGGTTCCGCGTTATTTAGTCTTTATTCACATAAATAAACGCGTTAAATCACGAACTGCTTTATAAAAGCGTAAAAAACTCTCACCTCGAGATCTCCGCGTTTCTTCTTCGGTGTTTCCGGTGAAACCCGAGGCGCGTCACAGCGCCCTCTGCAGCCCGAGGCTTTCACTGCTCCTCGAGAAACGCTGCACAACATCTCACACTAAAATATATTTTAGTACAGCACCTGCTCCCTCGACACCCCCCCCCCTCACCTTCTACTAACCTTCTCACCTACCATCACACCTGCCCTCACTCACATCACTGCAAATATTTCCTGAAGAAGATGCCATACAAGTAAATCATGATAGATGAATTCAATTATTAAGTTGACCTTTGAGTGTAAACAAAAGAGAGGCTGTAAGTAGACAATAGAGCGCAGCTTTAGAAATTCACAATAGATTAATTAAGATTTTTTTTTTTATTTTTTGCATCTCACTTTAAAATCATCTCTACTTTCAGAACACTTTACACTGAACGGTGATGGATTCCAAAGTTTTATCGCATTGTATTTAAATCAGTTTAGTCCCTTAACTTAAACAAAATCAAAGCTGGTTGTACCACACTCCCTTTATTTTGATAGATTTGTAACCTACTTTTAAGCCTAAAACTAAAACCTCTGTACCAAGAATTTCAGGCATAATCAAAAGAAGGTAGAATAAATGAAGAACGTAGTATTTTACTATCACAAATATTAAAAATGATCACTTTCTGTGAAGAAATTTAAGTTTTGTATTAGCTTTTTAATCACATCAGTACAAATACTAGAACCAGAGATTGTGATCTAAATATGTGCCTAAGTAATTAATTTAATCATTTAGTGATATTAAAACAATATGGCCAGCGATGGATACTTTATGTCATTGTTTTAGCCTTTTTTTCTAACTCAACAAAATACTTAATTTTGCCAAGCTGCAGTGGTGATTAACTTTCCTCAGGCCAAATAAACTCTCTCTCGAAGAATTTAGAATCCTTTCTGTTAACCAAAGCCATCTGTATTTAGGAAAAGGTCACAATTAACTGACTCAAGCATGTGATTGGCGTTTATGCTGAAGAGTAATGGTCCCAAAATAGAGCCCTGAGGAACTCCACATGTGACCCGACAGTACCTTGATTGAGCCCCTCCGCCTCAACAGATTGTTCTTTGTGAAAGATAAGAATCAAACTACTTGAGCGCAGATTCACTTAAACTAGTTGCTTTCAATTTGGTCAATGATCTTTCAAGGTTAACAGTATCAGGAGCCTTCTGTACGTCAATCGATACCGCACCGGTACAGAGGACTTCATCCAGGAAAAAACCTTTTGTGTGAGGAGGTCGATGCCACATCGGTGGAATGTGATGGCGGAAATCCTGATGGAAATTCATAAACAAGTTTATTTGCCCTTAAACGGTTTAAACGTTGATCATCCATAATTCTTTCTAAAAGTTTGGAAACTACCAGCAAAACAGAAACAGGTCTGTAGTTTCCATGAAATTGCTCAGGAAGCACTGCAGTGGAACTGAGGAGATGTTTATGGATAGGGTAAATACGTATGCTAATGGCAATGACATAAATTATGCCCCATCTTTAAAAAACATGTAGCGGAGATATTACAACTTCCCGTAGACTTTAAAACAGATAAACCAGAAAGAATATTCTCACCTTCTTGCTGTGAAGCCACAGAAAATGGAAAATGATTCAGTTTAACCTATTTTCGTTGATAATAACTTACCAATTTACCTAAATCTATACTTTGTTTAGGAAGTTCATCAACCAGTGTTCCAGCTACTCCATTATCAACTCCTCCATCACTGCAGGAATCACTACAGGTATAATCAACTCCTCCATCACTGCAGGAATCACTACAGGTATAATCAACTCCTCCATCACTGCAGGAATCACTACAGGTATAATCAACTCCTCCATCACTACAGGAATCACTACAGGTATAATCAACTCCTCCATCACTGCAGGAATCACTACAGGTATAATCAACTCCTCCATCACTACAGGAATCACTACAGGTATAATCAACTCCTCCATCACTGCAGGAATCACTACAGGTATAATCAACTCCTCCATCACTGCAGGAATCACTACAGGTATAATCAACTCCTCCATCACTGCAGGAATCACTACAGGTATAATCAACTCCTCCATCACTGCAGGAATCACTACAGGTATAATCAACTCCTCCATCACTACAGGAATCACTACAGGTATAATCAACTCCTCCATCACTGCAGGAATCACTACAGGTATAATCAACTCCTCCATCACTACAGGAATCACTACAGGTATAATCAACTCCTCCATCACTACAGGAATCACTACAGGTATAATCAACTCCTCCATCACTGCAGGAATCACTACAGGTATAATCAACTCCTCCATCACTGAAGGAATCACTACAGGTATAATCAACTCCTCCATCACTGAAGGAATCACTACAGGTATAATCAACTCCTCCATCACTACAGGAATCACTACAGGTATAATCAACTCCTCCATCACTGCAGGAATCACTACAGGTATAATCAACTCCTCCATCACTACAGGAATCACTACAGGTATAATCAACTCCTCCATCACTGAAGGAATCACTACAGGTATAATCAACTCCTCCATCACTGCAGGAATCACTACAGGTATAATCAACTCCTCCATCACTACAGGAATCACTACAGGTATAATCAACTCCTCCATCACTGCAGGAATCACTACAGGTATAATCAACTCCTCCATCACTGCAGGAATCACTACAGGTATAATCAACTCCTCCATCACTGAAGGAATCACTACAGGTATAATCAACTCCTCCATCACTGCAGGAATCACTACAGGTATAATCAACTCCTCCATCACTGCAGGAATCACTACAGGTATAATCAACTCCTCCATCACTGCAGGAATCACTACAGGTATAATCAACTCCTCCATCACTGCAGGAATCACTACAGGTATAATCAACTCCTCCATCACTGAAGGAATCACTACAGGTATAATCAACTCCTCCATCACTGCAGGAATCACTACAGGTATAATCAACTCCTCCATCACTGCAGGAATCACTACAGGTATAATCAACTCCTCCATCACTGCAGGAATCACTACAGGTATAATCAACTCCTCCATCACTACAGGAATCACTACAGGTATAATCAACTCCTCCATCACTGCAGGAATCACTACAGGTATAATCAACTCCTCCATCACTGCAGGAATCACTACAGGTATAATCAACTCCTTCATCACTGCAGGAATCACTACAGATATAATCAACTCCTCCATCACTGAAGGAATCACTACAGGTATAATCAACTCCTCCATCACTGCAGGAATCACTACAGGTATAATCAACTCCTCCATCACTGCAGGAATCACTACAGGTATAATCAACTCCTCCATCACTACAAAAATCACTACAGGTATAATCAACTCCTCCATCACTACAGGAATCACTACAGGTATAATCAACTCCTCCATCACTACAGGAATCACTACAGGTATAATCAACTCCTCCATCACTACAGGAATCACTACAGGTATAATCAACTCCTCCATCACTGAAGGAATCACTACAGGTATAATCAACTCCTCCATCACTGCAGGAATCACTACAGGTATAATCAACTCCTCCATCACTGCAGGAATCACTACAGGTATAATCAACTCCTCCATCACTGCAGGAATCACTACAGGTATAATCAACTCCTCCATCACTACAGGAATCACTACAGGTATAATCAACTCCTCCATCACTGCAGGAATCACTACAGGTATAATCAACTCCTCCATCACTACAGGAATCACTACAGGTATAATCAACTCCTCCATCACTGCAGGAATCACTACAGGTATAATCAACTCCTCCATCACTGCAGGAATCACTACAGGTATAATCAACTCCTCCATCACTGCAGGAATCACTACAGGTATAATCAACTCCTCCATCACTGCAGGAATCACTACAGGTATAATCAACTCCTCCATCACTGCAGGAATCACTACAGGTATAATCAACTCCTACATCACTGCAGGAATCACTACAGGTATAATCAACTCCTCCATCACTGCAGGAATCACTACAGGTATAATCAACTCCTCCATCACTGAAGGAATCACTACAGGTATAATCAACTCCTCCATCACTGCAGGAATCACTACAGGTATAATCAACTCCTCCATCACTACAGGAATCACTACAGGTATAATCAACTCCTCCATCACTGCAGGAATCACTACAGGTATAATCAACTCCTCCATCACTGCAGGAATCACTACAGGTATAATCAACTCCTCCATCACTGCAGGAATCACTACAGGTATAATCAACTCCTCCATCACTACAGGTATAATCAACTCCTCCATCACTGCAGGAATCACTACAGGTATAATCAACTCCTCCATCACTGCAGGAATCACTACAGGTATAATCAACTCCTCCATCACTGAAGGAATCACTACAGGTATAATCAACTCCTCCATCACTGCAGGAATCACTACAGGTATAATCAACTCCTCCATCACTGCAGGAATCACTACAGGTATAATCAACTCCTCCATCACTGCAGGAATCACTACAGGTATAATCAACTCCTCCATCACTACAGGAATCACTACAGGTATAATCAACTCCTCCATCACTGCAGGAATCACTACAGGTATAATCAACTCCTCCATCACTACAGGAATCACTACAGGTATAATCAACTCCTCCATCACTGCAGGAATCACTACAGGTATAATCAACTCCTCCATCACTGCAGGAATCACTACAGGTATAATCAACTCCTCCATCACTGCAGGAATCACTACAGGTATAATCAACTCCTCCATCACTGCAGGAATCACTACAGGTATAATCAACTCCTCCATCACTACAGGAATCACTACAGGTATAATCAACTCCTCCATCACTGCAGGAATCACTACAGGTATAATCAACTCCTCCATCACTACAGGAATCACTACAGGTATAATCAACTCCTCCATCACTACAGGAATCACTACAGGTATAATCAACTCCTCCATCACTGCAGGAATCACTACAGGTATAATCAACTCCTCCATCACTGAAGGAATCACTACAGGTATAATCAACTCCTCCATCACTGAAGGAATCACTACAGGTATAATCAACTCCTCCATCACTACAGGAATCACTACAGGTATAATCAACTCCTCCATCACTGCAGGAATCACTACAGGTATAATCAACTCCTCCATCACTGCAGGAATCACTACAGGTATAATCAACTCCTCCATCACTACAAAAATCACTACAGGTATAATCAACTCCTCCATCACTGAAGGAATCACTACAGGTATAATCAACTCCTCCATCACTACAGGAATCACTACAGGTATAATCAACTCCTCCATCACTGCAGGAATCACTACAGGTATAATCAACTCCTCCATCACTACAGGAATCACTACAGGTATAATCAACTCCTCCATCACTGCAGGAATCACTACAGGTATAATCAACTCCTCCATCACTGCAGGAATCACTACAGGTATAATCAACTCCTCCATCACTGAAGGAATCACTACAGGTATAATCAACTCCTCCATCACTGCAGGAATCACTACAGGTATAATCAACTCCTCCATCACTGCAGGAATCACTACAGGTATAATCAACTCCTCCATCACTGCAGGAATCACTACAGGTATAATCAACTCCTCCATCACTGCAGGAATCACTACAGGTATAATCAACTCCTCCATCACTGAAGGAATCACTACAGGTATAATCAACTCCTCCATCACTGCAGGAATCACTACAGGTATAATCAACTCCTCCATCACTGCAGGAATCACTACAGGTATAATCAACTCCTCCATCACTGCAGGAATCACTACAGGTATAATCAACTCCTCCATCACTACAGGAATCACTACAGGTATAATCAACTCCTCCATCACTGCAGGAATCACTACAGGTATAATCAACTCCTCCATCACTGCAGGAATCACTACAGGTATAATCAACTCCTTCATCACTGCAGGAATCACTACAGATATAATCAACTCCTCCATCACTGAAGGAATCACTACAGGTATAATCAACTCCTCCATCACTGCAGGAATCACTACAGGTATAATCAACTCCTCCATCACTGCAGGAATCACTACAGGTATAATCAACTCCTCCATCACTACAAAAATCACTACAGGTATAATCAACTCCTCCATCACTACAGGAATCACTACAGGTATAATCAACTCCTCCATCACTACAGGAATCACTACAGGTATAATCAACTCCTCCATCACTACAGGAATCACTACAGGTATAAACAACTCCTACATCACTGCAGGAATCACTACAGGTATAATCAACTCCTCCATCACTGCAGGAATCACTACAGGTATAATCAACTCCTCCATCACTGAAGGAATCACTACAGGTATAATCAACTCCTCCATCACTGCAGGAATCACTACAGGTATAATCAACTCCTCCATCACTGCAGGAATCACTACAGGTATAATCAACTCCTCCATCACTACAGGAATCACTACAGGTATAATCAACTCCTCCATCACTGCAGGAATCACTACAGGTATAATCAACTCCTCCATCACTGCAGGAATCACTACAGGTATAATCAACTCCTCCATCACTGCAGGAATCACTACAGGTATAATCAACTCCTCCATCACTACAGGTATAATCAACTCCTCCATCACTGCAGGAATCACTACAGGTATAATCAACTCCTCCATCACTGCAGGAATCACTACAGGTATAATCAACTCCTCCATCACTGAAGGAATCACTACAGGTATAATCAACTCCTCCATCACTGCAGGAATCACTACAGGTATAATCAACTCCTCCATCACTGCAGGAATCACTACAGGTATAATCAACTCCTCCATCACTGCAGGAATCACTACAGGTATAATCAACTCCTCCATCACTACAGGAATCACTACAGGTATAATCAACTCCTCCATCACTACAGGAATCACTACAGGTATAATCAACTCCTCCATCACTGCAGGAATCACTACAGGTATAATCAACTCCTCCATCACTGCAGGAATCACTACAGGTATAATCAACTCCTCCATCACTACAGGTATAATCAACTCCTCCATCACTGCAGGAATCACTACAGGTATAATCAACTCCTCCATCACTGCAGGAATCACTACAGGTATAATCAACTCCTCCATCACTGAAGGAATCACTACAGGTATAATCAACTCCTCCATCACTGCAGGAATCACTACAGGTATAATCAACTCCTCCATCACTGCAGGAATCACTACAGGTATAATCAACTCCTCCATCACTGCAGGAATCACTACAGGTATAATCAACTCCTCCATCACTGCAGGAATCACTACAGGTATAATCAACTCCTCCATCACTGCAGGAATCACTACAGGTATAATCAACTCCTCCATCACTGCAGGAATCACTACAGGTATAATCAACTCCTCCATCACTGCAGGAATCACTACAGGTATAATCAACTCCTCCATCACTGAAGGAATCACTACAGGTATAATCAACTCCTCCATCACTGCAGGAATCACTACAGGTATAATCAACTCCTCCATCACTGCAGGAATCACTACAGGTATAATCAACTCCTCCATCACTGCAGGAATCACTACAGATATAATCAACTCCTCCATCACTGAAGGAATCACTACAGGTATAATCAACTCCTCCATCACTGCAGGAATCACTACAGGTATAATCAACTCCTCCATCACTGCAGGAATCACTACAGGTATAATCAACTCCTCCATCACTGCAGGAATCACTACAGGTATAATCAACTCCTCCATCACTGCAGGAATCACTACAGGTATAATCAACTCCTCCATCACTGCAGGAATCACTACAGATATAATCAACTCCTCCATCACTGAAGGAATCACTACAGGTATAATCAACTCCTCCATCACTGCAGGAATCACTACAGGTATAATCAACTCCTCCATCACTGCAGGAATCACTACAGGTATAATCAACTCCTCCATCACTGCAGGAATCACTACAGGTATAATCAACTCCTCCATCACTGCAGGAATCACTACAGGTATAATCAACTCCTCCATCACTGCAGGAATCACTACAGGTATAATCAACTCCTCCATCACTGCAGGAATCACTACAGGTATAATCAACTCCTCCATCACTGCAGGAATCACTACAGATATAATCAACTCCTCCATCACTGAAGGAATCACTACAGGTATAATCAACTCCTCCATCACTGCAGGAATCACTACAGGTATAATCAACTCCTCCATCACTGCAGGAATCACTACAGGTATAATCAACTCCTCCATCACTGCAGGAATCACTACAGGTATAATCAACTCCTCCATCACTACAAAAATCACTACAGGTATAATCAACTCCTCCATCACTACAGGAATCACTAGAGGTATAATCAACTCCTCCATGACTACAGGAATCACTACAGGTATAATCAACTCCTCCATCACTACAGGAATCACTACAGGTATAAACAACTCCTCCATCACTGCAGGAATCACTACAGGTATAATCAACTCCTCCATCACTGCAGGAATCACTACAGGTATAATCAACTCCTCCATCACTGAAGGAATCACTACAGGTATAATCAACTCCTCCATCACTGCAGGAATCACTACAGGTATAATCAACTCCTCCATCACTACAGGAATCACTACAGGTATAATCAACTCCTCCATCACTGCAGGAATCACTACAGGTATAATCAACTCCTCCATCACTGCAGGAATCACTACAGGTATAATCAACTCCTCCATCACTGCAGGAATCACTACAGATATAATCAACTCCTCCATCACTGAAGGAATCACTACAGGTATAATCAACTCCTCCATCACTGCAGGAATCACTACAGGTATAATCAACTCCTCCATCACTGCAGGAATCACTACAGGTATAATCAACTCCTCCATCACTACAAAAATCACTACAGGTATAATCAACTCCTCCATCACTACAGGAATCACTACAGGTATAATCAACTCCTCCATCACTACAGGAATCACTACAGGTATAATCAACTCCTCCATCACTACAAAAATCACTACAGGTATAATCAACTCCTCCATCACTACAGGAATCACTAGAGGTATAATCAACTCCTCCATGACTACAGGAATCACTACAGGTATAATCAACTCCTCCATCACTACAGGAATCACTACAGGTATAAACAACTCCTCCATCACTGCAGGAATCACTACAGGTATAATCAACTCCTCCATCACTGCAGGAATCACTACAGGTATAATCAACTCCTCCATCACTGAAGGAATCACTACAGGTATAATCAACTCCTCCATCACTGCAGGAATCACTACAGGTATAATCAACTCCTCCATCACTACAGGAATCACTACAGGTATAATCAACTCCTCCATCACTGCAGGAATCACTACAGGTATAATCAACTCCTCCATCACTGCAGGAATCACTACAGGTATAATCAACTCCTCCATCACTGCAGGAATCACTACAGATATAATCAACTCCTCCATCACTGAAGGAATCACTACAGGTATAATCAACTCCTCCATCACTGCAGGAATCACTACAGGTATAATCAACTCCTCCATCACTACAGGAATCACTACAGGTATAATCAACTCCTCCATCACTACAGGAATCACTACAGGTATAATCAACTCCTCCATCACTGCAGGAATCACTACAGGTATAATCAACTCCTCCATCACTGCAGGAATCACTACAGATATAATCAACTCCTCCATCACTGCAGGAATCACTACAGGTATAATCAACTCCTCCATCACTGCAGGAATCACTACAGGTATAATCAACTCCTCCATCACTACAGGAATCACTACAGGTATAATCAACTCCTCCATCACTGCAGGAATCACTACAGGTATAATCAACTCCTCCATCACTACAGGAATCACTACAGGTATAATCAACTCCTCCATCACTACAGGAATCACTACAGGTATAATCAACTCCTCCATCACTACAGGAATCACTACAGGTATAATCAACTCCTCCATCACTGCAGGAATCACTACAGGTATAATCAACTCCTCCATCACTGCAGGAATCACTACAGATATAATCAACTCCTCCATCACTGAAGGAATCACTACAGGTATAATCAACTCCTCCATCACTACAGGAATCACTACAGGTATAATCAACTCCTCCATCACTACAGGAATCACTACAGGTATAATCAACTCCTCCATCACTGCAGGAATCACTACAGGTATAATCAACTCCTCCATCACTACAGGAATCACTACAGGTATAATCAACTCCTCCATCACTGCAGGAATCACTACAGGTATAATCAACTCCTCCATCACTGCAGGAATCACTACAGGTATAATCAACTCCTCCATCACTGCAGGAATCACTACAGGTATAATCAACTCCTCCATCACTACAGGAATCACTACAGGTATAATCAACTCCTCCATCACTGCAGGAATCACTACAGCATTAATTTATACTGCCACTAATGAGCAGCCAATTAAGTAACATGTCTATTCGGAAAACAAACATTATGAGGGGAAATGCACACAAACTCACATCTATAACAGAAGCTCAGTACAGATCAAAAGGTTCCTCGCAGAGTTTTTAGGGAAATCTGAGCTGCTCTGAAGCAAGTGCTGAGCTGGGCGGGTCCTTCAGACGCCATCTTAAATCAACGATCTCTCCTCCAATCAGGCTCTGAGCTCTCTGCCTCTCTGTGAAAGCTACAGTTCTAATTCTACTCGACTGATGATAGATATTAAAACAGTTATCACTAAGAGTAAATCCATTGTGACTACATGTGATCTGTGTTCTTATTTGTAGACTTTTTTTCTCTGCTAGAGCACGCGATGAGCAGATTCTGTGTGCAGCAGAAAGTGTTTTGTTGGCGCTCTAAATGTAAACGTGGAGTTTGTAGTGAACCCAGTGAAATGACTCTTTGACGCAGGTTTCCAAAGTGTTTATTACTCAGTTTGTGGGCACTGTCAAGTTCTTCAAAGAATTTTGACCAAACTGCCCAAACTTGAAAGAAAGGCCTTCACATCTTGAGAAAGAAAAGGGTAACTCAAAGCTCTGATTTCCACAAAATTGTATTTATTTGTGGACCTGTGCTCAGGACCTATACAAACAAACACGCATGACAATAAATGTACAAACTAACTAACAATAACAAACAAAGAGCATCCACATAGTTAAAAAGTCTCCTGGTGTTGCTCCTTGACTTTTAGATAGTTTGGTTCATCTTTACAGACCAAAAACTCATGCGCTTTAATTAGACACCTGGTGACAGCAGAGGTGTCACATGAGCGCCAATGGCCAATCAGCTTCCCCAATAATCATCTTTTTTTTTTTTTATCCAGATTGGTTTAACAAGCACCGTAAGAACTAAAACTCACATTGATAAACAAACACATATCACTTCTAAAACAATACGTTCAGAGCGAAGAACAAAACAAGTTCATATGTGTTAACCTCATAAACCTTCAGTGACGCACTCAAGTCCACAAAGAACACAACATGGCTGGATTGGAAATGAGTGCACCGTTTTATCTGATCTCAAATTTAAATTGTGTTTTTATAAATTAAGAGTCCTTGACAAAATGCGATCAGCTCTGCTTCGGTGCTTTCTCTGCAAATCCTAGAAGCTGCTCAGCTGAGTCTTTGACTGTTTTACGTTGTTTCTGGAGCGGTTTGTTCACTGTGTTTCTTCTTGTGAGCCAGAAATCCTCCTAAATAAGTGAACTTCTCCTCACAGAGCGAGCACTGGTAGGGTTTCTCTCCGGTGTGAACCCTCATGTGAGTTTTCAGAACGTCTGCTCGGCCGAACGTCTTCTCACACACGGAGCACTTGTGAGGTCTCTCTCCGGTGTGAGTTCTCTTGTGATTGTGAAAGTTGCTGAATTTAGGGAAGCTTTTGTTGCAGATAGCGCACTGGTAGGGTTTCTCTCCGGTGTGGATCCTCTGGTGATTTGCACAATGATGTGAGTTAGTAAAACACTTCCCGCAGTGAGAGCACATGTAGGGTTTCTCTCCTGTGTGGATCCGCTCGTGTGAAGTCAAATGACTTTTTTGCTTAAAGCCCTTCTCGCAGTATTGGCACTGAAGCGGTTTCTCATCGGAGTGAACTTTGAGATGAGAGTTTAGAGAACAACTGCTAGTGAAGGTTTTCCCGCACTGGCTGCACTGGTACGGCCGCTCCTCAGTGTGAGAGCGCATGTGGATCTTCAGGTGATTGGGGTGAGTGTAAGCTTTAGAACACTGAGAGCATTTATAAGGTCGCTCGCCCGTGTGGGTTATCATGTGACATTTGAGATTTCCTTTATTGATGAAATACTTACTGCATTCGGTGCATTTGTAAGGTTTCTCTCCAGTGTGTGTTATCTGGTGCGTTTTTAATTGCCGTTGTGAAACAAAACTCTCTCCGCACTCAGAACACTTGTATGGTTTCTCTCCTGTGTGAGTTCTTTCATGAACAGTCAAACTAACTTTATATTGAAAGGCTTTCCCACACTGATGGCACTGGAACGGATGTTCGCTGGACTCCAGCAGGTGCTCCTTGAAATGAAGCTTCCTCTCTTTAGAAGAAGGAAAACTCTGGTCACAGCTCCAGCACTTGTAGACTCGAGTTCTCTCACTTTTCTTTGACCTTTTTTTGACATTCAGTGTTTTTCTTGATGTTCTCCTCTCAGCTTCTGGTTTGAGGGTGTAATCCTGGTCTGAAGATCCATCGCTGTTCTCTGAAAGAAACAGAAGAACTTTAGAGAGGAGAGGAACGTTCTGAGCTCTTCTCTCAACCCTGATCAGGAGCTTCAGAGAGGAAGAGATCTCTAGAGAGAGGAAGAAACAAACCTGCAGGGAGGAACTCCTCATCCATCACATCTTCCTCTTCTTCTCTCTCATCATCCTCTCCTTCTTCATCTTCTCCAGGTTTCTCCTGAAGCAGCTTTCTGGAGTCCTCCTCATCTTCTGCTCTGCTCTGGATCAGGTGTTTGCAGTCCTCCAGCCGGACGAAGCTCTCCTTCATCTTCAGCTCCTCCTCCTCCTCCTCTTGAGTCCTGCAGGCGCTGCTCTGAGGATCCGGAGCATCAGTGTAGCAGAGTAAAGTCAGGCTGAGCTCCGAGTCCTGAGGCTCTCTGGGTTTCTGCTGGAAGTCCTCCACCTAGAAGAAGGTTCATGTGTTTATTTGAGCTGCTAATGCGGTGATGTTACGCTCTCTGAAGGCCAGCAGCGCTCTCAAACCTGTGTGTTCTGCTGGGCTCCCTTCTCTCGGAGCTTCTCCTCCAGTGATGCCACCTCTTTCTTCAGGAGACAGATTTCACTGATCAGCTCCTCGATATCCAGCATGGACAGATCCGTTCCTACTGCTTTACTGCAGCGCAGCGCCAGCTCCAGCTCCATCTGATCACACTTTAACCTCTACAATCTCCATCTGATCACACTCAGGAGGAACAGAGGGTTTATATCAGACGGAGCTCTCTGTGAATAAAAGATCATCAGTGGAGCGATTGTTTTACAGTAGAAGAGCGAACGCTTACATTCTTTAAAACGGTTTAATGGCAAATAAAGCAGAGAAAAAAGCAAAGAAGTCACAACAGATTTCACTATTATATGATTGTAGCAGAATAAAGAAAGTTATGATCAAACACTGATTAAAATCTGCTGCAAAACAAACATCTAGAGGTCGCAGAATAACAGACTCTTCGATTTAATTCATTAACTACACCAAACATCACATTTTCAATCAGTTTCTCCACAAAATGATTTAAAAATATATATATTTTAACACAACAATAAACACAACAGGAGCGTGTTATCTCGGTAAAAGCATATAAAACATAGGAATTCTGATCAAGAATCAACACTGACCGACTCTCCGCGTTTCTTCTTCGTTGGTGTTTCCGGTGACGCTGACTCGCCGCACAGCGCCCTCTGCAGCCCGAGAGCTCAGCAGCGCTAATTCTTCTTCTTTTTTGGTGTTTTACAGCAGTTTGCATCCTTTCTTTTGGTGCATTACCGCCACCTTCTGGGATGTAGTTTGGACAATTGTTCAAATGGAGATTAAGAAGAAAAAAAAAACATCTATCTACAGATATTCCAACCTATACTAAATGTAAGTGTCTAAAATGGAAACACTATACCTGCACCCGCTTATATTCTGTAGTCATTTTTAGTTTTTTTAAGACAAATCAAAATACTTTTGTAGGTTCATGCATCTTTTAATAATGTCGAGATTGTACATGGTTGTATTTTCATTTTTTTTTACTTCTTTCATTAGACCGTTTCTCTCCTCTTCGTAGGTTTTGCGTTCCATAATAATGTGTTCAATAGATTCCTGCTCTCCACAGTTTTCACATTTTCCTCTTCAGTGATTTCCTGTTTTAAATTGATGTTGATTTAATCTGGTGCGTCCTATTCTTAACCGTGTTATAATTGTCTCTTCTTTTCTGTTTCTTAAAATAATTGCTCTTTCTTGTACCTTTTCCTGTATTTTATAAAGATCTCTTCCAGTTTCACCTTCATTCCATTGTTCTAGCCACATTTCATTTAAACTTTAATTTTTTTATACTTTTTGCCTCATTCTTACTTCGTGGAATGTTTGCTGTTACCTTCTCTGTTTTAATTCATCTCCCTCTATCCTCACACGAGCAGGAATCCATAAAAACTGACCTATTCCATCTTTCCTTTCCAGTTCTTCTAGTTTATCTGTTATTTCATGAACTATGTCTTGTCTTCGCTCTGATTTCCTTGTTTTTATACGAAGAAGAACTGAACAGATGAGAGGATTCTTTACTTTGTTTTTATTGATCAGGTGAGTTTAATTTCTACTAACTCTGTTGTAAAAACACTAAGATTGTCCGTCGTTCTTTCTTTCATTATAATTTTATCTTTTGGAATTATCTCCTCTACTCCTGTTTTTCCAGTTTTGGGGTCTTTTGATCCATCTGTAAATATTTGTATTTTATTTTTATATTGTTCATTGTTGTAGTTTAGTGTGTGAGAAGCTTTCTGACTTTTATGTTCAATACTCTTTAGTTGTTCAATTAGGTTTAAGTTAATTCTAATTATTTGTGTATGCCATGGTGCTTTTTTATCTTTTACGTATATGACACTATGCTTATATTTATCGAGCCCCATTTTGTTTCCTAGCCGACCTAAATTATAGAAATGAGTTTGATTATATTCCCAACAGTTTTTGAGTATCTTTTTAAAGCTTGATCTTCATCTTGACCTCGTTGTATGTTTATCCAGTAGTTGATCATTATTTTTATTCTTCTTAACCTTAAAGGCATCTCTCCTGTTTCTGTTTGTATCGCTGCGATCGAGGACGACGTGATCTCTCCGCAGCAGCGCTAAAATCCATCATAATAACACATTTTATTACCAATTTATCAAGCTAGAACACGATTTAAAGGTTTTAAGTTTTCACCGCTCTAAGCTAAATACTTAAAACGGTGTAATAATATAATAACGGTCTAAAATTGTGAAAATGTAAGCTTTGGAGTTCATAGGTGTTATGTTCCTCATCTTAGATATCAGCTAAAGCTGCTCCTGACTGAAACCGTTCTTTATGAACTTTTATTGAAATCTTTTATTGAAATCTTTTATTGAAATCTTTTATTGAAATCTTTTATTGAAATCTTTTATTGATGAAATAAGAAACACACATGAACCCTCCGTTATGAGTTCTGTGAGACTCTTTTAGCACTCTGAGGAAAACCACTCAATTCAGTTTTTAATTGTATTTATTTAATGTTAGGGTTAGGGTTGCATTCATGTTATTGATCAAACTAAAAGCAGGATGCATCGGTTTAGTCTTCTTTGTTTAAAATCTTTGATTTGAAAAAGAAAAAACTAATTTCTTCGTAACTGTAGAAACTGCTTTCACCGGAGCTGGAGCCAAACCCTCGGGGGCCGAACCCTCGGAGCCGAACCCTCGGAGCCGAACCCTCGGAGCCGAACCCTCGGAGCCGAACCCTCGGAGCCGAACCCTCGGAGCCGAACCCTCGGGGGCCGAACCCTCGGAGCCGAACCCTCGGAGTCGAACCCTCGGGGGCCGAACCCTTGGAGCCGAACCCTCGGAGCCGAACCCTCGGAGCCGAACCCTCAAAGCCAAACCCTCGGGGGCCGAACCCTCGGAGGCCGAACCCTCGCCGCCCCGAGCCGAACCCTCTGAGCCGAACCCTCGGAGCCGAACCCTCGGAGTCGAACCCTCAGAGCCGAACCCTCGGAGCCGAACCCTCGGAGCCGAACCCTCGCCGCTCCGAGCCGAACCCTCGGCGCCGAACCCTCGCCGCCCCGAGCCGAACCCTCGGAGCCGAACCCTCGGAGCCGAACCCTCGGAGTCGAACCCTCAGAGCCGAACCCTCGGAGTCGAACCCTCGGAGTCGAACCCTCGGAGCCGAACCCTCGGAGCCGAACCCTCGGAGTCGAACCCTCGGAGCCGAACCCTCGGAGCCGAACCCTCGGAGCCGAACCCTTGGAGCCGAACCCTTGGAGCCGAACCCTCACTGCCCCGAGCCGAACCCTCGGAGTCGAACCCTCAGAGCCGAACCCTTAGAGCCGAACCCTCAGAGCCGAACCCTTAGAGCCGAACCCTCGGAGCTGAACCCTTAGAGCCGAACCCTCGGAGCTGAACCCTTAGAGCCGAACCCTCGGAGCTGAACCCTTAGAGCCGAACCCTCGGAGCTGAACCCTTAGAGCCGAACCCTCGGAGTCGAACCCTCGGAGTCGAACCCTTGGAGCCGAACCCTCGGAGTCGAACCCTCGGAGCCGAACCCTCGGAGCCGAACCCTCGGAGCCGAACCCTCGGAGCCGAACCCTCGGAGCCGAACCCTCGGAGCCGAACCCTCGGAGCCGAACCCTCACTGCCCCGAGCCGAACCCTCGGAGTCGAACCTTCAGAGCCGAACCCTTAGAGCCGAACCCTCAGAGCCGAACCCTTAGAGCCGAACCCTCGGAGCTGAACCCTCGGAGTTGAACCCTCAGAGCTGAACCCTTAGAGCCGAACCCTCGGAGCTGAACCCTTAGAGCCGAACCCTCGGAGCTGAACCCTCGGAGTTGAACCCTCAGAGCTGAACCCTTAGAGCCGAACCCTCGGAGCTGAACCCTTAGAGCCGAACCCTCGGAGCTGAACCCTCGGAGTTGAACCCTCAGAGCTGAACCCTTAGAGCCGAACCCTCGGAGCTGAACCCTTAGAGCCGAACCCTCGGAGCTGAACCCTCGGAGCTGAACCCTCGGAGTTGAACCCTCAGAGCTGAACCCTTAGAGCCGAACCCTCAGAGCCGAACCCTCGCCGCTCCGAGCCAAACCCTCGCTGCTCCGAGCCGAACCCTCGCCGCTCCGAGACGAACCCTCGCCGCTCGGAGCCGAACCCTCGCCGCTCGGAGCTGAACCCTCGCCGCCCCGAGCCGAACCCTCATCGCTCGGACCCCAGGCGTTAGCAGCTCTCTGCGTGGAGCAGCGGTGTTTCCGTCCCTCGTCCCGGCTGCGAGTGCGAGAGAGGGAAGCTGATCGATCGGGTTTCTGAGTAAGTGAATACGCAAGTAATACATTAAAAAAGTTCTATTTTTCCTTTTCAAAACTAAAACGAAGAGCAAAAGTGCTTCAAGCATTTGATTTGTGCTCAGAACAAGAGTTTGCACAGCTTTCTGCTTTGTGTCTCCATCAGTCACGCTTTGACTGATGAAAAAGTTCCAGGACGTCTGGCCGCGTAGAGGAGAACAGTAAACCAAGTCTGTTCCTCTACAACCTCGCTCTCAGGAACATCACGAGTCCCGGCTCTGTGCGACCGCTCGATGGTGTGAGCAGCGCAGACTCAGGGACAGAAATACATCAGATTCTGAACTGATTCTGAACTCTCCTGCACTAGATCCCCTTTCTCTCGCAGAGATTCAGGAAACGCGTAGTAAACGGAGTTTTTAATCGAGCAGCAGTTCAGAGAGGAAACACGAGATGCTGCTGCAGCACAATCCCGGATCTTCTCTCGTCTCATCTCTCTGCTCTGCTGCTCCTCACCGGCTGCGAAAGGCTGCTTCTTCAAAAAAATCTGGCAACCCCCGCAGAGGAATTCATAGGACCATACACTGAGCTTCACGCAAGCTTTTTTTCCCAGAATCTGCTTAAATTCAGAAGCGTTTCAGTACATTGGTTTGCTGCTCCGGTAGATGTTCGACTCTAGATGGAGTAACTCAAAAACTGTGCTTGGTTCCAGCCGCTACGGTCTGCAGCTGACTGAACACAAACCATCGTCATCCATCGGTCACCTGGCTCTGCTCTTCTGCCTCTTTCCCAGCGTTGAGATCTCAGTTGGGGCCTTCAGGAGCGAGTAACTTTTTTTAGCAGATTTGTTTGAGATTCATTCACTGGAGCGGTTTATTCTGTGTGTTTCTTCTTGTGAGCCAGAAAGTCCTCCTAAATAAGTGAACTTCTCCTCACAGAGCGAGCACTGGTAGGGTTTCTCTCCGGTGTGAACTCTCATGTGAGTCCTCAGAACGTCGCTTCGAGCAAACGTCTTCTCACACAGAGGGCAGCTGTGAGGTCTCTCTTCCGTGTGGATCTTCTTGTGATTCCACAAGCCACAGGAAAATCTGAAGCTCTTCCCACAGATACCACACTGGTAGGGTTTCTCTCCTGTGTGGGTTCTCTGGTGTCTCACACAATGGTTCGAGTCAGTAAACCTCCTCCCGCAGTGAGAGCACATGTAGGGTTTCTCTCCTGTGTGGATCCGCTCGTGTGAAGTCAAGTGACTCTTGTGCTTAAAGCCCTTCTCGCAGTGTTGACAGCGATGCAGTTTCTCTTCAGAGTGAGTCGTGTGGTGCGAAACTAGAGCAGAGCTGTTTGTGAAGGTTTTCCCGCACTGGCTGCACTGGTACGGCCGCTCATCAGTGTGGATGCGGAGATGCCTCGTCAGGTGAGAGCTGCAGTTAAAGCTTTTGGGACACTGAGAGCATTTGTAAGGTCGCTCGCCCGTGTGGATCAACGCGTGACTCTTTAAGTTTCCTTTGGTGGAGAAAGCTTTGCTGCATTCAGCGCACTTGAAGGGTTTCTCTCCAGAGTGGGTCTGCATGTGAACTTTCAGCGCGTGGCGGATAGAAAAGACCTTCTTGCACACTAGGCAGTGAAAGATTTGAGTGCTGTGCTCCTTCAGATGGACTCTCCTCTCCTCAAAGGAAGGGAAACGCTCTCCGCAGCTCCAGCAGCTGAACACCTTCATGTGTGGGTGAGTTTTCTCGTGGAGCAGCAATCCTCCTCTGGAGCGAGCTGCTTTCCCGCAGACGGAGCAGGAATATTTCTCTCCTTCCTCTCCGTTTGATTTCGAGGCTTCCGGCGCTCCTCTCTTCTCTCCTGAAAATAAAAACAGTGTTAATGTTTTTGTTTAGGTTTGCCTGAAAACGCTAGAACCAGCCGGAGCTCTCTGAGACCAAGAGATGAGATCCACTTTCTCCTAATCTCAACACATTTGATCAAACTCTCCTTCAAATTCTCATTTTAACTCTGTTTTTCACTCCACATTCTTCCATAAAAGAAATATAAATTGCGTCCGCTGCAGGTTCTCTACAGAGCAACAAGGATCCTGCTTCATGCACAGGTCCACCACTGCAGAGCATTATTATTATGTTATTATTATTCCTTCTACGTCCAAAATCTCCTCAAAAACTTGTGAACTTACACTGCACCTCTGTTCTTCATCACCTGCTCTGGCTTCTGGATAAATCAGACCTTCAAAGCACTCTCCTCTCTCTCACTGATCTCATCTCCACTCCGCTCTCTAGCGCCACCACGAGCGCATCCACCCGCGCAGCTCCAGCTCTGGGGAGAGCCTCTCAGGATGTACGCTGCAGCTGGGAGAGTCTTAAATCATCTGTTTAGGAGTGCTTTCACGAGTTAATCCTAAAGCTCTGTATATTCTTATCTTTTTTATCGGCTTAAAAAGTCAGATTTTTTTCTCATCTAGACTATTTGAGATTGTAAACTACTTGTTTTTATCTTTTTATGCCGAAAGATGTCCTTGAGAGCCCTGAAAGGCGGCGGCAAATAAAATGTATTTTTCATTATGAACGGAGACGCACAGAGTCAGCGATGTTTAAACACAAGTCGCGACTGTTTGACTTTTGTTTCTCTGAACGTTCACCAGACTCTGAACCACACGGCTCGGTTCTGGTTCCTCCTGTGACTCCTTCAACGTTCTTCTCTCAATCACAGTGAGCGTCCAGCGCTCTAATGTTCTCTGAAAGACAGTGTGGCTCGTTCATTCTCGCTCATGCCTGACGAGCTTTATTCCACCTTTAATAAAAAGATGCCTTAGCGTCTATGGATTTGCCTCGGTTAATTGTTTTCATGTTTAGAGGGTATAACATGCTCATGATCTCAAGTGGCAGTTTTTAGACCGGCCAGTCAGTTTTGAAGCACAATAAATAAATTAAAAATCTTTGGATTTCCGGCATTTATTTTGATATCATGTTTAGATATGGAAAACTCTGAGCTCTCTCACCTTTCTTTGAACTTTTTCTACGATTGAGTGTTTTTCTTGATGTTCTCCTCTCAGGTTGCAGAGAGAAACCTGCAGGGACAAACTCCTCATCCACCAAATCTTCCTCTTCTTCTCTCTCCTCATCTTCTCCCTCTTCATCTTCATCTTCTCCAGGTTTCTCCTGAAGCAGCTTTCTGGAGTCCTCCTCATCTTCTGCTCTGCTCTGGATCAGGTGTTTGCAGTCCTCCAGCCGGACGAAGCTCTCCTTCATCTTCAGCTCCTCCTCCTCCTCCTCTTGAGTCCTGCAGGCGCTGCTCTGAGGATCCGGAGCATCAGTGTAGCAGAGTAAAGTCAGGCTGAGCTCCGAGTCCTGAGGCTCTCTGGGTTTCTGCTGGAAGTCCTCCACCTAGAAGAAGGTTCATGTGTTTATTTGAGCTGCTAATGCGGTGATGTTACGCTCTCTGAAGGCCAGCAGCGCTCTCAAACCTGTGTGTTCTGCTGGGCTCCTTTCTCTCGGAGCTTCTCCTCCAGTGATGCCACCTCTTTCTTCAGGAGACAGATTTCACTGATCAGCTCCTCGATATCCAGCATGGACAGATCCGTTCCTACTGCTTTACTGCAGCGCAGCGCCAGCTCCATCTGATCACACTTTAACCTCTACAATCTCCATCTGATCACACTCAGGAGGAACAGAGGGTTTATATCAGACGGAGCTCTCTGTGAATAAAAGATCATCAGTGGAGCGATTGTTTTAGAGTAGAAGAGCGAACGCTTACATTCTTTAAAACGGTTTAATGGCAAATAAAAGAGACAGTTTTAAGAAAAAAGCAAAGAAGTCACAACAGATTTCACTATTATATGATTTTAGCAGAATAAAGGAAGTTATGATCAAACACTGATTAAAATCTGCTGCAAAACAAACATCTCGCGCTCGCAGAATAACAGACTCTTCGATTTAATTCATTAACTACACAAAACATCACATTTTCAATCAGTTTATCCAAAAAATGATTTAAAAATATATATTTTAACACAACAATAAACACAACAGGAGCGTGTTATCTCGGTAAAAGCATATAAAACATAGGAATTCTGATCAAGAATCAACACTGACCGACTCTCCGCGTTTCTTCTTCGTTGGTGTTTCCGGTGACGCTGACTCGCAGCACAGCGCCCTCTGCAGCCCGAGAGCTCAGCAGCGTTTGAAAGTAATCAATAGATTGGTTTTCCTTCACAGCAACACATTTTATTTCCAGGTTTTTCAACTTAGTAAACTAGTTAAGTGTTTATAAAGCGCTTATCGCTCGAAATCGGGTTTAAGCGTTTCCTCAGCGATTTTCCAAATTGGTGTCATTTCCGGTTCCTCAACCGTACTTTGAGTAGAATTACGGTCTAAAACAAGGTTTACGGTTTACAAGTGTAAGTTTGTGCTTTATATGATTTATATTAAATCTAAAGTTAAAGCTAAACCTGCTCCTGACTAAAATCTTTCTGAGAAAATCCACAGCTCTTTAATTAAACCACTTCTGTATAACTTTTAGGGACTCTGAAGGCAGCAACATATTTTAACCTTCCATTAAAAGGATAAATTCAGATGATCAAGTTCTGTTTGACCCGTTTTAGGTCAGAAAAAAATGTTCAGAGAGAACGTCGATAGCTTCATGTAATATTTTGTTTGAGAAAAAAAAGTAACTGAAGTCCTCAGACACTCTCCGGCCCTAAACGAGTATTTCTGTCCCCAAAAAGAGAAAATAAAACCCAACAAACACATCAGATAAGAAATCACCTGGCTCACTAAATAAAGATGTTCAGACAAACAAGGATTTTATTATTAATTTATTACTTTCAAACAAACACCAGAAATATTAGCTAGTTTTATTTCTTTCGGGAGTCTTTGATGTTCTTCCAGTCTTGTGTACCTCAATCCCACACGACTGATTATTCCAGACCGGTTTGCTCGTTGTGTTTCTTCTTGTGAGCCAGAAATCCTCCTAAATAAGTGAACTTCTCCTCACAGAGCGAGCACTGGTAGGGTTTCTCTCCGGTGTGAACTCTCATGTGAGTTTTCAGAACGTCCTGCTCCGGCTGAACGTCTTCCCGCACACGGAGCACTTGTGAGGTCTCTCTCCCGTGTGGATCTTCTTGTGATCCTTAAAGTTGCTGGATTTAGTGAACCTCCTGCCGCAGACGCTGCAGTGGTAGGGTTTCTCTCCGGTGTGGATCCTCTGGTGTGCGGTGAAAGAGGTGGAGTTGGTGAAACTCTTCCCACACTCAGAGCACAGGTAGGGCTTCTCTCCGGAGTGCGTTCGCTCGTGTGACGTCAGACCGGTGCGCTGTTTGAAGGTCTTGTCGCAGTGCTGGCACTGATACGGCTTCTCGTCGGAGTGCAGTCTCTGATGAGTTTTGAGGCAGAAGGAGTTGGAGAAGGTTTTCCCGCACTGGCTGCACTGGTACGGCCGCTCTTTGGTGTGCGAGCGCACGTGGATCTTCAGGTTGTACGGGTGATTGAAGCCTCGCGGACACAGAGAGCATTTGTAAGGTCGCTCGCCCGTGTGGATCCTCAGGTGGATCTTCAGACTGCCTTTGCTGGAGTAAAACTTGTTGCATTCGGTGCATTTGAAAGGGTTTTCTTGCGCATGGCTTATCTGGTGCGCTGATAACTGATGCGGCGCTGCAAAGCTGTCTCCGCACTCGGCACAAATGTAAGGTTTCTCTCCCGTGTGAGTCCTAACGTGTAAATCCAAGCTGGATTTATATCGAAAGCGTTTGTCGCAGAACGCGCAGTGATACGGCTTTCTCGTCCGAGTGAACCCTCTGGTGGTTTTTGAGGCTGACGCGGTCCTTGAAGGCTTTCTCGCACCGGCTGCACTGGTGCGGCCGCTCGTCCGAGTGAGAGATCATGTGGATCTTCAGGTGATGCTTGTTCAGGAAGCCCTTCAGGCAGAGAGAGCACTTGAACGAGCGCTCACACGAGCGGTGCTCTTTGAAGTGAAGTTTTCTCTCCTTTAAGGACGGAAAACCTTTCCCGCAGCTCGCGCAGCTGTAGAGTTTCACTGCTGGGTGCGTTCTCTCGTGCTTCTCTAAGTTTCGGACGTATGTGAAGGTTTTTCCGCAGGTGGAGCAGGGGAAGTGCTTCTTCTTCTGCTCTGTTTTTGATTTCAGGGTCGAAGTCTCGACTGAAGATGCAGCTCTGCTTTCTGAAAGACACAAAACTCTGATGAACTGAGAGAATAAGACGTTGTGGGTCACATTAACACAACCCTGAAAGCATTGAAACACAAAATAGTTCTGACATTAGTTTGGATATTTAGTGACACACGGACGCGTTTGAGCTGAGAACGAACAGAACTGTTTCCAGCCGCGGCAGCGTGTTTAAATGAAGAGCAAGATCTCTTCTGTAACCAGCGTTAGTGCTCTCTCTCTCTCTCTCTCTCTCTCTCTCTCTCTCTCTCTCTCATGTGTGCTGGTCTCCTCTCTCTCTCCCCCCCCCCCCCCTCTCTCTCTCTCTCCCTCTCTCTCTCTCTCTCTCTGTGTGCTGGTCTCTCCCTCTCTCTCTCTCTCTCCCAACATCTCTCCCTCTCTCTCTCCCTCTCTGTGCTGGTCTCTCTCTCTCTCCCTCGTCTCTCTCTCTCTCTGTGTGCTGGTCTCTCTCTCTCTCTCTCTCTCTGTGTGCTGGTCTCTCTCTCTCTCTGTGTGCTGGTCTCTCTCTCTCTCTCTCTCTGTGTGCTGGTCTCTCTCTCTCTCTCTCTCTCTCTGTGTGCTGTCTCCTCCTCTCCCTCTCTCTCTCTGTGCTGGTCTCTCTTCTCTCCCCTCCCTCTCTCTCTCTCTCTCTGTGTGCTGGTCTCTCTCTCTCCCTCTGTGTGCTGGTCTCTCTCTCCCTCTCTCTCTCTCTCTGTGTGCTGGTCTCTCTCTCTCTCACCTCTCCTGCTCTCTCTCTCTCTCCTCCTCTCCCTCTCTCTCTCTCTCTGTGTGCTGGTCTCTCTCTCTCTCTCTCCCTCTCTGTGTGCTGGTCTCTCTCTCTCTCTCTCTCTCTCTCTGTGTGCTGGTCTCTCTCTCTCTCTCTCTCTCTCTCTCTCTCTCTCTCTCTCTCTCTCTCTCTCATGATT
The DNA here is from genome assembly GCA_900490495.1 of Danionella dracula. Taxonomy (NCBI): domain Eukaryota; kingdom Metazoa; phylum Chordata; class Actinopteri; order Cypriniformes; family Danionidae; genus Danionella; species Danionella dracula. The sequence goes on from UELW01000022.1 coordinate 63,164, forward strand.
GCGTGCTCTGGCAGCTCAGGTGGCTCTTTATTTTATTTTTGTTAAAGCTCAGGGGCCTCATGTATAAAACTTTGCGTTGATGTAATCCTTAAAGTGTGCGTATGCACATAAGGCAGAAATTTGCGTACGCACAAAAGTTTTCAGATTCATAAAACCGTACGTATGCCAGAAGGTTCGCTTTATAAATCAAAATTATCTGAATATTGTGCGCAGGTGCACGTGCGTATTTCTTACCCCAATCTCCTCCTGAAATAACCATATTTGGAAGTTAAGACCGCCCATTTTGAATATGTATGATCTCCCTGCATATTATTACCACCAATAATTCGGTTAACAAAAGCGAATTCATTCTCAGATGGTGCCTTTATTGCAACATGAGTGCAGTCACCAGCACCGAGTACATCGGGAAAAACCGGAGATTGCTCCAAATTCGCATTTTGACGTTGGCCTGTTCAGCTTGCGTGTAAGGAACACTGGATGTATCGGGGTGCCACCCACTATGGCGTCTTACATGTGGCATTACACGGCTCAGGGATGACTGCGACGTACCCGATCGCTCTGCCAACTCTCGCTGGAAAGTACCAGTGGCCTAATGTGGTCAATACTTGCACAGGAACACACAGCGCATGGTTTCTCCGCGAGGGTCTTTCCAATACTGGCCGTAATTCAGAACACAATTCCAAGAGAATTGGTCTTGGAAATGGAAATCGGCTCATGAGCCAATCATCATCCTGAGCAAGCAAATCTCTGAAAACACGCTCCCTCCGTAGAGCGTCATTCGCAAGGTCTTCTAACAGCGCTAGAGCATCCTTTATGATGATAAGTTATATACGCACATACCTTTTTATAGCCCATTCATTAAAACAAATGAGTAAATTCGAAGTATTTGCACCTGGTTAAGAATGCTAATAATGATAATTCAGGTTGATACAATTTGATTTATTGGGTGATGTAATAGGATAATTTAGAAGTTTTTAATTTTTAATAGCTATTGCTATTTGGGACAGTTGGTGTCGCCAAAACACATACTCTTCTAAAAGAGTGCGTACGCACGGTCAAGAGCATCCGTACACTGCGCACTTATTTACGCCAAGTTTATTTTAAATAAATCCCGATATGTGCGTGGAAAAATGCGTACGCATATTTCTATGCCCAGTTTGTGCGTACGCAACGTTTATGCATCAGGCCCCAGGTGTTTACAAGCGTGTGCTTTTTGTGTTAGTAGAGTTTTATTTTATGATTATTATTAAAGCTTGAGGAGCCAAAAGTTTGTTCTCATTCAGCGAAGATAACTCAGGTTTCTGTTTGTGCTGCTTTTAGTTTTTGTTGATTTATTTCTCAATTCACACCTGATAACTTTGAATTTCAATAATACATTTTAATATGAGCAAATTCATTTACAAGAAACACAGGGTAGATGAAACAGACTTAACATCTTTAACACTTAATTTAACTCAAAATAAATATGGCTATAACAGTGCACTTTCTACAGATTTTATTTCTGTTTTTGAATAAAAGGTTGAAGTAAATGACTTTTTAGAGGGGGGAGGGGTTCTGACTCATCAATTAATAAAAAAAAAACTAATCTGCAGATGAATTGATTATTAGAGAATTGTGAGTTGCAGCTCGAAGGTCATGAATATCCTACGTTTAATCCTCGCTCAAAATCATTCTGAGAAGAGCCTTTTCTGGATTCATTTCTTGTTCTGGGCTCTTCTCTCAACCCTGATCAGGAGCTTCAGAGAGGAAGAGATCTCTAGAGAGAGGAAGAAACAAACCTGCAGGGAGGTACTCCTCATCCATCACATCTTCCTCTTCTTCTCTCTCATCATCCTCTCCTTCTTCATCTTCTCCAGGTTTCTCCTGAAGCAGCTTTCTGGAGTCCTCCTCATCTTCTGCTCTGCTCTGGATCAGGTGTTTGCAGTCCTCCAGCCGGACGGAGCTCTCCTTCAGCGGTTCTCCGTCACGTTCGTTCCTGCCGTCGCTGGTTTCAGTGTAGCAGAGCAGATCCAGGCTGAGCTCTGAGTTCTGAGGCTCTCTGGGTCTCCACAGACGACCGTGAAGCTGAAAACACAAGAAACGTTTCCATTTATGAACAAAGCTGGAGGCAGAATCGTCTCTGAAGGCCAGCAGCGCTCTCAAACCTGTGTGTTCTGCTGGGCTCCCTTCTCTCGGAGCTTCTCCTCCAGTGATGCCACCTCTTTCTTCAGGAGACAGATTTCACTGATCAGCTCCTCGATATCCAGCATGGACAGATCCGTTCCTACTGCTTTACTGCAGCGCAGCGCCAGCTCCAGCTCCATGTTTTCTACAAATACATGAAGTGTCTCTAGTACAATCCCACCTTAAACACTGTTTATCTCTGAATAGATCAATAAAGATTATTTCTAAAAATAATTATATACATCATGTTTAGGTAAACGACCACGCAACATATAAACGTTCAAAAAAGACTTTAATTGGTTTCTTGACTCAGAACCACAAATATAAACTATTAAAGTGTAAAGTGGCGGTTATTTTACCACTTAAAATTATTATTTGTTGTGAATTTTGCTTTACTAAAACGCTTGAACGCTCACCAGAGACTTCCGGACGCTTCTTCTTCTTTGGTATTTTCGGCTGGAACGCGCCACAGCGCCCTCCACAGGACGCGCGCTGGAAACGCTAACACTATCAACACAAAGCCTTCTTAACCTCGTGGTTTCACGCCAAACTTTTAATGATTTAAAAGCAAACGAAACTGATGTAAACCAACACCGGAATGATTTACTCGTTATTCCAGTCTCTGGAGTCTGAAACCATCCTTTCAGTGATTTCTAACACTATTTCAGACGCCTTTATCTTTCTCTTTTGCTCATTCTCTCTCTTTGTTTCATTCGTGATTGGTGTGTTTGTCGGATGCTTGTGTTTTAAAGCAGGTCGTTTCATTTAGTTCTTGACCAGATATTTCTGAATAAAAAAGAAACTCCAATCACGTTTTCAGACTAAGATCAACAGTCTTTAATCTTTATACGAGTGTGTAATAATCTGAGTAAAGCCAAAAAAGCTCCCAAGAACATTAAATTCGTTGAAGCGAAGATTTTGAGTGGTTTATTATAACACTACACTTTTATGTTCCTATATCGTAGCCTGTATTTATGTCTAGATCCTTTAATTCCGTTACAGGTGGCTTCTTGCTGTGTGAGGAACTGAAAAGAAAAGGAAAGCCCTGGATCTTCTCTGGTGCTCGCGTGAGTCCAGAGCTGCAGCTGAAGATCTCCAGCGTAATGATCTGATGGTCACCTCGTGCGTGAAGCTCCTGCTGTCAGAGAGAAACATCTGACCTGCTTCCACAGCTGTTAACCCTGAGGCTCAGATGTGTTTGAACCCGTTACTGCTGCGTCACCTCCTCAAACAACAATCTGTGAAGAGAGAGGGACTCCTGCTCTTCCTTACTGTTATCATGAGACACGGCCGGATGAGAGACACTCTCTCCCTGTCTCTCTCTCTCTCTCACTCTCTCTCTATCCATCCATCTATCATCTCTCTCTCTTCCCTCTATCTCTCTCTCTATCCATCCATCTATCCATCTATCATCTCTCTCTCTTCCTTCTATCTATCTATCTATCTATCATCCCTCTCTCTATCCATCCATCCATCATCTCTCTCTCTATCTCTCTCATATTGAATGTGTTTAAATGACTGAACTTTCTGATGAACAAGAAAGACACAATTCTAAATGCTATTTCTTGTGAATTTTCTGGAGAACTTTAGTTTTAAAATAAAACGAGTTTAAAGCCCGCTCAGAATGACTTTAATAAAACAAAGAACATTGTACATGAGTACAGTACAGAGAAATCTTTTTTTAATTGTTTGTAACTCATTTATGTTTCGCTCGTTCTTTTATTGATAATTTTTTTGGCCCTATTGTGTGTGTTTGTTATGTTCGACATAAATTGTATTTATTTGGTTATTTCTCCAATCGTGTTGAATGACTCTTATTTTGAAAAATCTCTGATCGATGGAATGTGAGGTTGTCTATGAAGAGCGCCGGCTGCGAGGAAACGAGGAAACGTTCTGCTGTGAAGACCAAAAAGGAAACGATGGGATTGGGTTCCTGGTTTGATGGAGAACAAGGGCAGTTATTTCTGATCCTGTTTGTAGTTTTTCATTACGTTGCGTTCTGAGTTTGTATCAGAGCTCTTACGGTGAAGTCTCGGAACGCTTACTGTGTTTAGAACAAAACGATTAAAGAACAAGAAATTATTAGTCAACGAGTCACCTTTATTAGAATCTATGATGCTCAATTGATTCAACTTCAGAGAAAAAGAAGACAAAATCCAAGAAAAGAAACTGACTTTAAAGCTTTCCCGTGTCTCTCATCAGCGGAGGACAGCTCTCGCAAGATTGTGGGTTCAAATCTTGATAAAATGTGTTAAATCCTCGCAATACCGATTCAGACGAAAGAGTTGGTGGAAAAAAATAAATAAAAAATCACCGGAGACGGGAAAACACATCACAGGTTTTTGAATAAACTAAAGCATTAAGTTGATTCTGGAGCGGTTTGTACACTGTGTTTCTTCTTGTGAGCCAGCAATCCTCCTAAATAAGTGAACTTCTCCTCACAGAGCGAGCACTGGTAGGGTTTCTCTCCGGTGTGAACCCTCATGTGAGTTTTCAGAACATCGGCTCGCGCGAACGTCTTCTCACACACGGAGCACTTGTGAGGTCTCTCTCCAGTGTGCGTCTTCTTGTGATTGAAAAAGTCACTGTTTCTTCTGAAGCTCTTTCCACAGACGTCGCAGTGGTAGGGTTTCTCTCCGGTGTGGATCCTCTGGTGCGCCGCACAGTGAGTCGAGCTGGCAAACCCCTTCCCGCAGTGAGAGCACAGGTAGGGCTTCTCTCCCGTGTGCACTCTCTCGTGAGAAGTCAAGTTACCTTTTTGGTTGAAAGCTTTGTCGCAGTGTTTGCACTGATACGGCTTCGCATTCAAGTGAGTTTTTTGGTGAGAACATAAGGAGGAGGAGTCTCTGAAGGTTTTCCCGCACTGGCTGCACTGGTACGGCCGCTCGTCCGTGTGAGAGCGCATGTGCTTCGTCAGGTGAGGACTGTGAGAGAACGTTTTGGGACACTGAGAGCATTTATAAGGTCGCTCGCCCGTGTGGGTCATCATGTGACATTTTAAATTTCCTTTAGTGGTGAAGCACTTGCTGCATTCGGTGCACCTGAAGGGTTTCTCTCCTGTGTGACCTCTCTCGTGTAAATTCAAGCCAGATTTAAGAGAAAACCGTTGCTCGCAGTACTTGCACTGGTGAGGTTTCTCTCCCGAGTGGATTCTCTGGTGAGACGTGAGAGCGGAGGTGTTTTTAAAGGCTTTCCCACACTGATTACACTTGTGCGGTCGCTCGCTGGAATCATTAGGTTCCTCTGAAGATCCAACAACGGTTTCTGAAAGGAACAGAAGAACTTTAGAGAGGAGAGGAATGTTCTGGGCTCTTCTCTCAACCCTGATCAGGAGCTTCAAAGAGGAAGAGATCTCTAGAGAGAGGAAGAAACAAACCTGCAGGGAGGTACTCCTCCTCCATCACATCTTCCTCTTCTTCTCTCTCCTCATCCTCTCCTTCATCCTCTACAGGCTTCTCTTCTGGAGGCTTCTGAAGCAGCTCCTCCTCGTACTCTTCAGTGTGTTCTTCTTGTTTTATTAGGATCAGGTGTTCAGAATCTTCAGACACAATGAGAAACTTCTCCATCTTCAGCTCCTCCTCCTCCTCTTCATTCCTGCAGGTGCTGGTTTGAGCGTCCTGAACAGAGAAACATCACCATCAAAGCTCCGAGAGTCGTTTCGGAATGAAGCTGGAGGCAGAATCGTCTCTGAAGGCCAGCAGCGCTCTCAAACCTGTGTGTTCTGCTGGGCTCCCTTCTCTCGGAGCTTCTCCTCCAGTGATGCCACCTCTTTCTTCAGGAGACAGATTTCACTGATCAGCTCCTCGATATCCAGCATGGACAGATCCGTTCCTACTGCTTTACTGCAGCGCAGCGCCAGCTCCAGCTCCATGTTTTCTACAAATACATCAAAGAAATGGTTTTAAATTTACCACTCGATATTGATTATTAGATTAAATGATGTCATCTTTTGAGACTCATATCATGCTTACTTAACCCTTGGGTGGTGTTTATATTATTGTTACTCAGGCGGTGTTTGAGTAACCCTTGTGTGGTGTTTATATTATCGTTACTCAGGCGGTGTTTGAGTCAACCCTTGTGTGGTGTTCATATTTATTATCGTTAATCAGGCGGTGTTTGAGTAACCTTTGTGGTTGTTCATGTATTGTCTCAGGCGGGGTTTGAGTAACCCTTGTGTGGCGGTGTTGAGTAACCCTTGTGTGGTGTTCATATTATTGTTACTCAGGCGGTGTTTGAGTAACCCTTGTGTGGTGTTCATATATTGTTACTCAGGCGGTGTTTGAACCCTTGTGTGGTGTTTATATTATTGTTACTCGGCGGTGTTTTGAGTAACCCTTGTGTGGTGTTCATATTATTGTTACTCAGGCGGTGTTTGAGTAACCCTGGGTGTGTTTTATTATTGTTACTCAGGCGGTGTTTGAGTAACCCTTGTGTGGTGTTCATATTATTGTTACTCAGGCGGTGTTTGAGTAACCCTTGTGTGGTGTTCATATTATTGTTACTCAGGCGGTGTTTGAGTAACCCTTGTGTGGTGTTTATATTATTGTTACTCAGGCGGTGTTTGAGTAACCCTTGTGTGGTGTTCATATTATTGTTACTCAGGCGGTGTTTGAGTAACCCTTGTGTGGTGTTCATATTATTGTTACTCAGCGTGTTTGAGTAACCCTTGTGTGGTGTTCATATTATCGTTACTCAGGGCGGTGTTTGAGTAACCCTTGTGTGGTGTTTATATTATTGTTACTCAGGCGGTGTTTGAGTAACCCTTGTGTGGTGTTCATATTATGTTACTCAGGCGGTGTTTGAGTAACCCTTGTGTGGTGTTCATATTATTGTTACTCAGGCGGTGTTTGAGTAACCCTTTGTGGTGTTCATATTATCGTTACTCAGGCGGTGTTTGAGTAACCCTTGTGTGGTGTTATATTATTGTACTCAGGCGGTGTTGAGTAACCCTTGTGTGGTGTTCATATTATTGTTACTCAGGCGGTGTTTGAGTAACCCTTGTGTGGTGTTCATATTATTGTTACTCAAGCGGTGTTTGAGTAACCCTTGTGTGGTGTTTATATTATCGTTACTCAGGCGGTGTTTGAGTAACCCTTGGGTGGTGTTTATATATTGTTTCTCAGGCGGTGTTTGAGTAACCCTTGTGTGGTGTTCATTATTGTTACTCAGGCGGTGTTTGAGTAACCTTGTGTGGTGTTCATATTATTGTTACTCAAGCGGTGTTTGAGTAACCCTTGTGTGGTGTTTATATTATCGTTACTCAGGCGGTGTTTGAGTAACCCTTGTGGTGTTATATTATTGTTACTCGGCGGTGTTTGAGTAAACCCTTGTGTGGTGTTCATATTATTGTTACTCAGGCGGTGTTTGAGTAACCCTTGTGTGGTGTTATATTATTGTTACTCAGGCTGTGTTTGAGTAACCCTTGTGTGGTTTCATATTATTGTTACTCAGGCGGTGTTTGAGTAACCCTTGTGTGGTGTTCATTATTGTTACTCAGGCGGTGTTTGAGTAACCCTTGTGTGGTGTTCATATTATTGTTACTCAGGCGGTGTTTGAGTAACCCTTGTGTGGTGTTCATATTATTGTTACTCAGGCGGTGTTTGAGTAACCCTTGTGTGGTGTTCATATTATTGTTACTCAGCGGTGTTTGAGTAACCCTTGTGTGGTGTTCATATTATTGTTACTCAGGCGGTGTTTGAATAACCCTTGTGTGGTGTTCATATTATTGTTACTTAGGCGGTGTTTGAGTAACCCTGTGTGCTGTTCATATTATTGTTACTCAGGCGGTGTTTGAGTAACCCTTGTGTGGTGTTCATATATTGTTACTCAGGCGGTGTTTGAGTAACCCTTGTGTGGTGTTCATATTATTGTTACTCAGGCGGTGTTTGAGTAACCCTTGTGTGGTGTTCATATTATTGTTACTCAGGCGGTGTTTGAGTAACCCTTGTGTGGTGTTCATATTATTGTTACTCAGGCGGTGTTTGAGTAACCCTTGTGTGGTGTTCATATTATTGTTACTCAGGCGGTGTTTGAGTAACCCTTGTGTGGTGTTCATATTATTGTTACTCAGGCGGTGTTTGAGTAACCCTTGTGGTGTTCATATTATTGTTACTCAGGCGGTGTTTGAGTAACCCTTGTGTGGTGTTCATATTATTGTTACTCAGCGGTGTTTGAGTAACCCTTGTGTGGTGTTTATATTATGTTACTCAGGCGGTGTTTGAGTAACCCTTGTGTGGTGTTCAATTATTGTTACTTCAGGCGGTGTTTGAGTAACCTCTTGTGTGGTGTTCATATTATTCGTTACTCAGGCGGTGTTTGAGTAAACCCTTGTGCTGGTGTTTCATATTATTGTTATTCCAGGCGGTGTTTGAGTAACCCTTGTGTGGTGTTCATATTATTGTTACTTCAAGTCGTTGTGTTGAGTAACCCTTGTGTGGTGTTTCATATTATTGTTACTCAGGCGGTGTTTGAGTAACCCCTTGTGTGGTGTTTATATTATTGTTACAGGCGGTGTGAGTAACCTTGTTGGTGTTATCTATGTTACTAGCGGTGTTTTGAGTTATACCTTGGTGGTGTTCATATTATTGTACTCAGGCGGTGTTTGAGTAACCCTTGTGTGGTGTTCATATTATTGTTACTCAGGCGGTGTTTGAGTAACCCTTGTGTGGGTGTTCATATTATTGTTACTCAGGCGGTGTTGAGTACACCCCTTGTGTGGTGTTATATTATTGTTACTCAGAGCGGTGTTTGAGTAACCCTTGTGTGGTGTTCATATTATTGTTACTCAGGCGGTGTTTGAGTAACCCTTGTGGTGGTGTTTATATTATTGTTACTCAGGGCGGTGTTTGAGTAACCCTTGTGTGGTGTTCATATATTGTTACTCAGAGGCGGGTGTTGAGTAACCCTTGTGTGGTGTTCATATTATTGTTACTCAGAGCGGTGTTTGAGTAACCCTGTGTGGTGTTCATATTATTGTTACTCAGGCGGTGTTTGAGTAACCCTTGTGTGGTGGTCATATATTGTTACTCAGGGAGGTGTTTTGAGTAACCCTTGTGTGGTGTTCAATTATTGTTACTCAGGCGGTGTTTGAGTACCCTTGTGTGGTGTTCATATTATTGTTACTCAAGCGGTGTTGAGTAAACCCTTGTGTGGTGTTTATATTATTGTTACTCAGGGCGGTGTTTGAGTAACCCTTGGGTGGTGTTTATATTATTGTTACTCGGGCGGTGTTTGAGTAATCCCTGTGTGGTGTTATATGTATTGTTACTCAGGCGGTGTTTGAGTAACCCTTGTGTGGTGTTCATATTATTGTTACTCAGGCGGTGTTTGAGTAACCCTTGTGTGGTGTTCATATTATTGTTACTCAGGCGGTGTTTGAGTAACCCTTGTGTGGTGTTCATATTATTGTTACTCAGGCGGTGTTTGAGTAACCCTTGTGTGGTGTTCATATTATTGTTACTCAGGCGGTGTTTGATTACCCTCTTGTGTGGGTTCATATTATTGTTACTCAGGCGGTGTTTGAGTAACCCTTGTGTGGTGTTTTATATTATTGTTACTCAGGCGGTGTTTTGAGTAGCCCTTGTGTGGTGTTTCATATTATTGTACTCAGGCGGGTGTTTGAGTAGACCCTTGTGTGGTGTTCATATTTATTGTACTTCAAGCGGTGTTTGAGTAACCCCTTGTGTGGTGTGTTATATTATTGTTACTCAGGCGGTGTTTGAGTAACCCTTGTGTGGGTGTTTATATTATTGTTACTCAGGGCTGTGTTTTTGAAGTAGCCCTTGTGTGGTGTTCATATATGTACTCAAGCGGTTGTTTGAGTAACCCTTGTGTGGTGTTCATATTATTGTTACTCAGGCGGTGTTTGAGTAACCCTTGTGTGGTGTTTATATTATTGTTACTCAGGCGGTGTTGTTGAGTAGTAACCCTTGTGTGGTGTTATATTATTGTTACTCAGGCGGGTGTTTGAGTAACTCTTGGTGTGTTCATATTATTGTACTCAGGCGGTGTTTGAGTAACCCTTGTGTGGTGTTCATATTATTGTTACTCAGGCGGTGTTTGAGTAAACCCTTGTGTGGTGTTAATTATTGTTACTCAGGCGGTGTTTGAGTAACCCTTTGTGTGGTGTTCATATTATTGTTACTCAGGCGGTGTTGAGTAACCCTTGTGTGGTGTTCATATTATTGTTACTCAGGCGGTGTTGAGTAACCCTTGTGTGGTGTTCATATTATTGTTACTCAGGCGGTGTTTGAGTAACCCTTGTGTGGTGTTCATATTATTGTTACTCAGGCGGTGTTGAGTAACCCTTGTGTGGTGTTCATATTATTGTTACTCAGGCGGTGTTTGAGTAACCCTTGTGTGGTGTTCATATTATTGTTACTCAGGCGGTGTTTGAGTAACCTTGTGTGGTGTTCATATTATTGTTACTCAGGCGGTGTTTGAGTAACCCTTGTGTGGTGTTCATATTATTGTTACTCAGGCGGTGTTTGAGTAACCCTTGTGTGGTGTTCATATTATTCGTACTCAGGCGGTGTTTGAGTAACCCTTGTGTGGTGTTTATATTATTGTTACTCAGGCGGTGTTTGAGTAACCCTTGTGTGGTGTTTCATATTATTGTTACTCAGGCGGTGTTTGAGTAACCCTTGTGTGGTGTTCATATTATGTTACTCAGGCGGTGTTTGAGTAACCCTTGTGTGTGTTCATATTATGTTACTCAGGCGGTGTTTGAGTAACCCTTGTGTGGTGTTCATATTATTGTTACTCAGGCGGTGTTTGAGTAACCCTTGTGTGGTGTTCATATTATTGTTACTCAGGCGGTGTTTGAGTAACCCTTGTGTGGTGTTCATATTATTGTTACTCAGGCGGTGTTTGAGTAACCCTTGTGTGGTGTTCATATTATTGTTACTCAGGCGGTGTTTGAGTAACCCTTGTGTGGTGTTCATATTATTGTTACTCAAGCGGTCGTTTGAGTAACCCTTGTGTGGTGTTCATATTATTGTTACTCAAGGCGGTGTCTTGAGTAAACCCTTGTGTGGTGTTTATATTATCGTTACTCAGGCGGTGTTGTTGAGTAACCCTTGTGTGGTGATTTATATATCGTTACTCAGGCGGTGTTTGAGTAACCCTTGTGTGGTGTTCATATTATTGTTACTCAAGCGGTGTTTGAGTAGCCCTTGTGTGGTGTTCATATTATTGTTACTCAGGCGGTGTTTGAGTAACCCTTGTGTGGTGTTCATATTATTGTTACTCAGGCGGTGTTTGAGTAACTCTTGTGTGGTGTTCATATTATTGTTACTCAGGCGGTGTTTGAGTAACTCTTGTGTGGTGTTCATATTATTGTTACTCAGGCGGTGTTTGAGTAACCCTTGTGTGGTGTTCATATTATTGTTACTCAGGCGGTGTTTGAGTAACCCTTGTGTGGTGTTCATATTATTGTTACTCAAGCGGTGTTTGAGTAACCCTGTGTGGTTTTATATTATCGTTACTCAGGCGGTGTTTGAGTAACCCTTGTGTGGTGTTTATATTATCGTTACTCAGGCGGTGTTTGAGTAACCCTTGTGTGGTGTTCATATTATTGTTACTCAAGCGGTGTTTGAGTAGCCCTTGTGTGGTGTTCATATTATTGTTACTCAGGCGGTGTTTGAGTAACCCTTGTGTGGTGTTTCATATTATTGTTACTCAGGCGGTGTTTGAGTAACTCTTGTGTGGTGTTCATATTATTGTTACTCAGGCGGTGTTTGAGTAACTCTTGTGTGGTGTTCATATTATTGTTACTCAGGCGGTGTTTGAGTAACCCTTGTGTGGTGTTCATATTATTGTTACTCAGGCGGTGTTTGAGTAACCCTTGTGTGGTGTTCATGTTATTGTTACTCAGGCGGTGTTTGAGTAACCCTTGTGTGGTGTTCATGTTATTGTACTCAGGCGGTGTTTGAGTAACCCTTGTGTGGTGTTCATATTATTGTTACTCAGGCGGTGTTTGAGTAACCCTTGTGTGGTGTTCATATTATCGTTACTCAGGCGGTGTTTGAGTAACCCTTGTGTGGTGTTCATATTATTGTTACTCAGTAGGTGTTTGAGTAACCCTTGGGTGGTGTTTATATTATTGTTACTCAGGCGGTGTTTGCGGGTCTCGTGGACCCGTTGCCTTTTGCAGATTTTAATTCACCGAATCAAAACATTTTATGTTAAAAACGTAAACAATATTTCCTTTAGCCAAGAAATAAGTGATATAAACAGCAAATATACTTTATTTATTGTTCTTTAACCTGATTTCTTCAGGTTTAGAATGTGAACCATGTGTGGTGTTCTCATTATTGGTACTTTGGCAGGGTCGGTGGCTCTGCTGGACTCATTGCATTTTGGCGCTTTTAATTCACACAATTGCACAATTTTATTCTAAAATGTAAAATGTTATGTGTATGTGTGATTTATGTTTGTGTGTGAAGAGAGAATTAAGGTAAAGAATCTACCGTTTTCACACTTTAACACGCCCCGGGTCCACTAGAGCCGAACACCTTGTGTGTAATATAAATGTGTAGGGGGCGTACGTGTGGGGTCATAAAACATCTGTTCTGATATTTGTTTTTCACAGGAAATGAGCCAAACCCAGCGAATCTCAGCTTCAAATAATAAATGCTTGTTTAATTTTACTTCTGATGAAAACTGAAAATGGGTCCCACAGACCTGAACACCACACAAGGGTTAAATTAAATCAGGATAAACAGGTTTTATTATAAAGAGTTCACTCGAAGTAATACCAATGTTACAGGTATCATAAAAAACTTAATAAGTTCAATTACAACCATAAACTGGTAAGATTATAAGATTATAAAATCACATGCATTTGTTGGTCAATTAAAAGATTATTTTGCTGTGTATAACGTTCGAATAAAAAGCATGAGCGCTCACCAGCGGGACTTCCGGTCGTTACTTCTTCTTTGGTGTTTTTGCTTAAACAACAGAAGCGCCACAGGGACCTCTAGCGACTGAGCTCTAGGAAAAATAAATCCCTACTGATTTTAGCGTGAACTAAAAGTTCTTAATTGTCGTTAATTGTGTGATATCGACAGTAATTTCAATCAGCGTCCCAATTCTATAAACTGAACCCAGATTGTGAAACAAAAACGCTAGAGCGAATCGAGTTTAAAGAGCAGGGATGAGATCGCCTTGAGCAAACACAGCTTATAAATCTAACATAACTAACACTTGTGAGAACACACGTCTTCATTGAACTCGATGAATCTAATTGTATCTTCTCATACACAACATAAAGATCTGATTTCTGATATCGAAGATCAGAAATAAAATAAAAAATACATTGTTCAATCTTCTGAATTAAATTTAAAAAAACCTACAGCTCCGTATAAGAACATAGTCATTCGGTAACAGAGAATAGTAACAAATGTAATTAATTTCAAACGTATGTTTTTCATGCGTTGTGATATATCTGAAATATTTTGTATGTATTTCTGAAATAATTACACTTTGAAGAGAGAGGTAGATAAACCTGAGTCAAACACTAACATGTTCCTCTGAGAGCTGAGCCTGGAAGCTTCTGTGAACACAATGAAGCTAACCTTAAATATTATTCCTGCTGCGCTGCTGACTTTACCGTTCATTCACCTGAGAAATTACTGCAGGTAAGCGCACGCACACACACTCCCAGCCACACACCTGCACACCAAAGTGCTCTTGGAATGGATGTTTATTTTATAATTAAACTCACAGGAACCCAGAGGAACTCTCAAACAGATTTATGATCAGCTGAACTCGGCATGCGTAACTCTGTTGATCACCTCAGGAGCCGGCGCCAGCGATGCTCCGCTCACAGAGCCCCAAACACACCTTCATGTTGTGTTTCATCCTTGTTTACATCTCCTGCTAAACTCCTTACATCTCAGCACAGGAACCTCATCAGTACTCACGCTCAGCTCTTCAGTGCTCACCTGCACACAGTCTTCAGCATCAGGACCCCAGAGAGAGATTCTGATCGAAACACCATTGAACTCACACTCTTTACTATTAAACTCTCAGCGTGTGGGGCTTCAGAGAAGACACGCGTCTTTAAAAAAGCTGAATGAATTCTCAGAGAGACGAGGAAACGCTCGCTGATAGTTAGGATCCAATCAATCAGAGGCACTCCAGCTGCTGATCACCAACATTTCTCTTCTGAGCTCCTCGTCTGGGGATGCTTGAAAGAAAATCAGCTGGAAACACAGCTGAGATGTTCTTCAGGTCCTCACTAGGATCTCCAGAGAGAAGAACCGTTCACCGAGGGTTCCTCCGTCCGGTGCTAGAGCTTTACGCTCCTCTCAGACTCAATTAAACTCGGTTTGTTTGGAGAAGAGGAACATTGTGTGATGCTGAAGCCACTCAAAGCTTTGAGCTGGAAGTAAGTGTTCAATTAACTACAAACTAATGTCCATACCGGTCAGGAGATTTAAGGTCTCCTCTTCAACCGAACATAGAAAACCATTCTCTCTCAGAACACGGAAGGAGTGTTCGTGATGTCACATCTGATGAAGGTGAAGGAGGCTCAGAGAGGGCGGAGCCAGCCATCATCTATGTCAGGGGTGTCCAACGTCGGTCCTGGAGGGTCCCAGGTCTGCACATTTTAGTTGCAACCCTGCTCTAGAATGCATACTACTCTACTTCAGCCAATCAGAGGAGCATAATTAGTGCCACAGGTGTGTTTCATGATGGTTGAACCAAAAATGCTCTGGCCCTCCAGGACCGACGTTGGACACCCCTGATCTATGTGAAAGTGAGTCACTTCCTGGTGACCAAAAATGGTTTCATAGAGACGCGGGACACAGACACAGCAGAGAAGTCTGATTGGCTGAAAGGTTAAAATCTTAATATATCTTAAAGAAACTAATGTAAATATAATTCCCCCCTCAAGCTTCCACTCCTCTGTGGATGCAGTGATGCTCCTCGCCCCTGGATGGCGCTCAGGGGACCACAGTGACACGCCAACACAATAACATCACAATAATATCCATGTCATATTTCTTCCCAACTGTCTGTGTTTTTGTTTTATTTATGGATGTAATGAAAGATCTCTAAACACTCGAAGATAGTGTTGTATCTTAACTTTTGAATGAGCGGCGTGTTACTATCAGTAACTCTCGCGCCGAGCGTTAACTGTGCTTCCTCCTCCCTAACCTGAAGAACGTTTGAGGAAGGAGGTCTTTCCCCAGCAAGAGAGTAGATAGAGCTTTCACTGAACGCTGTTTGCTTTCTGTGCATCGTTAAAAAGCTTTTTTCAACTAAGACTGGATTTCTCATGTTCTGCTTTGTTTCAGCTGGGAGAGTTTGTTTCAAGCGAGGTGGCATCCATGACAAAAGGCAGAATATACTCCTCTCTGCAGAGGGAGCACTGGTGTGGTTTTTCTATCTCTTTCAGAGCACTTCTCTAAGCTCTCTCGCCCCTGTGTGAGACCTCTTGTGCTTCAGGAAGGTGTTGTTGTTTCTGAATCTCTCCCCGCAGACCGCGCAGCAGTAGTGTTTCTCTCCCGTGTGGACTCTCTCGTGTACTGTAACGTGGTAAGAGTTCCTGAAGGTTTTCCCGCACTGGCTGCACTGGTACGGCCGCTCGTCGCTGTGGATGCGCATGTGTTTGTTCAGATGAGAGCTGTTGTAGAAGGCTCTGGGACACTGAGAGCATTTAAACGGTCGCTCGCCCGTGTGGGTTCTCAGGTGAACTTTGAGATGCAATTTGGCTGTGAATGTTTTGCTGCATTCGATGCATTTGTATGGTTTCTCTCCGGTGTGGATTACCGTGTGCGCCGTTAACTGATACTGTGTACGAAAACTCTCTCCGCACTCCGAGCACATGCAGGGTTTCTCTCCGGTGTGAGTTCTTTCATGCACTTTAACGCTCGCTTTTAGGTGGAAATATTTCTCGCAGTACGCGCACTGATACGGTTTCTCTCCCGAGTGAATTCTGAGATGAGATCCGAGAGAGGAGATGTTCCTGAAGGCTTTCCCACACTGATGGCACGCGTACGGTCGCTCGCTGGACTCCAGCAGGTGCTCCTTGAAATGAAGCTTCCTCTCTTTAGAGGAAAGAAAGTCCTTCCCACAGCTCCAGCAGCTGAAGATTTTTAATTCTTGGTGAGTTCTCTCATGCTTCTCTAAAGCACTGAAGCGCATAAATCTTTTTCCACATGTGGAGCAGGAGCTTTTCTCTCTTATCTTCTTAGCTTTTGATTTCAGGGTTGACTCCTCCTCTAAAGATCCATCACTGTTTTCTGGAAGGAACACAACTTTGGTAAAAGAACAAATCTTGAAAAACAAATGTAATGCTCTGCTCTCAACCCTGATCAGGAGCTTCAGAGAGGAAGAGATCTCTAACATGAGGAAGAAACAAACCTGCAAGGAGGAACTCCTCGTCATCCTCATCGACTGCATCTTCATCTTTTCCACTCTCCTCATGGTCTTGTTCTTCAATCTCTCGAGTCTGGTGCTTCTGGAGCTTTCTGGAGTCCTCCTCATCTTCTGCTCTGCTCTGGATCAGGTGTTTGCAGTCCTCCAGCCGGACGAAGCTCTCCTTCATCTTCAGCTCCTCCTCCTCCTCTTGAGTCCTGCAGGCGCTGCTCTGAGGATCCGGAGCATCAGTGTAGCAGAGTAAAGTCAGGCTGAGCTCCGAGTCCTGAGGCTCTCTGGGTTTCTGCTGGAAGTCCTCCACCTAGAAGAAGGTTCATGTGTTTATTTGAGCTGCTAATGCGGTGATGTTACGCTCTCTGAAGGCCAGCAGCGCTCTCAAACCTGTGTGTTGTGCTGGGCTCCCTTCTCTCGGAGCTTCTCCTCCAGTGATGCCACCTCTTTCTTCAGGAGACAGATTTCACTGATCAGCTCCTCGATATCCAGCATGGACAGATCCGTTCCTACTGCTTTACTGCAGCGCAGCGCCAGCTCCAGCTCTCCCACTTTAACCTCTACAATCTCCATCTGCTCAGAATCAGGAGAAGAGGGTTAATAGAGGAGTCCTCATTATAACACCGCTATGATTAGTTTACAATTTATGTTATTGTTATTTATGTATACGTAGCACCACTTTTATTACAATCATCAAGCTTTAACCTCATTTTTGTAGAGTAGATGGGATCATCTTTGAGCTAGAGCAGCTAGACTTTTACAGTTAACTAAGGTTAGCTTTCAAAAGTACTAGCTTTGTGCTTCAGATAATTGAATTAAACGCTAAAACAGTTCATCTATCTCGATTCTGTTCGGTTCTTTTTCTATTCAAAGATTTAAAAAGGATGTTTAGAGCTCATTAGAATGAGTAATGTAACGTTAGTTTACTGTTTAGAGATCAGCAAAAAAAAAATAGCGGCTAAACGGCTAATGTTTTTAGCGTAAAATGCTAACGAAGCTAACGGGTTAGATGACGTTTTTCGTGCTTTTGTTTCCCTATACGAGCAAACTTCACGTTTAATAGTGTTTTAGGGTATCGTTAGCTAAATAGTAATAATTATAGTGACTCAAAATACGTTTATTATGCAGTTTATGGTATTTGTGCCCTTGTTATTAAACTTAATATTTTGGTTAATTTGTTTACAGTTTAACATCAGTCTCTTGTGATTTATTTTTCATCTTCTTAGGACGAAAACATGTAGAATTTCTGAAGATATGATAACTTTAATGTGGGGTATTTGCTTAAATGTGTCCTACTCTATTAAAGCGGTGAAGGTGAGGTTTGGAGGGTTCAGGATCGAATCGAGAGAGAATTGTTCGTCTCCAGTAGCTCTCCGTCTCTCAGATATCAAACACTCAGAACCAGAAGCCTTTTATAAACCGAAAACCCTTTAAAAGTTAAGAAAGTAACACATCTGCAATTCTCAGCTCAGACTCAAATCTCTTTGTTTTAAAAAAGGGAAAACTCTCTTTTAATCACACGTTCAGCTCGTGTTCTCGAGTTCTAAATGTTCTCATTGGTTTGATCTCAAACGGTTCTCGTCTTCTTCTCTTCAGAGGACCGACACACGCTCACCCCACAAACATTTGTTGCTAAATGATTGAAGTAAAATGTAATTATTTGAACAAACCTGCACTAATAGAACCTGATTCAACAATAAATCTCTAACAGAAACTCGTAAAAGTTACTAGAAGCACAAAGAAACCAATCAAACCTCTCCAAAGCCTTTCCTCCACGAGAGATAACATTCTAATCAATATTTTACTTTTCTTCACATTTACGGCTTTAAATTAAACATAAAGTCAGCGAAGGAATTAGTTTGTCAACGATATAATAAAATGTATGGCTAACAAATGCTGTGTCGCTTTATAAGAATATTGTTTCTAACACAATTTGTGAGATAACATCAAGTAAGTCGAGGAAAACCTCCTTTAAAACATTATTTATCTGGTTTTTGGGGCAGTCTACAGGATAAACAACAGTTAAACAATGAAATATTGAATAAAATATACCATGTTCTTAACCTCTACGAGGACTAACAATCTTAATAATAAAAACTATTGAGAAACAAGTAGGTGCTACTAAACTTTCAGTCAGTTTGAGTTCTTAAAGAGTCATTTTGGTGTTTTTATGAAGATCATCAGGTTGTGTGGAACACAAAAGTCTCCTCAAGCTAACGATTGTGATGTAAGGACACACGTTCTGAATAAAAGATGCATTTGTGTATCGTTACAGGTCAGCAAAATAAAAATATGTTTTCTTTTTCTCAGCGATTAACTAAAACGTTAAGATGTTCCAGAATGACTTCTTAAACAACAATTCTGTACCATTGTATTTCTTTAAACCTTGGTCAGATAAAACGTTAAATCATAACGGTATTATAAACACATTATCAAAGATTGTACTTAATTTGAATAATAAAGCAGAAAGAATAAGATATATTATAATTACAACTGATTTTGGAGCGCTACAGACTTAAATTTTGTTTAAAGTTTTGATTCTAGAACAGCTTCCGTGTCATCAATACCTGCTCCTCCTTCATCTTCAGCTCCTCCTCCTCATCTTCTGCTCTGCTCTGGATCAGGTGTTTGCAGTCCTCCAGCCGGACGAAGCTCTCCTTCATCTTCAGCTCCTCCTCCTCCTCCTCTTGAGTCCTGCAGGCGCTGCTCTGAGGATCCGGAGCATCAGTGTAGCAGAGTAAAGTCAGGCTGAGCTCCGAGTCCTGAGGCTCTCTGGGTTTCTGCTGGAAGTCCTCCACCTAGAAGAAGGTTCATGTGTTTATTTGAGCTGCTAATGCGGTGATGTTACGCTCTCTGAAGGCCAGCAGCGCTCTCAAACCTGTGTGTTGTGCTGGGCTCCCTTCTCCCGGAGCTTCTCCTCCAGTGATGCCACCTCTTTCTTCAGGAGACAGATTTCACTGATCAGCTCCTCGATATCCAGCATGGACAGATCCGTTCCTACTGCTTTACTGCAGCGCAGCGCCAGCTCCAGCTCTCCCACTTTAACCTCTACAATCTCCATCTGCTCAGAATCAGGAGGGTTTAATCATGGACTGAACATTCCCAGAGAGGAAAAAGCACTCTGAACATTCAATAAAACCATTAAGATGCTTTTAGAGTTTTTTTTTAATAACCTCATTATAACAGCACTACAGCATCAACCGTGATTTTTACAAACACTTAGCATCATTTAATATCATTTTATAGCAGCAAAAAGTTATATATAGCAGCAATAATTATCATATATATAGTTTTATATATATATATAAGTATTTTAGACGTATATAGTTTTATAGCACCAACGCTCAATACAAAGGTTTACAGTAAAATAAGGATATATCCCTTAATATCGAAAGACAAACCTAGTAGACGTTTCACAGTTTCTTCAGGTTTCTAATCAAAGGGCCTCCGAGGACTCGCTCGCGTTCTTCTTCTTCGTCTGGTTGTTTTAACGCGATTAAAAGACCAATGTTTAGGATCCACCTTCTGGATTGGAGTGTGATCAATAGAAAATAACAAAATAAACAAATATTGATAAAAGCTGTTTCTTTGACATATTTTATTAAGTTGCTGTATATTTTCTGATAGGTTAGTTTGTCTTCTTCTTCGGTGTTTCTGGTAGAACAAAATCCACGTGCCACAGCGCCCTCTACAGCCCGAGCGCCGAGGAACTTCATATAAATCCTGATTTCAGCAACGTTTTCAGTCTTTCTTGTTTTACAATCTGAGTTAAATTAATGCATAGAAAAAATCTAATGTAAGAGCTTCTGCCAGGAGCCCAGCAACATAACAGATTTACAGAGCGTGTTCCTATTTGTATAATCGTTTTAAAGTGCAAACAGAAGATTTAAAAGGCTTTCTGTGTAGTTTTGTTGTACTTGATTGTGTTGTTTTTTTAGACACGTGATAGCTGGTGCCACAATTAAACCCCTATGCAAAGCTTTAGCTTTGAACGAAATAGAGCTTAAGAGACAGTAATGATTGGACATTACAGAAGACCCGCGTAAAGCCATTTTCTACATCAAATTATCCTTTAAAAACATTTAGTTTACTTGTAACACTGAGGAATTAAATAACAGAGTAATTTTTTTATATTCCCCTTCTAAAATTGTGAAAATGTGTTGAGTGTTACATAAGTTGCGCGTTTAGTTTGCTTTTTAACCCCAGGCTTTGTAAAAAAGTAGCTCATAGCTCCCCAAGAATATAAGATCGCACGAGTCATTAATGAGGTTTCTTCAGAACCGACGCTGTTTATTACATGTTGAGTCATTCTGAACAAGTCTCGAGACTTCAGTAGAGTTAGCAGCAGACTCAAAGATTCACATTTAACTTGTGTTTCCTTCGAGAACAATAACATTGTGTGATGCTGAAACGACTGAAGCCTTTTTAACTGGATGTAAATGTTCATTTCAGATACAAACTGATAACTATTGCTTTGCGGAGCGATCACGTTTCCCGCTAAACCAAAGATAGAACAGAAGTTTTGGACCTTTAAAGCTTTGCTGCAGCGCAGCGGAGGAACGTGACTCCAGCAACAGCAAGATAGTGGGTTTAAATCTGAGTGAAATGTGTTCAGTCCTCACTGGAGGAAGAAAAACCGCTCAAGCGCTTTAAACATTTTATTCTTCGTGTTTCTTCACGAGTGCCTGAAATCCTCCTGATAGGTGGATCTCTGTCTGCAGAGGGCGCACTGGTGTGGTTTCTCTCGTGTGTCATAGAAATTTTAAATCATTATATTGGGTATTAGTAGTAATGAGTTTTTTATTTGCATGTCATTAATCATATTGAATGTGTGTTTAAAGGTTTTTTTAAGCGTGAGGGAGGAGAGTGGTGGAGTAGGCGGAGTCTCTGGGCAATGACGGGCGCGTCCCGTCACGATTAGCTCCTTTAGCTTCAATAGAGTACAATTTCAGTGTTTTGTTTAAATGAGAAGTGCAAAATAAAGTTTCTGTCGTGCTGCAGTTCTGCACCCTGCCTCCGGAGGGATTTCTACGAGAGAGAGAGAGAGAGAGAGCGAGAGAGAGAGAGAGAGTTTAATGTTCTACGACACGCGTGAGCGTCTCTTTACTCTCGGAGCACTTCTCTAAGCTCTCTCGCCCCTGTGTGAGACCTCTTGTGCTTCAGGAAGGTGTTGTTGTTTCTGAATCTCTCCCCGCAGACCGCGCAGCAGTAGTGTTTCTCTCCCGTGTGGACTCTCTCGTGTACTGTAACGTGGTAAGAGTTCCTGAAGGTTTTCCCGCACTGGCTGCACTGGTACGGCCGCTCGTCGCTGTGGATGCGCATGTGTTTGTTCAGATGAGAGCTGTTGTAGAAGGCTCTGGGACACTGAGAGCATTTAAACGGTCGCTCGCCCGTGTGGATCTTCATGTGACTCGACAGATTGGCTTTGACGGTGAAACACTTGCTGCACTCGGTGCATTTGAAGGGTTTCTCTCCGGTGTGCTGCACCAGGTGCACTGATAACTGATACTCCGTACGGAAACTCTCGCCACACTCCGAGCACAGGTAAGGTTTCTCTCCGGTGTGAGTCCTTTCGTGAGCTATTAAACTGGTTTTCAGATGATAGTATTTCCCGCAGTACGCGCACTGATGCAGTTTCTCATCCGCGTGAATTTTGTGATGGGATTTGAGAGAGTTGAGGCGTGAGAAGCTTTTCCCACACTGATGGCACGCGTACGGCCGCTCGCTGGACTCCGGCGTGTGCGTTTCGAAGTGAAGCTTCCTCTCTTTGAAGGAAGGAAAGCCCTCCCCGCAGCTCCAGCAGCTGTAGACTTTACCTCCCGGCCGAGTTCTCTCGTATTTCTCAGAGTTTCCTCTAAAGTTGAGTGTTTTTCTACCCTTTGTCCTCTCAGCTTTTGGTTTCAGGATTGACTCCTCGTCTGAAGATTCATCGCTGTTTTCTGAAAGGAACAAAGCGTAAATGTCACTTCTCTAAGGAGAGAATGGACCCAGGCTTCGAGTGAAGCTCCATGTACCTACAAAGCTCCGATAGGAACTCTTTATTTAAGCAGAAGTGGAAGCTCGTCTCTTTCTGTAAAGCAGCTGGAAGCTAGTTTAGTTCATGCACTCATCACCTCACGCCTCGACTTCTGCAACCGTGTGTTTTGTGGATGATCATCTAAAACACCGAAAGAACTGCAGCTTGTTCAAAACGTTGCTCAACACAGACTCCACGTATCGAGCGCATCGCTCCCGTTCTAAACACCTGCACCTGTCAGAGAACGCTCTCAGTTCAGAACACTCTTCACGTGAGGGCCTGAACGGCTCGCCATCAGCTCACCTAGGAGACCTTCTACCAATCCGTACCCTCTCTCTCACTCCGGATCTCCTAACACCTCACAAAGCTCTGCTAATGCAGCCATACCAACCATGTTTACATTTACATTTTTACATTTATGCATTTAGCAGACGCTTTTGTCCAAAGCGACTTACAGAAGAGGAAACTACCGATGCCACTCGTGGAGATGCTGGGGATTGATCCCAGGACCTCATGCATGCAAAGCATGCGCTCTACTACTAAGCTACACCCTCCTGTGCAGCCATGTTGAAGGAGAATGAGTTTGTTCAGTTGGAGCTTCAGAGTCTTCTACCCTACGAGAGTTGGTCGTTCTGCAACTGGAAGGTTGGTGGTTCGATCCCCGCTAGGGCTATTCTGCTATTGTGGCCCTGGGCAAGCCACTTCACCCACATTGCCCTGTATGGATGTGTGAGGTGGAGGGTGTTTGGTGGATGAGAGAGACTGGTGGAGGGTGTTTGGTGGATGTGTGTGACTGGTGGAGTGTGTTTGGTGGATGAGAGTGACTGGTGGAGTGTGTTTGGTGGATGAGAGTGACTGGTGGAGTGTGTTTGGTGGATGTGTGTGACCGGTGGAGGTGTGTTTGGTGGATGAGTGTGACCGGTGGGGTGTGTTTGGTGGATGAGTGTGACTGGTGGAGTGTGTTTGGTGGATGAGAGTGACTGGTGGGGTGTGTTTGGTGGATGAGAGTGACTGGTGGAGTGTGTTTGGTGGATGAGAGTGACTGGTGGAGTGGGTTTGGTGGATGAGAGTGACTGGTGGGGTGTGTTTGGTGGATGAGAGTGACTGGTGGAGTGTGTTTGGTGGATGAGAGTGACTGGTGGAGTGTGTTTGGTGGATGTGAGTGACTGGTGGAGTGTGTTTGGTGGATGAGAGTGACTGGTGGAGTGTGTTTGGTGGATGAGAGTGACTGGTGGAGTGTGTTTGGTGGAGTGTGTTTGGTGGATGAGAGTGACTGGTGGAGTGTGTTTGGTGGATGAGAGTGACTGGTGGAGTGTGTTTGGTGGATGAGAGTGACTGGTGGGGTGTGTTTGGGTGGGTGTGAGTGACTGGTGGAGTGTGTTTGGTGGATGAGTGTGACTGGTGGAGTGTGTTTGGTGGATGAGAGTGACTGGTGGGGTGTGTTTGGTGGATGAGAGTGACTGGTGGGGTGTGTTTGGTGGGTGTGAGTGACTGGTGGAGTGTGTTTGGTGGATGAGAGTGACTGGTGGAGTGTGTTTGGTGGATGAGTGTGACTGGTGGAGTGTGTTTGGTGGATGTGAGTGACTGGTGGAGTGTGTTTGGTGGATGTGTGTGACTGGTGGGGTGTGTTTGGTGGATGAGTATGTGACTGGTGGAGTGTGTTTGGTGGATGAGTATGTGACTGGTGGAGTGTGTTTGGTGGATGTGAGTGACTGGTGGAGTGTGTTTGGTGGATGAGAGTGACTGGTGGAATGTGTTTGGTGGATGAGAGTGACTGGTGGAGTGTGTTTGGTGGATGAGAGTGACTGGTGGAGTGTGTTTGGTGGATGAGAGTGACTGGTGGAGTGGGTTTGGTGGATGTGAGTGACTGGTGGGGTGTGTTTGGTGGGTGTGAGTGACTGGTGGAGTGTGTTTGGTGGATGAGTGTGACTGGTGGAGTGTGTTTGGTGGATGAGAGTGACTGGTGGGGTGTGTTTGGTGGATGAGAGTGACTGGTGGGGTGTGTTTGGTGGGTGTGAGTGACTGGTGGAGTGTGTTTGGTGGATGAGAGTGACTGGTGGAGTGTGTTTGGTGGATGAGTGTGACTGGTGGAGTGTGTTTGGTGGATGAGTGTGACTGGTGGAGTGTGTTTGGTGGATGTGAGTGACTGGTGGAGTGTGTTTGGTGGATGAGAGTGACTGGTGGAGTGGGTTTGGTGGGTGTGAGTGACTGGTGGAGTGTGTTTGGTGGATGTGTGTGACTGGTGGAGTGTGTTTGGTGGATGTGTGTGACTGGTGGAGTGTGTTTGGTGGATGTGTGTGACTGGTGGAGTGTGTTTGGTGGATGTGTGTGACTGGTGGAGTGTGTTTGGTGGATGAGAGTGACTGGTGGAGTGTGTTTGGTGGATGTGTGTGACTGGTGGAGTGTGTTTGGTGGATGAGAGTGACTGGTGGAGTGTGTTTGGTGGATGAGAGTGACTGGTGGAGTGTGTTTGGTGGATGAGAGTGACTGGTGGAGTGTGTTTGGTGGATGAGAGTGACTGGTGGAGTGGGTTTGGTGGATGAGAGTGACTGGTGGAGTGTGTTTGGTGGATGTGAGTGACTGGTGGAGTGTGTTTGGTGGATGAGAGTGACTGGTGGAGTGTGTTTGGTGGATGAGAGTGACTGGTGGAGTGTGTTTGGTGGATGAGAGTGACTGGTGGAGTGGGTTTGGTGGATGTGAGTGACTGGTGGGGTGTGTTTGGTGGGTGTGAGTGACTGGTGGAGTGTGTTTGGTGGATGAGTGTGACTGGTGGAGTGTGTTTGGTGGATGAGAGTGACTGGTGGGGTGTGTTTGGTGGATGAGAGTGACTGGTGGGGTGTGTTTGGTGGGTGTGAGTGACTGGTGGAGTGTGTTTGGTGGATGAGAGTGACTGGTGGAGTGTGTTTGGTGGATGAGTGTGACTGGTGGAGTGTGTTTGGTGGATGTGTGTGACTGGTGGAGTGTGTTTGGTGGATGTGTGTGACTGGTGGGGTGTGTTTGGTGGATGAGTATGTGACTGGTGGAGTGTGTTTGGTGGATGAGAGTGACTGGTGGAGTGTGTTTGGTGGATGAGAGTGACTGGTGGAGTGTGTTTGGTGGATGAGAGTGACTGGTGGAGTGGGTTTGGTGGATGTGAGTGACTGGTGGGGTGTGTTTGGTGGGTGTGAGTGACTGGTGGAGTGTGTTTGGTGGATGAGTGTGACTGGTGGAGTGTGTTTGGTGGATGAGAGTGACTGGTGGGGTGTGTTTGGTGGGTGTGAGTGACTGGTGGAGTGTGTTTGGTGGATGAGAGTGACTGGTGGAGTGTGTTTGGTGGATGAGTGTGACTGGTGGAGTGTGTTTGGTGGATGAGTGTGACTGGTGGAGTGTGTTTGGTGGATGTGAGTGACTGGTGGAGTGTGTTTGGTGGATGAGAGTGACTGGTGGAGTGGGTTTGGTGGGTGTGAGTGACTGGTGGAGTGTGTTTGGTGGATGTGTGTGACTGGTGGAGTGTGTTTGGTGGATGAGTGTGACTGGTGGAGTGTGTTTGGTGGATGTGAGTGACTGGTGGAGTGTGTTTGGTGGATGAGAGTGACTGGTGGAGTGGGTTTGGTGGGTGTGAGTGACTGGTGGAGTGTGTTTGGTGGATGAGAGTGACTGGTGGAGTGTGTTTGGTGGATGAGTGTGACTGGTGGAGTGTGTTTGGTGGATGAGTGTGACTGGTGGAGTGTGTTTGGTGGATGTGAGTGACTGGTGGAGTGTGTTTGGTGGATGAGAGTGACTGGTGGAGTGTGTTTGGTGGGTGTGAGTGACTGGTGGAGTGTGTTTGGTGGATGTGTGTGACTGGTGGAGTGTGTTTGGTGGATGTGTGTGACTGGTGGAGTGTGTTTGGTGGATGTGTGTGACTGGTGGAGTGTGTTTGGTGGATGTGTGTGACTGGTGGAGTGTGTTTGGTGGATGAGAGTGACTGGTGGAGTGTGTTTGGTGGATGTGTGTGACTGGTGGAGTGTGTTTGGTGGATGAGAGTGACTGGTGGAGTGTGTTTGGTGGATGAGAGTGACTGGTGGAGTGTGTTTGGTGGTGGGCAGGATGGACCGCCGCACGCGCTCTGCAGATCCACTTCTTTCTGCTGCATATTAATGTGCTGGTAATACATTCAGGAAGCCGCTCACTGATTGGCCCGGTGAGCTGCATATTCACAGAAGCTCGTGACGTCAGTGTGTTTAAGCTCCTTTGATTGTAAGGAAATTTCCTCATCACAGCTGACACTTCCTTTTAAAACAGGAAGCTGAAAAAAGCATTAAATGAACCTTTTTATTATTGTAATATAATGAAACAGTCTTCAGCAGACAGACACTATCGCATGCATGTTAATATCTAAAAAAAAAAAAATGTGTTCGTACTTTAAAGAAGATGGAGTTCACCAGGTCTGCTTCAACACCTACATTTGCTCTTCTCTCAACCCTGATCAGGAGCTTCAGAGAGGAAGAGATCTCTAGAGAGAGGAAGAAACAAACCTGCAGGGAGGAACTCCTCATCGACCGCATCTCCTTCACTCGCCTCCTCCTCCTCTTCTTCTTCTTCCTCTCGAGTCTCCTCTTCTGGAGGCGTCTGAAGCAGCACCTCATCCTCCTCTTTTTCATCAGAGGTTTCCTCTTCTCTCGTCTGGACCAGGTCTTTGGCCTCGTTTGATTCGACAGGACACTTCTTCTTCACCTGGTGCTCTCTGCGATCCTCTTGAGTCCTGCAGGCGCTGCTCTGAGGATCCGGAGCATCAGTGTAGCAGAGTAAAGTCAGGCTGAGCTCCGAGTCCTGAGGCTCTCTGGGTTTCTGCTGGAAGTCCTCCACCTAGAAGAAGGTTCATGTGTTTATTTGAGCTGCTAATGCGGTGATGTTACGCTCTCTGAAGGCCAGCAGCGCTCTCAAACCTGTGTGTTGTGCTGGGCTCCCTTCTCTCGGAGCTTCTCCTCCAGTGATGCCACCTCTTTCTTCAGGAGACAGATTTCACTGATCAGCTCCTCGATATCCAGCATGGACAGATCCGTTCCTACTGCTTTACTGCAGCGCAGCGCCAGCTCCAGCTCTCCCACTTTAACCTCTACAATCTCCATCTGCTCAGAATCAGGAGAAGAGGAGGATGTAAGGAGAAAGGAAAGCAACAACAGAACATTGAATAAATCAGGTCTCTACAGAGCACATTCCCAAAAGAGGCAAAAGAGATTTAAGACGATTATTTACAGACGCTGCTGAGATGTAGCTACAAGATCCACAGAAGAGAAACGCTCCTGTTCCGTTCCGTGGCTGAACGCAACCAATCACGAGGCGGATCTCTCTGTGGGTTTCTTTTCTTTGTGCTTGCACTTGAAGAAAATCAAAAATCCAGCCATTTACTGTTCTTGTAAATAACTCAAACAGTAAAATAAAAACATCCTTGATAGAACAAATCAATGATCTTCACCATCTTGAGATGTTGTCCCACCTGTGCACAATCTCACAAGCTTTCCTGAACGCAAACGAAACAGCGCACAACAGGAACAATCATTCAGTAACGGCTCCAACGATGTGGTGCGCAACGTTAACGTCACAGCAGAAACCTCTCAGCTTTCAGACTCAAGAGCCATGAACTCACACAGAGCTTTACCAGAGGAGATCTGACGCGAGGGCTTCACAGTACAACTAAAGTAAAGCCAACTACATCCAGCATAAAACACATGAAGTATACTTTTATTCTTTATACACTATAAAATTTAATAACATTGACAAGAGACAAACACAGCACCAACAACACACAATAAAATCAAACTGCGCTGAATGGCAAATCAAAGCTTAGTTTTTAGTCTTGATTCAAACCAGAAAGGGATGAAGCCCGTCGTGGCAGAGGCCTGCTTTCCTCCAACCAGAGAAATATTGTCACGGAGCGTTTGCTAACAGCTAGTCAGCTCAGAACGCTGCTGCGGGGGTATCAGCGGGGGTCCAGATCGAGCCACATCCCCAGTGTGTCCTACAAGAGCTCCACCGGATCCTTTACGAACTACTGCTTTTAACCTAAGAAGCTCCTAATGGACCACCCTCGTACCTGCAGACCTGAGTAATGTTCTCACACCTCACCTGCTAACATCACATGGCTCCATCTCCCCTCCATCTCTGTCCACACGAACTTTCATAACCACACTGTTGATAAACGCAGTGCATCCACACGAAACCGGAGCAGCGTTTCACTGTAGTAGAGTTCCGCTGCTGAACCGTTTCCGAGTGAACACAAGAACTGAGCAAATCCTGGTTCAGGAGGAGTCTGGAGGAGATCCAGAAGCTCTTGATCTGATGCAGCAGCGTTCCTCAGAGCTCCAGAGGAACCCTGAGGACGCGTGAGGGTCAGCCTCATCTCCACTGCTGCACTCCACAGGACGCGTAGCTCGGGTGGACGGAGTCTTCCTCGTTTTGAACTTACTCCACCAGTGCTGTGAGGTCTGTTTGTTTAGTAGTTTATAGCTAAGACGACATCCGAGTCGTTTCAGGGCCAGAGGAGTACACTTCTAGTTCTCAGATTAGTTTTGGAGATCAAGTTCAGGGTTGAATTTGGCATTTGGAAAATTTCCTTGAAGTTTCGCGTTCTTAGGAATTCTCACGGTTCCAAAAACGAGGCGTTCTAGAAGTAGATGTTCGCTTAACTAGCATTAGCTACACTCAGGGACGGTTTCTTCTTCGAGAAGGTCAGCGTGAGTTATTCTAGAGTGTTCTATCCAACATCTTGAGAGTGTAATTTGCTCTCTCTGGAGTTCTGGTTGGTGGCATGGTGAGTGTATCTGTGGGTGGACTTCAAGAAGTCTGTTTCGTGCTGTGTTTGTCATTCCTTTAGAACAAGGTCATTTGATTCCTGCTCTAGATCTGATGCTGGGATTAGTACATTGGAGACTCTTTCCAGGTTAGCAGACTGTGTCTGCCTTTTCCTTTCGAGTTTGTCCAAGTATCCAGTGGAATATCATCTGGAGTCCCTTTTGTAGGAGTTGATTTGCTTTTAGATGTTATTGCTGGGTGACTTCTCATATTCAGCGCGTAGTGTTCCTGCAGTGAACGTTTGAACGGCCGGCCAGCTCTTTGTGATTGAAGTTCTGTTAGGTCTGTTTCTCAGTCTCGTCTGCTCGTTGAGCTCGTGTCCCTCTCTCTCCTCCGGCGGTCCCCTGTGTGCGTCGCTCCCGTTAACTGCTCATCAGCCGCGGATGTTCTCCTTCACTCTTCACTCAGGGTTCTTAAGGATCCCGTTCCCCGTCTCTCTATGTGAGTTATTGATCTGCAACCACAGCGTGCTGGTCCATCATCTTCTCCTCCTTATGTTCTCACGTGCCGGCGCATCTTCCTATCTTCTCCTTTTTGGATCCCTCTGCTCTCTGGCTAACCTACAGTGAGGATCTGCTCTAGACTCGAACCGGTCCGCCTCGGTGCGCCAGCTCTCCACCTACGAGCCAGTGAGCTCTCCTCCTTCCTCGGGGGAACCAACCTTGGCTCCATCTCTGGTTTTTGGAGCAGACCCCTACTGTTTATCCCTCCAGAGAGGCGTACCTTGGTTTCCTGTTTTTTTTTACTGCAGCTGCCTGAGTTCTCCCTGTTCGATTGAACAGCAGTTTTGTTTTTTCTTAAATAAAGACTTTTTAGTTCACCCCCTGGAAAAGCACGGGGCCCACAGCACATCCCACATCTGTCCGAGCGAACACGAGTTCAGCTCTGATATAACGGATCAGGTTTATCTCAAGAGAACGACCAATGAGAGCTGCTGTTCTGATGAAGTGAACGGAACATGAAAGAGCCTCTAGATGGCGCTCGATACTCACTCCCGCTTCAATCTCACGACAGAAAACAGCACCAAAGAACATCGAGAGGAACAGCAGAGGAAGAGAGCGGGGAATATGAGATCATAAACCTCCAGAAGCTTCAAGAGATGTTCAATAAAGCCCTCAGAGATGATAAACCGCAGCGTGTGGATGCTCTCCCTGAGAACTGAAGGGAAGTTACTTTCAACTTCTTTCTTTTGGCTCTCGTTCACTTATGAGAACGATTCATTTGGATCATTCATATTGGAGGGAAAAAAAATCTGATGCAAAAAAATCTAAATGCAAAAAATTAAGACAAAGACCAAAAAAATAGAGCAAAAAACTAATACTCATGCTTATCAGTGTCTTCTGAAATAGGGCAATCCGCACTTCAACAGCGTTATCACTAAAGAGTCAGCTTCGTTCTTTATACGAACAAGACATCATTACACATGAGCGCCAACTAATGGTGAGGAGCGTCACTGCATCCACTTTTGACACCAGCTGAGAAACGCAGAGAAGCATCCGAGGACTCGTGCTTCTCAGTTCAGATCGATGTGTAGCAGCCTTCAGTCTCAATCTTGAGAAGTTGAGGTCCCAGCATGCGGCAATCACCCTTGGAGAATCCACCCAGAGAGACTGGAACAGAAGAACTGATTGTCGCTCCGATGTATGAACAGCAGACATCACAGAGATCACCAGTCGGCCATTCGTCTGGGAATTCAGAGCTTGTGCCACTGCTGCCGAGGTCTCATGAAGCAATCCAAGGAGCGTCACTGCAACTCTGAAAGCAAATCAACCCAAGAACCTCCGACGATATTTGAGAGGGACCAAACCAATGTCTGCAGGATCTGCGAAGGGAGAGCTGTCTCCTCGAACACCTCCTACTACTCTGCTGCTGTGAAGGAAAGTGGAATATGAATTATTAATGGAGATCATGAGAAAGCTGGGCGATACCTGCTCCTCCATCTTCAGCTCCTCCTCCTCCTCCTCCTCTTGAGTCCTGCAGGCGCTGCTCTGAGGATCCGGAGCATCAGTGTAGCAGAGTAAAGTCAGGCTGAGCTCCGAGTCCTGAGGCTCTCTGGGTTTCTGCTGGAAGTCCTCCACCTAGAAGAAGGTTCATGTGTTTATTTGAGCTGCTAATGCGGTGATGTTACGCTCTCTGAAGGCCAGCAGCGCTCTCAAACCTGTGTGTTCTGCTGGGCTCCCTTCTCTCGGAGCTTCTCCTCCAGTGATGCCACCTCTTTCTTCAGGAGACAGATTTCACTGATCAGCTCCTCGATATCCAGCATGGACAGATCCGTTCCTACTGCTTTACTGCAGCGCAGCGCCAGCTCCAGCTCTCCCACTTTAACCTCTACAATCTCCATCTGCTCAGAATCAGGAGAAGAGGAGAGCTATGAATCCCAGAAAACATCAACGTTGAGAGATGCTCTAAAATATATTAAATAAGGAGAACATCACATAACGAATAGCGCTCTTATCGTAACGAGCGTTCTGTTTCTGTGGATTTGGGTCAATTTTGATCTTCCTCTTCAACGCTGATTTGTGGAGTTCCACAGGGTTTAATTTTGGGCCCGCTACTTTTTAATTTAAATATAAGACCCCTGGAGGATATTATGAGGAATCACAATATCTTGTTTTACTGTTACGCAGAGCTCTAGCTCCCTCTGAAGATCTCGCCAGTAGTTTTCTGAAACTGAACGAGGATAAGATGAATGTTTTTATCTCTGGTTCTCCGAAGGGTCTGAGCGTCCTCTCAGGTTAGGAACCTTGGTGTTATTATCGATTCTGAGCTGAAGACATCGAAATAAATCGACACTGTGGTTAAAAACAATTATTATCAACGTGGGATCATATCGAGACTTAAACCTGTTTCATCTTGTGTGGCCCTTGAAAATGCAGATCTTGATTACAGCAATGCTTCATAGAGTGGACTTCCTAAGCCGGCGTATCTAGACTGCAGCTTGTGCGAAATCCTGCTGCAGGGTTCCTGATAGGAACAAAGAAATGTGAACGCATCACTCCAGGTCTGGCCTCTCTTCACTGGTTCCAGTAAGGTTTAGGATTAAAATCTTGTTATTTGAGTATAAGGCCACCAATGGGCAAGCACCTGTGTGTTTAGCAGAACTCCTGCCTCCGTCCACGAGGTTCCTCCGCTCTGCTGATCCGGGTTTTCAGGAGATCCCAGAGTTAGTCTGACGTCTGGAGGTGACGGAGCTTCCCCTCGGCCAACGTTGGGATTTTTAAAACTAAGTTACAGACTTATATATACTCTAAAGCTTATTAAAGTTACTCCGGGTTTTAAATATCTTAATCTAATTTTTTACTGTTCTTACTGGACAGCACTTTGGCCAGTTCCTCTGTGAGAAATGAGGTTTATAAATAAATTGTACTCACTTACAAAAGCTCCTTCAGGAAGTCTCAGCAAGGTAAATGAGACACTCATACCTGTTCAGATCCAGCGCTATCTAGTGTGGAGGCGCTACTTTCTTTAAATAGTTATTTGTTTATAGGTGTTGTTGAGTAAAATGTGAGTTGAAGAAGAAAACCTTGCCGCTAGAGCCTCTGAGAAGCACATGTTCTCTGACTGAGCACTCTCGAAACAATGTAAATCTATGTTAAACATACCTTTAATGTAACTAGCCGTAACAGTGTCATCTTATTCTGATTATAGATGAAACGTGGCTAATGCTACATACGCTAGTAGTTCATTTAGGTTTTTTCCACTGGAAACACCTGCGCTTACCGCTTGCGGCGCCTCCTCAGCTCTCAGAACGCTCGGAAAAGCATCCCTTCTCAAAACCAGCCTGGTCACCAGTCCTCTGTCGAACTCTGCTTTGTTCATGAACCAGTCCGGCGTGAAGTGCAGCTCACAAACGCAGCTCACCTTTCCGGCGCTTCTCTTGTTGGCGCACACGAAATCCAGCCACTGCTGCCGCACGGATTCGTTCTTCGGGAGCGCGAACGTGACGTTTGCCTCGGGACAACCAAAAACACACTTTCGAGGCATGTCGAGGAGGGCAGGTCTGCTGCTCTTACACTTCCGGTTCAGTCCGCGCACCTGCTCTGCAGAGAGAGGGCTGCATTAGCTCCTCATCTGATTGGTTAGTGGGAGGAGCTATAAATATGGGCGGTGCCCTGAGCATCAGGCTGTTTGAGCTCAAAGAAAAAAAGGAAAAAAAAACGATTACACAAACATACATGAACCAATCTGAATACGACATGTTTTAATGAGGGAACAATTTGAACACATAAGTGTCTGAAAAGCTTGAGACTAAAAAATATATGAACCTTTAAAGGTAATAGCATGCTGCTTGTTAGCAAGGATAAACGCTACTTAATTGCTTCTCCAGTTTAAGCTCAAACAAAACGCTTAAAAGCATTATAAATATATAGTTGGCACCAAATGACACACAAAACAGTCGTTAGAGTTGTTAAAATAAATCAGAAGCGCTCACCATTGAGATCTCCGCGGTTCTTCTTCTTCTTTGGTGTTTCTGGGGAAATAACTGAAGCGCGCAACAGCGCCCTCTACGGCCTGAGCTGTTAAAAGCGACTGTTTTTAACATGAAAAACTATACTTTATCCGACTTTTCAGACAAGTAATATCGAAAAAAAATGATGGATTGATAACCAGAGGCACTGGGGCTCCTGTACTTGCTCTTAATCATTCTTTATCTGATCCTAGAAAGCTTCAGGGAGCTCAGAACAGATAGTGCTAAGAGGATTTTTTAATCTCTTGCGCTTCTAAGATGCTCTAGTATCTCTCCGGCTCTCAGTCTCGAGAACCATTCTGATATTATTAGGAATATACACCTGAAATTTCGAACATAACTCCTGCATCAAACTTTCTGTCAAGAGTAACGACTTAAAAACTTGTTTTAAATGATGAAGAGGAACAGCTCGCCACGAGGAAAGATAATCAGAAAACATTTTACAACAGAAGAATTGTGTAAATATATTTAGAAATTCTGTGTGAAATCTGTGACTGTTTCTTTTGATTCGTGGCCTTCGGAGAGGAGTTCCTCGACGAATAAAGACAGAAGAGCAACTTCAGGCCTTCAAAGCGCATCTTCTCTGAGTTTCTCCGCTGTGTATTAACTTCATCATCTCTGTGGAGAGGACGCATCAGCAGGGTTTCTCTCTTCTCTAAATATTCTCTGAGATTTTATAAAGACCTTATAACACACTAAATCATGAAAGAATTAACAAATATATTCACAACCAGAACACAGAATAAAACCGTTTGTTTTGAGCTCATCGTTATGTTGGCTTTCTCCATTGAATCCCTCTTAGACGAGATCTCCGGGACACAGAAGCTGCGGATCAGAGAAACAGCTGCGATATGGAAAGGAAAGAGGGGCTACTGAACAACAAGAGCTGCATAGAAGATCCTTTATTCACAGCCGTACAGCAGGAGGAGAAACATCTGGAGCCGGAGGAGGAGCTGCTGGAGTCAGGGTTGAGAGAACCAAGCTGACAGGATGTGACCCCTGTCCCTCTGAGCTGCAGCCATCCCTGCAGGAGACGCTCACCTCTGAGGCTTCTTCCTCTCTTAGTCCTGTATAACAAGCTCAGAACTGCTCTTCGTCCTGACCCGCTGTCAGCGAGCTCAGCAGCTCCTTCTCCTCCTCACAAACTAAACTGTTCCTCACTCACAAACCTTCTGTCAAACACTGTGTCCATCTGCTTTCAGACCCAAATTTGAACTCAAAAGACCTTTAAACTACTGGAGGCAAAGTCAAAACAAGTAGGATGAGACATGTTGATTCTAGAGGATGGATTGGTTTCATCTGCCTAACGAGAGCGTTCTTCTCCAGCTCCGCCTGAACACTTCTCGTTTAAGGTCTGATCGATCATTCCCAGAGAGTTCAGAGCTGCGCGAGTGTCAGCTGCAGATAGCGAAGATAAAGATCGAAACCTTTAATCACACACCTAGAGCAGTTTTCAATCCGGAGATTTGTGTGCAAGTGCTCCTCGAGACAAAACAATATGTGAGAGCTGGGAAACCACATTGTGGCAAGACCTCAAACGTTTGGCTCGGTCACATCGTCTTGTTTTTCATCAGCTGGATACTCGAGGTCTGCTGGGACATAAATGAGCAGCTGGGTGGCGCTAGTGACACACTCACTCGACTTCACAACAGGACGAAGAAGGAGAAGGAGAAGAACACACAGAACAACAGCTCTTCATCGCCAGAGCAGCTGCAGGAGCGATCGCGTAGACTGAGGGTGTGAAGCCCTGAGGTTGTGTACACTACGCAAGGCCACAGGTCTACCTGGCCCTTTACGTTGTTTCTGTAGTTGTTTGTTCGTTGTGTTTCTTCTTGTGAGCCAGAAATCCTCCTAAATAAGTGAACTTCTCCTCACAGAGCGAGCACTGGTAGGGTTTCTCTCCAGTGTGAACCCTCATGTGAGTCCTCAGAACGTCGCTTCGAGCAAACGTCTTCTCACACACGGAGCACTTGTGAGGTCTCTCTCCGCTGTGCGTCTTCTTGTGGTTCTGAAACGTGGTGTGTCCGGTGAAACTCCTGCCACAGACGTCGCAGTGGTAGGGTTTCTCTCCGGTGTGGGTCCTCTGGTGCCTAGCGAAAGAAGTAGAACCTGAAAAACTCTTCCCGCAGTGAGAGCACAGGTAGGGCTTCTCTCCTGTGTGCATTCGCTGGTGTGACATCAAATTACATTTCTGCCTGAAAGCTTTGTTGCAGTGCGGGCACTGAAACAGCTTCTCGTCGGAGTGAACAGTGCTGTGTGCGTTTAGAGAGGAGGAGCTTTTGAAGGTTTTCCCGCACTGGCTGCACTGGTACGGCCGCTCGTCCGTGTGAGAGCGCATGTGTGCGGTCAGGTGAGGACTGTGAGAGAACGTTTTCCGACACTGAGAGCATTTGTAAGGTCGCTCGCCCGTGTGGATCCTCAGGTGGATCTTCAGACTGCCTTTGGTGGTGAAACCCTTTCTGCAGTCAGGGCACTGGAAAGGTTTTCCTTCTGTGTGCTGACTCTCACACGAGTGAAGTCTGAGATGGGTTTTGAGAGCAAAGGATATCTTGAAGGTTTCTCCGCACTGGTTACACTTGTACGGTCGCTCATCAGAGTGCGTGAGAACGTGAGTCCTGAGTCTGTACTTGTTCGGGAAGCTCTTATTGCAGAGAGAGCAGCTGTTGGAGCGTTTCCCGGAACACTGCTCTTCAAAATGAAGCTTCCTCTTTTTAGAGGAAGGAAAACTCTCCCCACAGATCCAGCAGCTGAAGAGCTTCTCTCCTGGAGGAGCTGCTCCGGAGGCGTTCTGAGAAGCTTTCTGAGAGAATCTCCCTCTTCTTGTCTCAGCTTCTGGTTTGAGGGCGTAATCCTGCGCTGAAGATACATCGCTGTTCTCTGAAAGGAACAGAAGAACTTTAGAGAGGAGAGGAATGTTCTGGGCTCTTCTCTCAACCCTGATCAGGAGCTTCAGAGAGGAAGAGATCTCTAGAGAGAGGAAGAAACAAACCTGCAGGGAGGTACTCCTCATCCATCACATCTTCCTCTTCTTCCCTCTCCTCATCCTCTCCTTCATTCTCTCCAGGGATCTCTTCTGGAGGCTTCTGAAGAAGCTTTCTGGAGTCCTCCTTCATCTTCAGCTCCTCCTCCTCCTCCTCTTGAGTCCTGCAGGCGCTGCTCTGAGGATCCGGAGCATCAGTGTAGCAGAGTAAAGTCAGGCTGAGCTCCGAGTCCTGAGGCTCTCTGGGTTTCTGCTGGAAGTCCTCCACCTAGAAGAAGGTTCATGTGTTTATTTGAGCTGCTAATGCGGTGATGTTACGCTCTCTGAAGGCCAGCAGCGCTCTCAAACCGGTGTGTTCTGCTGGGCTCCCTTCTCTCGGAGCTTCTCCTCCAGTGATGCCACCTCTTTCTTCAGGAGACAGATTTCACTGATCAGCTCCTCGATATCCAGCATGGACAGATCCGTTCCTACTGCTTTACTGCAGCGCAGCGCAAGCTCCAGCTCCATCTGATCAAACACCATCAGATTAAAAGGGTTTTATTTAAAAAAAAAAGTTCTAAAGTTTTTTTGTTCTACAAGAAAACAAAACGGTCGCACATTCTGCATGTACTTAATACATAATAAAATCCAGCCAGTAATAAACATTGCTTATCCACATATTTAAAATGTGAGGTTATATAGACAGTAAAAACATTACAGAATGGTTCAAATCCAGTGTGTAATAAAACAATAAAAAAAACACAAATATGTAGTTTCACTACTTTTTCACATTCACGGTTTAATTAACATGGTTACACTGGAACTAACATTGACTAACTCGTTTTAAGAATTTTAAAAACAGCATATTATACTTCCTAACAACTGTTTAAAGTATTAAAATAGCTTGAACCGAAAGCATAAACTCTCACCATCGAGACCTCCGAGTTTCCTCTTCTTCGGTGAATAACTGACGCACGCCACAGCGCCCTCTGCAGCCCGAGCGACGTGGAAGAGTCTAAAACAAACGCCAAATTACCTTTTTTTTTTATCTCATATTCAATATATGTAGTGCCTTAACTCGGGATAATGTGTGTACAATAAAAAAACACATGCCCTGTGGGGTTAAAGAATTAAAAGCTCGAAAAACTTTATTTAAGCTGAACTTTTAAAACCGCTAGCATGTGCTAGCGCGAGACCTAGCATTGTTTTGTTCCA
The DNA here is from genome assembly GCA_900490495.1 of Danionella dracula. Classification (NCBI taxonomy): domain Eukaryota; kingdom Metazoa; phylum Chordata; class Actinopteri; order Cypriniformes; family Danionidae; genus Danionella; species Danionella dracula. The sequence continues at coordinate 101,177 of UELW01000022.1, forward strand.
AATAAAAATTCGAATAACGTTTTATGACTCTCTAAAACACCAACAATTCAGAATTAAAGTAATGTCGATTTAGAGTCAACTACTAGTTTTCATATACATTTGTTTTGTTTATGTATATTTTCAGATGAGATCAGTAAAATACATTTGAAAAAGTATCAGGAAGTAGAAATGCTACACGGGGTTTTATTATCTCACCGTAAAGAGGGAAGTGAGAAGGGTTATTAATTTAAGTGAGAAGTGAACCCAGAAAACATGAACCGCCCCGCAAAGACACAGTTTATGTAACACAGAAGAATGCAGAGACTCTCATCCACTCAGCATGTCTTCAGAAGATACGAAACCACCGGTCTTTGTTTTTTTTTTTTATTCACCCTCGTTGCTTTTACGACTCTATCAGTTCGGATTTAGAGGTTTGTTTGTTTGTTTGTGAAAATATCATCTTTATTGACGCGACCAAATCCTCATCCTAAAACGAGCCTGAAAGTCTTCTATGAGAAGTTCTTCAGGTGGCCTCCAGACGCTCTCTAAAGCCTCCTCCTCTCAGCGGAGTTCTTCAGCCGCCGGAGGAGAAGGTGAACCTCCATCAGTGAAAGCACAGCCTGGTTTGCTCACTCTGGAGCTCTGCTAGGAAACAAGAAAGCACTGAGTAAAGAGAGCATCGTTCCTCCTAAACCTGCTCTCCCCTCCGCTACCTCTGACCCTGAGCCATCCGCACCTGCGACTGCTCTCCGGGTCACTGGCGGAGACAGCCGGGGAGGACCATCCTGTCTCACACGCCAGCGATGGATCTCCTCTCCTCCCAGAAGCTTCTCCCTCTCACAGCGGGGACCCTGAAGGTGATGTCCTCACCAGGAGTCCTGATCGATCTGGTGTTCTCAGTTTAAACGAGAGCCGTACATCAGAGGGTCCCTCAGAGAACTCATCGTTGCTTTCAGGAGTTACAGGATTGAACTGAAGTCTGCAAACACCTCGTTTCTCAACTCTTCAGCATCCGAGGGCTTCACTCGCGGACTGAAACAGCCATGAGCACAGCCAGGAGATGTTTCAAGAGTTATAAACATCTTTAAGATGCTCTCAGTGAGGTGCAATGGTAACATTTCTTCTCACAGGAGCCTTGAGATGTTAATCCATGATCTCCTCTCCACGTTCTCCCTGAAGCCTCCTCCACTTTCATGAGATTACAGTTCAGCTTTAACCCTTTAAGATTCAATTCTTTAACTCAGAAAGTGATGAAATATCATAACATATCAGTGTTTCTTAGCAGATCCAATACTCTTCCAGCCTCGTGCACTGATCTGCATTATGTGAGAACAGAAAAGAAAAGTTTGAGATAGGATTTTTAATGCTGTGAAGACGTTTTATTTAAGAAAACAAGTGAATCAAACAGGTTTTCTACTTATTTTACACCTATGAGGCTTCACCAATCATAGAGGAATGATTCTGACTACATTCTATCCTCAGTTAGATTAAATTATGAAACAAGTCAAACACATGCAACACAAAAAATCTGAAGCTTAGATGAAGGAATGCTAATAATAAGAAATAGTAATTGGATACATGTTTTTAATTCATGTAATAAAAGTCCTGCCAAAGTCGGTGTTTAGTGCAAAGTCATCACATCAGATTTAAAACACAGAACACTTTTCTAAAACAATGTCGGATGTTAAATGGACGCTAAACCTGTTGCTCTTTTAAGTTATACGCGTTAAAATTAGATTATAAAAACAGGGTTGAGGAACAAAAGCAAATCCGCATTTTGATGAACCCTAAAAATATAATTTTTAAACTTTCTTCAACATTTTTATGCACCCATAACATTACATTTCTGATATAAAACTAAATAGCTTAAACATAAACAAATGTTTGACAAACACGATCTCCGGGTTCTCCTCTTCTTCGTTGGTGTTTCCTGTGAAATAACCACCACGTACAACAGCGCCCTCTAAAGGAGGAGGGAATAAACGTTTTTCTTCAGGAACACTTTTTAATCCCTCTTTCCTAGTTTACACTTAATGGTTAATAATGTACATAGTCTGCTGTTTGCCAAACGGTGTCATAGTTAAAATATTTTATAAAGAGGAGCAAAAAATAGATCGCAGGAAAAAACGAATAAGCGAGCAGCTATTCCTCTTCGACTGTTCAAAGAGAAAAAGAGAAGATGATTGGAGGAGGAAAGAAAATAGAACCAACAAAGCTCCGAGGATGATAGAAAAATAGAGTTAAGGGTGTTTTATTATAAAAATAAAAAACATCTTCTGGAGCAGTTATAACACCACCAGACGCACCACATGGACTTACGTACTAACATCACAGATACCAGCAGAGGGCAGTGATGCACCTAAAGCTGTTCACAAACTGGGAAAAAAAAAGCCATAGCATCATCAAACGAGTGAAAATTAAACCGATGTGGAGAATCAGCTTTTAAACCTCTATTATTTAATATTAATAACAGAAAATATCAATCATTGGTCAGAAATATCATGTTGGTTTGGACTGCTGGAGAGCTTTGGGTTAAGAGAGCCCACCCTCTGACGCGCAGCACTTCACGAGTGAACTCGACCCGCGTACGGACGATCACGTCCAACAGCAGCTCGGAGCGTTCAGGAGGGTTCTCTATCGTGCTTCTTCTTGTGAGCCAGGAAAACTCCCAGATAAGTGAACCTCTCCCCGCAGAGCGAGCACAGGTAGGGCTTCTCTCCGCTGTGCACCCTCGTGTGTATGTTCAGAGAGTCCTGCCGCACGAAGCTCTTCTCGCACTCGGAGCACTTGTAGGGTCTCTCTCCCGTGTGTCTCCTCACGTGCTGCTCCAGATTGAGCCTGGTGAAGAAGCTCTTCTCGCAGGAGCTGCAGCGGAAGCGCTTCTCTCCCGCGTGCCTCCTCGAGTGCGCAGTGAAGTGTTTCTGATCGAAGAAGCTCTTCCCGCAGAGAGCGCAGAGGTAGGCGCTGTCCCCGGTGTGCGACCGCTCGTGGGACGTCAGCGTGTCCTTGTATTTGAAGGCTTTGACGCAGTACTGGCACTGAAAGGGCTTCTCGTCGGAGTGCGCGCGGAGGTGTCTCTTGAGACTGAAGGAGTCTCTGAAGGCTTTGGTGCAGAGCTCGCACTGAAACAGCCCGGACGCGTTGTGAGAGCACACGTGTCTGTTCAGACACGCCGAGTTCTTGAACAGCCTCTCGCACTCGGAGCATTTCCAGGGCTGTTCCGCCGCGTGAACTCTCATGTGGAGGAGAAGCTGGTTATCGCTTTCGAAAGCCAAGCTGCACTCTGCGCACTGGAGAGGTTTCTCCTCCGTGTGGGTTCTGCGGTGAGAGTTCAGCTTGTATTTTAGCCGGAAGCTCAAGCCGCAGTGTTCACACGTGTGCGGTTTCTCTTCGGAATGAACTCTCTGATGAAGTCTGACGCCGTTGGGATCTTTGAAGGTTTTCTCGCACTGCTCGCACTTGTAAGGTCTTTCCTTGGAGTGTGAAAACATGTGTCTCCTCAGGTTTTTCCGGTGCTTGAAAGCCTTCGGACACTCGGAGCATCGATGAGACGTCTCCTCCGTGTGGGTTCTCCGGTGAGAGTTCAGCTTGTATTTTAGCCGGAAGCTCAAGCCGCAGTGTTCACACGTGTGCGGTTTCTCTTCGGAATGAACCCTCTGATGAACTCTGACGCCGTTGGGATCTTTGAAGGTTTTCTCACACTGGGCGCACTTGTAAGGTCTTTCCTTGGAGTGCGAGACCAGGTGTCTCCTCAGACCTTTCCGGTTCTTGAAAGCTTTGGCACACTCGGAGCATCGATGAGTCTTGTCCTTGGGGTGAGTTCTCCGGTGAGAGAGGAACATGCTCCTCAGCCGGAAGCTCATGCCACAGAGCTCGCAGCGATGCAGCTTCGCCTCTGAATGCACTCTCTGATGGACCCGGACAGAGACGGGGTCTTTGAAGGTCTTCTCGCACTGGCTGCAGCTGTACGGACGCTCGGTGCGGTGAGAGAGCAGGTGTCTCCTCAGGTCCTTCAGCAGCCGGAACCCTTTCGGACACTCAGGGCACCTGTGACTCTTGAGGTGCGTCCGCTGGTGAGAGGCTAACATGTATTCGAACCGGAAAGCTTTGTTGCAGTGTTTGCACCTACGAAGCTTCACGTCCTCGTGAACACGCTGATGTAGCTGCAGAGCGGAGCGGCCTGTGAAGGCTTTCTCACAACGTCCGCAGCGGTGTGGCCGCTCAGGGCGGTGGCTCAGCGTGTGTTTCTTCAGGACGCTGTTCAGGATAAAACCCTTCTGGCAGATGGAGCACTTGTACGGAAGCTCACACGACGTGTGTGTGGTGAAGTGAAGCTTCCTCTCGATGAGATTTAAAAGAGCCTCTCCACAGCTCACACAGCTGAAGAGCTTCTCTCCTGGAGGAGCTGCTCCGGAGGCGTTAGGAGAAGCTTTCTCTGAGAATCTCCCTCTTCTTGTCTCAGCTTCTGGTTTGAGGGTGTAATCCTGCTCTGAAGATCCATTGCTGTCCTCTGACAGAAACAGAAGAACTTTAGAGAGGAACGTTCTGGGCTCTTCTCTCAACCCTGATCAGGAGCTTCAGAGAGGAAGAGATCTCTAGAGAGAGGAAGAAACAAACCTGCAGGGAGGTACTCCTCATCCATCACATCTTCCTCTTCTTCTCTCTCCTCATGGTCTTGTTCTTCAGTCTCTTGAGTCTGATGCTTCCTGGAGTCCTCCTCATCTTCTGCTCTGCTCTGGATCAGGTGTTTGCAGTCCTCCAGCCGGACGAAGCTCTCCTTCATCTTCAGCTCCTCCTCCTCCTCTTGAGTCCTGCAGGCGCTGCTCTGAGGATCCGGAGCATCAGTGTAGCAGAGTAAAGTCAGGCTGAGCTCCGAGTCCTGAGGCTCTCTGGGTTTCTGCTGGAAGTCCTCCACCTAGAAGAAGGTTCATGTGTTTATTTGAGCTGCTAATGCGGTGATGTTACGCTCTCTGAAGGCCAGCAGCGCTCTCAAACCTGTGTGTTGTGCTGGGCTCCCTTCTCTCGGAGCTTCTCCTCCAGTGATGCCACCTCTTTCTTCAGGAGACAGATCTCACTGATCAGCTCCTCGATATCCAGCATGGACAGATCCGTTCCTACTGCTTTACTGCAGCGCAGCGCAAGCTCCATGTTTTCTACAAATGTATCTAGTAAAATAACAAAATTGAACACAAGGTTTATCTATTATATATTTTAAAGAATGTATATTGCTTAAGTAACCACGCTTTGCTTGCAAGAACTCACTAAAAAGTACAAAACAGACTTTAATTGGATCCAAGCTCCATCTGATCACAGTCAAGGGTTCACATAAACACAGACTGCACAAACACCACTGAGACGCTAAAAATGGAATTAAATTAAGATAGTGTTTCATTATAACACGCGTGAACCTCTACACAGCTTATTCAAAGCGTTTAGAGTTATAAAAACGTTTAATCCGAACTCTTGAACTCTCACCATCGAGTCTTCCGGGTTCAGCTCTTCTTCGCTGCTTCCGGTCACTAACTGAAGAGCTTTAGCGCCCTCTGCAGCCCGAGCGCTTAAACGAAATCCTTTGATTATTTAAACTCTTATTATTATTATCCTTCTAAAATTGCCCTTTTACACACTGAAAATAAATAGAAAGAGACTGTTTCTTCAATAAAAAGAGATCTGTAAAAATGTAAAACAAGATGGTCTTCTAAAAAAAATAAACGTGACAATTGTTTTTAATTCTCATCTGTTTAAAATACAGAGATTTAAAGAGAGCAGAAAGAGAGGGAGTAGTGCCTCCAGACAGCATCTGCAAACAACAGCTATCTAACAGCCAGGAAGGAATATTATTACCCAAAAATCAACTCAGCAAATCAAAAGGTTTTTATTTTAAATGTGAATCGATCTCTTTAGTCTCTCAGTTCCCTCCGGAGAGCTCACACGGACTCTGAGATCTGTTCCTGCGCGTGCTTCTTCTTATGTCTCCGGAAGCTCTGCCCAAAGCTGAAGCGCTGTCCGCAGAGTGAGCACTTGTATGGTTTCTCTCCCGTGTGAACCCTCATGTGAACGTTCAGCACCCCTTTACGAGAGAACGTTCTGTCGCACATGGTGCACTTGAAGGGTTTCTCTCCCGTGTGACTGCGCTCATGATCCTGCAACCCGATTTTGGCGACGAAGCTCTTGTCACAGTAGCGGCAGTGGAAGTCCCGGTGGACCTCCCCGGCGTGCCTCTTCTGGTGGAGGGTGAAGGCGGGTAAGGTGTAGTAGCTCTTCCCGCAGAGAGCGCACAGGTAGCGCAGCTCTCTGGAGTGCGTGCGCTGGTGGGACCTCAGGCAGTCGCGGTGCTTGAAGGCTTTGTGGCAGGAGGCGCACTGATACGGCGTCTCGTCCAAGTGGTTCTTCTTGTGTCTGCGCAGAGCCGAGGCGTACGCAAAGCTTTTCTCGCACTGGCTGCACTTGAAGCGCTTCTCCTTGCTGTGCGTGATCTTGTGGATGGTGAGCTGGGACTTCTCGATGAAGGCTTTCTGGCACTGCGAGCACTTGAAGGGCCGCTCGCCCGTGTGGATCCTCCTGTGCACTGTAAGGTACTGTTTGGACTTGAAGTTCTTGCCGCAATCGCCGCACCGGAACGGCTTCTCGCTGGAGTGGCTCTTCTTCTGGTGGATGGACAGGAGAGACGGAATGGCGAAGCGCTTCCCGCACTCGGCGCACAGGTGTGGTTTCTCTCCGCTGTGCCTGTACAGGTGAGAGGTCAGCTGCGGCCGCTGCCTGAAGGTCTTGTCGCAGTGTTTGCAGCGGAAGGGCTTGACGTCCGAGTGCACGCGCTGGTGGGACCTGAGCGCGATGGAGTCCCTGAAGGTCTTCCCGCACTGGCTGCACAGGCACGGCCTCTCGGAGGAGTGCGTGCGCACGTGCCTCTTCCACAGATAGCTGCTGATGTAGGTCTTCTGGCAGACGGAGCACTTGTACGGAAGCTCGCAGGAGGGGTGGGTTTGGAAGTGAAGCCTCCTCTCTTTGAGGGTGGAGAAGACTCCCCCGCAGCTTGCGCAGGTGATTTTTTTCTTCTCCTTCAAGATGATTTCCAGTTTTGGAGGAGGCTTCACAATGTTCTGGACCGGGAGAGTATACAGAAATGTTCCTCCAAGATTCAGGTAGAAGAGTGTCAGCGGTTGCTGCTCCATGTTTGATTTCACAGCAGCATCTGGAACCTTCGATGCATCGCTGTTCTCTGAAAGGAAAAGAAGAACTTTAGAGAGGAGAGGAACGTTCTGGGCTCTTCTCTAAACCCTGATCAGGAGCTTCAGAGAGGAAGAGATCTCTAGAGAGAGGAAGAAACAAACCTGCAGGGAGGAACTCCTCATCCATCACATCTTCCTCTTCCTCTCTGGGCTTCTCCTCAAGCAGCTTTCTGGAGTCCTCCTCATCTTCTGCTCTGCTCTGGATCAGGTGTTTGCAGTCCTCCAGGCTGACGAAGCTCTCCTTCAGCGGTTCTTCGTCACGTTCGTTCCTGCCGTCGTTGGTTTCAGTGGAGCAGGGCAAGCTAAGCTCCGAGTCCTGAGGCTCTCTGGGTTTCTGCTGGAAGTCCTCCACCTAGAAGAAGGTTCATGTGTTTATTTGAGCTGCTAATGCGGTGATGTTACGCTCTCTGAAGGCCAGCAGCGCTCTCAAACCTGTGTGTTCTGCTGGGCTCCCTTCTCTCGGAGCTTCTCCTCCAGTGATGCCACCTCTTTCTTCAGGAGACAGATTTCACTGATCAGCTCCTCGATATCCAGCATGGACAGATCCGTTCCTACTGCTTTACTGCAGCGCAGCTCCAGCTCCAGCTCCATGTTTTCTACAAATGTATCTAGTAAAATAACTAAATTTAATCTGTTATATATTTTACAGAAAGGATATCCTTAAAGAAAATTTTATTAGAAATTTAGAAGAAAACTTATTTTCTTAAAGAAAGTAAGTAACCACACTTTGCTTGCAAGTACTCACTAAAACATACAAAACAGACTTTAATTGGATCCAAGCTCCATCTGATCACAGTCAAGGGTTCACATAAACACAGACTGCACAAACACCACTGAGACGCTAAAAATGGAATTAAATTAAGATAGTGTTTTATTATAACACGCGTGAACCTCTACACAGCTTATTCAAAGCGTTTAGAGTTATAAAAACGTTTAATCCGAACTCTTGAACTCTCACCATCGAGTCTTCCGGGTTCAGCTCTTCTTCGCTGCTTCCGGTCACTAACTGAAGAGCTTTAGCGCCCTCTGCAGCCCGAGCGCTTAAACGATATCCTTTCTTCTTCTTCTTCTTCTTCTTCTTTGGTGTTTTATTGGCAGTTTGCATCCTTTCTTTTGGTGCATTACCGCCACAATCTGGGATGTAGTTTGGACAAATGTTCACAAAAAAAACAAAAAAAACAAACCTTTCTACAGATATTCCAACCTATACTAAATGTAAGTGACTAAAAAAGGAAACACAAACCTGCACCCGCTTATATTCTGTAGTCATTTTTAGTTTTTTTAAGACAAATCAAAATACTTTTGTAGGTTCATGCATCTTTTAATAATGTCGAGATTGTACATGGTTCTATTTTAATTTTTTAAACTTCTTCCATTAGACCGTTTCTCTCCTCTTCGTAGGTTTTGCGTTCCATAATAACGTGTTCAATAGATTCCTGCTCTCCACAGTTTTCACATTTTCCTCTTCAGTGATTTCCTGTTTTAAATTGATGTTGATTTAATCTGGTGCGTCCTATTCTTAACCGTGTTATAATTGTCTCTTCTTTTCTGTTTCTTAAAATAATTGCTCTTTCTTGTACCTTTTCCTGTATTTTATAAAGATCTCTTCCAGTTTCACCTTCATTCCATTGTTCTAGCCACATTTCATTTAAACTTTTATTTTTTTATACTTTTTGCCTCGTTCTTACTTCGTGGAATGTTTGCTGTTACCTTCTCTGTTTTAATTCATCTCCCTCTATCCTCACACGAGCAGGAATCCATAAAAACTGAACTATTCCATCTTTCCTTTCCAGTTCTTCTAGTTTATCTGTTATTTCATGAACTATGTCTTGTCTTCGCTCTGATTTCCTTGTTTTTATACGAAGAAGAACTGAACAGATGAGACGATATCCTTTGATCATGTAAACTCTTATTATTATCCCTCTAAAATTGTCCTTTTACAATAATAGTTGTCTCTCTAACGGTAGCAGCACGAATATGAAGGTTTAGCTGCTACATTATCAGATGAGTTTTTTATTTACATTGTTTTGAGGCTTATACTCGAATAAAAAACTTATTGTATCTTTACAGAAAGAGATCTGTAAAAATCGATTATAGGTGTATTTTCCTAAGCAAATTAAATGTGACTATTGTTTTTATTGCTCATTTGTCGAAAATACATAGATTTAAGAAGAGAGGAAAGAGAGAGAGAGGGGGACCAGAAGGAGGACCAGAAGGAGGACCAGAAGGAGGACCAGGAGGAGGACCAGGAGGAGGACCAGGAGAAGGACCAGGAGGAGGACCAGGAGGAGGACCAGGAGAAGGACCAGGAGAAGGACCAGGAGAAGGACCAGGAGAAGGACCAGGAAGATAACCAAAAGGAGGACCAGGAGGTGAATCTGGAGGGGAACCATGAGGAGGACCAGGAGGGGAACCAAGAGGGAAACCAGGAAGAGGACCAGGAGGAGAACCAAGAGGAAGATCAGGAGGGGAACCAAGAGGTGAACCAGGAGGAGGACCAGGAGGTGAACCAAGAGGAGGACCTGAGCCTGGAGAATGCGAGGTTCTTTTGACTCTCTTCTCCCAACAGATCGACTCTTTGAACGATTCATTCTTTTCGTTCATCCGTAACTAGTTAGTCCTTTAATTCCCTAACAAGATTACTTGCAAATAGTTATGAGAAAGACTCCAAAACTGAGCGAAATACAATAATAAGAGAAATTAAACTAGCCTACCTGCATCTTTTGATTATCAACAGGCACCAGAATAACCTCTTCTGATAGTTCCAAAACATTAATATTTGTTTCAGTAAAATCCAAAAAGTTCCCACCGTATTCAGTGCAAAATTAGCTTTAGTATTCATTTCAGCAAAACATGAAAAATATCACCACAACACGACGTGAAACAGCATCACATGAGAACGAGTGAACAAATGAACTGTTTGTTACTGCATCCGGGTTCTGTAGCCACGGAGAAGCTTTGAGAACGATAAGAACGAGTTGAAGAGCGACTCAAACAAACTGCTCCTTTCTGTATCCGGCTCTGGGTTCTTTGAGAAGCAATCATGAGATTGAAGGAATCGCTCACTAGGAAGAGTAGCCACCACCACAGCCACGTCCCTCCAGAAACACCACCACAGCCGCGTTCCTCCAGAAACACCACCACAGCCCACCTTCCTCCAGAAACACCACCACAGCTACGTCCCTCCAGAAACACCACCACAGCCGCGTTCCTCCAGAAACACCACCACAGCCGCGTTCCTCCAGAAACACCACCACAGCCGCGTCCCTCCAGAAACACCACCACAGCCACCTTCCTCCAGAAACACCACCACAGCTACGTCCCTCCAGAAACACCACCACAGCCGCGTTCCTCCAGAAACACCACCACAGCCGCGTTCCTCCAGGAAACACCACCACAGCTACGGTCCTTCAAAAACACCACCACAGCCGCCTTCCTCCAGAAACACCACCACAGCTACGGTCCTCCAGAAACACCACCACAGCTACGTCCCTCCAGAAACACCACCACAGCTACGGTCCTCCAGAAACACCACCACAGCTACGTCCCTCCAGAAACACCACCACAGCCGCGTCCCTCCAGAAACACCACCACAGCCACCTTCCTCCAGAAACACCACCACAGCTACGTCCCTCCAGAAACACCACCACAGCCGCGTTCCTCCAGAAACACCACCACAGCCGCGTTCCTCCAGAAACACCACCACAGCTACGGTCCTTCAAAAACACCACCACAGCCGCCTTCCTCCAGAAACACCACCACAGCTACGGTCCTCCAGAAACACCACCACAGCTACGTCCCTCCAGAAACACCACCACAGCCGCGTCCCTCCAGAAACACCACCACAGCCGCGTTCCTCCAGAAACACCACCACAGCTACGTCCCTCCAGAAACACCACCACAGCCGCGTTCCTCCAGAAACACCACCACAGCCGCGTTCCTCCAGAAACACCACCACAGCCGCGTTCCTCCAGAAACACCACCACAGCCGCGTTCCTCCAGAAACACCACCACAGCTACGGTCCTTCAAAACACCACCACAGCCGCCTTCCTCCAGAAACACCACCACAGCCACCTTCCTTCAGAAACACCACCACAGCCGCGTTCCTCCAGAAACACCACCACAGCCGCGTTCCTCCAGAAACACCACCACAGCTACGTCCCTCCAGAAACACCACCACAGCCGCGTTCCTCCAGAAACACCACCACAGCCGCGTTCCTCCAGAAACACCACCACAGCCGCGTTCCTCCAGAAACACCACCACAGCCGCGTTCCTCCAGAAACACCACCACAGCTACGGTCCTTCAAAAACACCACCACAGCCGCCTTCCTCCAGAAACACCACCACAGCTACGGTCCTTCAGAAACACCACCACAGCCGCGTCCCTCCAGAAACACCACCACAGCTACGGTCCTTCAAAAACACCACCACAGCTACGGTCCTCCAGAAACACCACACACAGCTACGGTCCTTCAGAAACACCACCACAGCCGCCTTCCTCCAGAAACACCACCACAGCCACGTTCCTCCAGAAACACCACCACAGCTATGGTCCTCCAGAAACACCACACACAGCCGCGTCCCTCCAGAAACACCACCCACAGCCACGTTCCTCCAGAAACACCACCACAGCTACGGTCCTCCAGAAACACCACACACAGCCGCATCCCTCCAGAAACACCACCACAGCTACGGTCCTTCAAAACACCACCACAGCCGCGTTCCTCCAGAAACACCACCACAGCTACGGTCCTTCAAAAACACCACCACAGCCGCCTTCCTCCAGAAACACCACCACAGCTACGGTCCTTCAGAAACACCACACACAGCCGCATCCTTCCAGAAACACCACCACAGCTACGGTCCTTCAAAAACACCACCACAGCCGCGTTCCTCCAGAAACACCACCACAGCTACGGTCCTTCAAAAACACCACCACAGCCGCGTCCCTCCAGAAACACCACCACAGCTACGGTCCTTCAAAAACACCACCACAGCCGCCTTCCTCCAGAAACACCACCACAGCTACGGTCCTTCAGAAACACCACACACAGCCGCATCCTCCAGAAACACCACCACAGCTACGGTCCTTCAGAAACACCACACACAGCCGCATCCCTCCAGAAACACCACCACAGCCGCATCCCTCCAGAAACACCACCACAGCTATGGTCCTTCAAAAACACCACCACAGCCGCGTTCCTCCAGAAACACCACCACAGCTATGGTCCCTTCAAAAAACACCACCACGCCGCGTTCCTCCAGAAACACCACCACAGCTATGGTCCTTCAAAAACACCACCACAGCCGCGTTCCTCCAGAAACACCACCACAGCTACGGTCTTCAGAAACACCACACACAGCCGCGTCCCCCAGAAACACCACCACAGCTACGGTCCTTCAAAAACACCACCACAGCCGCCTTCCTCCAGAACACCACCACAGCTACGGTCCTTCAGAAACAACCACCACAGCCGCATCCCTCCAGAAACACCACCACAGCTACGGTCCCTTCAGAACACCACACACAGCCGCATCCCTCCAGAAACACCACACCACAGCTACGGTCCTTCAGAAACACCACACACAGCCGCATCCCTCCAGAAACACCACCACAGCCGCGTTCCTCCAGAAACACCACCACAGCTACGGTCCTTCAGAAACACCACACACAGCCGCATCCCTCCAGAAACACCACCACAGCTACGGTCCTTCAGAAACACCACACACAGCCGCATCCCTCCAGAAACACCACCACAGCTATGGTCCTCCAGAAACACCACACACAGCCGCGTCCCTCCAGAAACACCACCACAGCCACGTTCCTCCAGAAACACCACCACAGCTACGGTCCTCCAGAAACACCACACACAGCCGCATCCCTCCAGAAACACCACCACAGCTACGGTCCTTCAAAAACACCACCACAGCCGCGTTCCTCCAGAAACACCACCACAGCTACGGTCCTTCAAAAACACCACCACAGCCGCCTTCCTCCAGAAACACCACCACAGCTACGGTCCTTCAGAAACACCACACACAGCCGCATCCCTCCAGAAACACCACCACAGCTACGGTCCTTCAAAAACACCACCACAGCCGCGTCCCTCCAGAAACACCACCACAGCTACGGTCCTTCAAAAACACCACCACAGCCGCCTTCCTCCAGAAACACCACCACAGCTACGGTCCTTCAGAAACACCACACACAGCCGCATCCCTCCAGAAACACCACCACAGCTACGGTCCTTCAGAAACACCACACACAGCCGCATCCCTCCAGAAACACCACCACAGCCGCATCCCTCCAGAAACACCACCACAGCTATGGTCCTTCAAAAACACCACCACAGCCGCGTTCCTCCAGAAACACCACCACAGCTATGGTCCTTCAAAAACACCACCACAGCCGCGTTCCTCCAGAAACACCACCACAGCTATGGTCCTTCAAAAACACCACCACAGCCGCGTTCCTCCAGAAACACCACCACAGCTACGGTCCTTCAGAAACACCACACACAGCCGCGTCCCTCCAGAAACACCACCACAGCTACGGTCCTTCAAAAACACCACCACAGCCGCCTTCCTCCAGAAACACCACCACAGCTACGGTCCTTCAGAAACACCACCACAGCCGCATCCCTCCAGAAACACCACCACAGCTACGGTCCTTCAGAAACACCACACACAGCCGCGTCCCTCCAGAAACACCACCACAGCTACGGTCCTTCAAAAACACCACCACAGCCGCCTTCCTCCAGAAACACCACCACAGCTACGGTCCTTCAGAAACACCACCACAGCCGCATCCCTCCAGAAACACCACCACAGCTACGGTCCTTCAGAAACACCACACACAGCCGCATCCCTCCAGAAACACCACCACAGCCGCGTTCCTCCAGAAACACCACCACAGCTACGGTCCTTCAGAAACACCACACACAGCCGCATCCCTCCAGAAACACCACCACAGCTACGGTCCTTCAGAAACACCACACACAGCCGCATCCCTCCAGAAACACCACCACAGCTATGGTCCTTCAGAAACACCACACACAGCCGCGTTCCTTCAGAAACAACACCACAGCTACGGTCCTTCAGAAACACCACCACAGCCGCGTTCCTCCAGAAACACCACCACAGCTATGGTCCTTCAGAAACACCACACACAGCCGCGTTCCTTCAGAAACAACACCACAGCTACGGTCCTTCAGAAACACCACCACAGCCGCGTTCCTCCAGAAACACCACCACAGCTACGGTCCTTCAAAAACATCACCACAGCCGCCTTCCTCCAGATACACCACCACAGCTACGGTCCTTCAAAAACATCACCACAGCCGCCTTCCTCCAGATACACCACCACAGCTACGGTCCTTCAAAGACATCACCACAGCCGCGTTCCTCCAGAAACACCACCACAGCCGCGTTCCTCCAGAAACACCACCACAGCTACGGTCCTTCAAAAACATCACCACAGCCGCCTTCCTCCAGATACACCACCACAGCCGCGTCCCTCCAGAAACACCACCACAGCCGCGTTCCTCCAGAAACACCACCACAGCCGCGTTCCTCCAGAAACACCACCACAGCTATGGTCCTCCAGAAACACCACACACAGCCGCCTTCCTTCAGAAACACCACCACAGCTATGGTCCTTCAAAAACATCACCACAGCCGCGTTCCTCCAGAAACACCACCACAGCTACGGTCCTTCAGAAACACCACACACAGCCGCATCCCTCCAGAAACACCACCACAGCCGCGTTCCTCCAGAAACACCACCACAGCTACGGTCCTTCAGAAACACCACACACAGCCGCATCCCTCCAGAAACACCACCACAGCTACGGTCCTCCAGAAACACCATCACAGCTACGGTCCTTCAAAAACACCACACACAGCCGCCTCCCTCCAGAAACACCACCACAGCTACGGTCCTTCAGAAACACCACACACAGCCGCATCCCTCCAGAAACACCACCACAGCTACGGTCCTTCAAAAACATCACCACAGCCGCCTTCCTCCAGATACACCACCAAGGAAACACCTTCAGTTTCCTTCAGAAACACCACCACAGCCACCTTCCTTCAGAAACACCACCACAGCAGCGATCCTCCAGAAACACCACCACAGCCACCTTCCTTCAGAAACACCACCACAGCCGCGTTCCTCCAGAAACACCACCACAGCCACCTTCCTTCAGAAACACCACCACAGCCGCGTTCCTCCAGAAACACCACTACAGCCGCGTTCCTCCAGAAACACCACCACAGCCGCGTTCCTCCAGAAACACCACCACAGCCACCTTCCTTCAGAAACACCACCACAGCCGCGTTCCTCCAGAAACACCACCACAGCCACCTTCCTTCAGAAACACCACCACAGCCGCGTTCCTCCAGAAACACCACCACAGCCACCTTCCTTCAGAAACACCACCACAGCCGCGTTCCTCCAGAAACACCACTACAGCCGCGTTCCTCCAGAAACACCACCACAGCCACCTTCCTTCAGAAACACCACCACAGCCGCGTTCCTCCAGAAACACCACCACAGCCGCGTTCCTCCAGAAACACCACCACAGCCGCGTTCCTCCAGAAACACCACTACAGCCGCGTTCCTCCAGAAACACCACCACAGCCGCGTTCCTTCAGAAACACCACCACAGCCACCTTCCTTCAGAAACACCACCACAGCCGCGTTCCTCCAGAAACACCACCACAGCCGCGTTCCTCCAGAAACACCACCACAGCCACCTTCCTCCAGAAACACCACCACAGCTGCGATCCTCCAGAAACACCACTACAGCCGCGTTCCTCCAGAAACACCACCACAGCCGCGTTCCTCCAGAAACACCACCACAGCCACCTTCCTCCAGAAACACCACCACAGCTGCGATCCTCCAGAAACACCACCACAGCCGCGTTCCTCCAGAAACACCACCACAGCCGCGTTCCTCCAGAAACACCACCACAGCCACCTTCCTCCAGAAACACCACCACAGCAGCGATCCTCCAGAAACACCACCACAGCCACCTTCCTTCAGAAACACCACCACAGCCGCGATCCTCCAGAAACACCACTACAGCCGCGTTCCTCCAGAAACACCACCACAGCAGCGATCCTCCAGAAACACCACCACAGCCGCGTTCCTCCAGAAACACCACCACAGCCGCGTTCCTCCAGAAACACCACTACAGCCGCGTTCCTCCAGAAACACCACCACAGCAGCGATCCTCCAGAAACACCACCACAGCCGCGTTCCTCCAGAAACACCACCACAGCCGCGTTCCTCCAGAAACACCACCACAGCCGCGTTCCTCCAGAAACACCACCACAGCCGCGTTCCTCCAGAAACACCACCACAGCAGCGATCCTCCAGAAACACCACCACAGCCACCTTCCTTCAGAAACACCACCACAGCCGCGTTCCTCCAGAAACACCACCACAGCCGCGTTCCTCCAGAAACACCACCACAGCCGCGTTCCTCCAGAAACACCACCACAGCCGCGTTCCTCCAGAAACACCACCACAGCCGCGTTCCTCCAGAAACACCACCACAGCCACCTTCCTTCAGAAACACCACCACAGCCGCGTTCCTCCAGAAACACCACCACAGCCGCGTTCCTCCAGAAACACCACCACAGCCACCTTCCTCCAGAAACACCACCACAGCTGCGATCCTCCAGAAACACCACTACAGCCGCGTTCCTCCAGAAACACCACCACAGCAGCGATCCTCCAGAAACACCACCACAGCCACCTTCCTTCAGAAACACCACCACAGCCGCGATCCTCCAGAAACACCACTACAGCCGCGTTCCTCCAGAAACACCACCACAGCAGCGATCCTCCAGAAACACCACCACAGCAGCGATCCTCCAGAAACACCACCACAGCCACCTTCCTTCAGAAACACCACCACAGCCGCGATCCTCCAGAAACACCACTACAGCCGCGTTCCTCCAGAAACACCACCACAGCAGCGATCCTCCAGAAACACCACCACAGCCGCGGTCCTTCAGAAATGCCACCACAGCCACCTTCCTTCAGAAACACCACCACAGCCGCGTTCCTCCAGAAACACCACCACAGCCACCTTCCTTCAGAAACACCACCACAGCCGCGTTCCTCCAGAAACACCACTACAGCCGCGTTCCTCCAGAAACACCACCACAGCAGCGATCCTCCAGAAACACCACCACAGCCGCGTTCCTCCAGAAACACCACTACAGCCGCGTTCCTCCAGAAACACCACCACAGCCGCGTTCCTCCAGAAACACCACCACAGCCGCGTTCCTCCAGAAACACCACCACAGCCGCGTTCCTCCAGAAACACCACCACAGCAGCGATCCTCCAGAAACACCACCACAGCCGCGTTCCTCCAGAAACACCACCACAGCTAC
Source organism: Danionella dracula (assembly GCA_900490495.1). Lineage (NCBI taxonomy): Eukaryota > Metazoa > Chordata > Actinopteri > Cypriniformes > Danionidae > Danionella > Danionella dracula. The sequence continues at coordinate 118,796 of UELW01000022.1, forward strand.
GGTCCTTCAAAAACACCACCACAGCCGCCTTCCTCCAGAAACACCACCACAGCCACCTTCCTCCAGAAACACCACCACAGCTACGGTCCTCCAGAAACACCACCACAGCCGCGTTCCTCCAGAAACACCACCACAGCAGCGATCCTCCAGAAACACCACCACAGCTACGTTCCTCCAGAAACACCACCACAGCCAGGTTCCTTCGGAACCTTCAGCTTCAGTCCTTCTGTTGGCCAATGCTATATGCTTTTAGCCTACAATGTGTCCCATAGCGATTAGCACTTCTTCTACCACGAGCTGTAGATCTGATATAATCATACTGCTGTTCTAAATCGAGAAGACCTGGACGCTCTCCACACCTTAACAATCTTTCACTTTTTTGCTGTTAATTAAATTATGTTTCACTGTAAAAAAGGGACCGTTTTTTTTTTTTTATTAAAGTGCTCAAACGAAAAGCAAAATCCCATTCTTTCAAACACAAATGAGTCGCTTTCACACACCACGCTCCAACTTCCCAGCATGCAACATGCACAGAGAGAGAGAGAGAGAGAGAGAGAGAGAGAGAGAGAGAGAGAGAGAGAGCGAGGGGGAAGACAAAGCAAACAAAAAGAAAGAGAAAAGAGGAGGGGGGAGGTGTAAGAGAGAGGAAAGGGAAGATGAAGAGAAAAAGATGAAAAAAGAGAGAAGTGGGGATGAGAAAGAGAAACCTTCAGACAGCACCTGCAAACCACAGGAATCTAACAGTCAGGGGAAAAACTTCTCATCCAAAACTCCAGAATAAAGAATTATTAAGAACCAGAAGCAGCTCAAGAGGTTTTTATTTTAAGTGTGAATCATTCTCTCCATTCTCTCATATCTGCAGTTCCTTGGCGTGTGTCTTCTGGTGTCTCTGGAAGCTGTGCCTGAACCTGAAGCGCTGTCCGCAGATGGAGCACGGGTATGGTTTCTCTCCGGTGTGAACCCTCATGTGAATGTTCATCACCGTTTTACGAGCGAACCTCTTGTCGCACGTGGTGCACTTGTATGGTTTCTCTCCGGTGTGAATGTCCATGTGAACGTTCAGCACTGATTTACGAGAGAACGTTCTGTCGCACGTGGTGCACTTGAAGGGTTTCTCTCCCGTGTGACTGCGCTCGTGATCCTGAAACCCAACTTTGGTGACGAAGCTCTTGTCACAGTAGCGGCAGTGGAAGTCCCGGTGGACCTCCCCGGCGTGCCTCTTCTGGTGGAGGGTGAAGGCGGGTAAGGTGTAGTAGCTCTTCCCGCAGAGAGCGCACAGGTAGCGCAGCTCTCTGGAGTGCGTGCGCTGGTGGGACCTCAGGCAGTCGCGGTGCTTGAAGGCTTTGTGGCAGGAGGCGCACTGATACGGCGTCTCGTCCAAGTGGTTCTTCTTGTGTCTGCGCAGAGCCGAGGCGTACGCAAAGCTTTTCTCGCACTGGCTGCACTTGAAGCGCTTCTCCTTGCTGTGCGTGGCCTTGTGGACGGTGAGCCGGGACTTCTCGATGAAGGCTTTCTGGCACTGCGAGCACTTGAAGGGCCGCTCGCCCGTGTGGATCCTCCTGTGCACTGTAAGGTACTGTTTGGACTTGAAGTTCTTGCCGCAATCGCTGCACCGGAACGGCTTCTCGCTGGAGTGCCTTTCCTTCTGGTGGATGGACAGGAGAGACGGAATGGCGAAGCGCTTCCCGCACTCGGCGCACAGGTGTGGTTTCTCTCCGCTGTGCCTGTACAGGTGAGAGGTCAGCTGCGGCCGCTGCCTGAAGGTCTTGTCGCAGTGTTTGCAGCGGAAGGGCTTGACGTCCGAGTGCACGCGCTGGTGGGACCTGAGCGCGATGGAGTCCCTGAAGGTCTTGCCGCACTGGCTGCACAGGCACGGCCTCTCGGAGGAGTGCGTGCGCACGTGCCTCTTCCACAAATAGCTGCTGATGTAGGTCTTCTGGCAGACGGAGCACTTGTACGGAAGCTCGCAGGAGGGGTGGGTTTGGAAGTGAAGCCTCCTCTCTTTGAGGGTGGCGAAGACTCCCCCGCAGCTTGCGCAGGTGATTTTTTTCTTCTCCTTCAAGATGATTTCCAGTTTTGGAGGAGGCTTCACAAGGTTCTGGACCGGGTGAGTGTACAGAAATGTTCCTCCAAGGTTCACGTAGAAGAGCTTCAGCTTCTGCTGACCGACGTTTGATTTCACAGCAGCATCTGGAACCTTCGACACATCGCTGTTCTCTGAAAGGAACAGAAGAACTTTAGAGAGGAGAGGAAAGTTCTGGGCTCTTCTCTCAACCCTGATCAGGAGCTTCAGAGAGGAAGAGATCTCTAGAGAGAAGAAGAAACAAACCTGCAGGGAGGAACTCCTCATCGATCGTGTCTTCCTCTTCTTCTCTCTCCTCATCTTCTCGTTCTTCATCCTCTCCAGCCGTCTTTTCTGGAGGCTTCTGGAGCATCTTTCTGGAGTCCTCTTCTGCTCTGCTCTGGATCAGGTGTTCGCAGTCCTTCGTGTGTTCCTCTTTCTCCAGCTGCTCCTCGTTCTCCAGCTGCTCCTCGTTCTCGAGGCGCTTCTCCTTCTCCTCAGTGCTGCTTTCAGGCTCCTGAGCGTTAGTGTAGCAGTGAAACATCAGGCTGATCTTCGGGTCATGAAACTCTGTGGCTCTAACAGTCAACTCCTCGTCCTGAAACAGAATGTTTTATGAAGGAGAACTTTAGATCTGTATGGTTCACCCAGAGATAGAAACGGAAGAGACCAGGACTGGAGAAGCTTTCAGACAAGCTCGAGAAGGTCTCAGAGAACACCTTCACAGCACGCCTTTAGAGCCACTAACTCTGTCTCTCAACCGTCAGAAGAACCACATCAACTAGAACTGAAGAGGTCGTGCTAGGCCAAACAATCATGGCCAACGACTTCAGATAATAAAGTATATGAACCTTCAAGAACAAGCAGATTGAAGACTTCAATAAAATATTTCATGTTTTTAACAAAAGACTGAGTTCGAATGGTTGTTTATATTAGACTGAGAGACGTGTGTGTGTGTGCGTGCGCGCAGGCAGTAAGTGGTAGGCTCCGCCCCTCGATCCGCTGCAGCACTCTAGAAAGTCTCTGGATTGAGACCAAGGAAGGAACGGATGTTCTGCCTTCACGCTCGCCTGATTCTGAGTGTGGCTCCACTCCGGTAGCAGTTTACCGAAGAAGAAGAATAGTTTTAGTTTCTTTTTTTATTTTCATGAGTATTTTGGCTAGATAGTTCGGCTTGTTTATAAGCAGCGGAGTGAGATTTCCTCACTGAACATTGTGACGCTGACCTCTCACACGTCTGATCGGAGACGAACAGGTCCCTCATCAGATCCTGCTCTGGCTGAAGCTAACGCTAATGTTCAGGACTTGTCTGAGTGAGCGCTTACTTACGCTTGGAGTCCCTCTTCCTCTCCTTTCAATAGGCACTAAAATTAGGAAACTCTTTATTTGACTTTGTGTCTTTCTTCATCGTGTTTTCCATCACCATACTCGTCTTCGGATCTCCTGAGGGAACTCTACCTCCAACCCACATCACTGAACGATCAGAAGTCTGATTCCTCTGAACGGATCCGATTCTTCAACCCGCTCGTCGCCTCGATGTGCTGCCAAGAAGTCCAGCGACAGAAACGGAAAGGTTTTGCTCGGATCTGTTTTTGCGGTTCAGTTGAATGGTGCAAATATATTTCTGAATGAACGATCGTTTCGGCTCGGATCATAAATTAAATGAATAACTCTTTCTGAGCACGTGGCCTGCGAGACCCCTCAGAGCTCCTGCAGGAGAAACGCTCCTCTAGAACGTCGGTTCCTTGTCCTGGAGGGTTTCTGGAAGTAAAAGGTCTCCACGTGCGCTCTCGGTCTCTATCGATGAAATAAACGAGGAACATTCCTGTAACTTTACAGTCAGAGCTCTGGAGCTTCTCTCACCTGCTGGGCTCCCTTCTCTCGGAGCTTCTCCTCCAGTGATGCCACCTCTTTCTTCAGGAGACAGATTTCACTGATCAGCTCCTCGATATCCAGCATGGACAGATCCGTTCCTACTGCTTTACTGCAGCGCAGCGCCAGCTCCAGCTCCACCTGGACCTCCATCATCTGCTCAGTGAAACGCGCACGAAACTGAAAGAAATGTTTCTATTGGTTAAATCTCCATAAACACTAATTGGACACGTTTAAAACCAATTTAAGGCTATAAACTTGTTTAAAAACGGGATTAAGATAGCTACTTACTCTTCTGACGACGGTTTCCGGTTTCGAATCTTTCTTCTTCGTTGGTTTCGATGTAAACAAACCCACGTCTCAGCGCGCTCTACTGACCAACAGCTGAAATCTGTTAACAAGTTAAATCTATTCTCCTATTTCTGGACATAACATAATTAATCCACGTTATATTTTCACTTTTAAACGCGTAGAAATGTATATAATCGGAAGTTTGCTGCTTTCTGGGGTTTAAAACTATTTCATGTTAGAGTGTGACACAAAGCGTGTTTTCTTGAACAGTTCATATTTAAATCTTTAAAGTCATTTAATGGTTAAATGACGCAGCAAACTCGACTTTTATCACATTCTATTCCGAGCTGAAAAACGAAATCTTTTAGTGGTGTTTGTATTTTACTTTTCTTATTTCTCAATGCCTGAGTTTTTGCAATTTAACAATCGTCATACTATTTGAGTTTATATTATTGTTTCCACAAACGTATCTCTTTCAGTTCTATCAGGAGAATTAGTTTGTGTTAGTTTGTTGTGGATATTTTTAGTAATGTTTGAAGAGTAAAGCTAAAAGACGCGCTTTCCCGCTCCTGGACGGAGAGGGCGCTAAGCGTGTCCTCTGAGCTCAAATCCACCAAACATCTTTATGTAAATGTATTTAAATACGTACATGTATACTTAACAATTACAACATAAGCGTTCCTACAGTTTATATTTTGTCCAGACTACTACACAGAAGGTGGCGGTGATGCATGAAAACGTTAAGTTTGCAAACTGCCATTAAACGTCACACGAAGAAGAAATCTACCGAACAACGAGGAACCGACGATAGATTCGTTCAGAAGGTCTTCCTCTCGGTGAGTGTTTGCCGGATAAACGCGGGTTATAAACATTGTACTGTGTTAAGCTTCAGTTTTCCTCTAGTGTGTGTGTTTAACTGCTCAGTTCAGAGCGAGGAGGAGGTTGAGCTCGAGCGTCTCTCGCTATGTTTACAGACACGAAAGGACTCGTGTCAGCTTCACACATCACTGTAGCTAACACTCGAAGCCAGAGTAGGGTGCACAGAGCACATTTGGGTTATAAGTTGTACTTTAATTGAATTCATAGCCCAAAAATGTAAGCTAAAGAGCTGATTTCCGGTGTGCTCCTGATTGTGAGCAGATGATGGAGGTCCAGCTGGAGCTGGAGCTGGCGCTGCGCTGCAGTAAAGCAGTAGGAACGGATCTGTCCATGCTGGATATCGAGGAGCTGATCAGTGAAATCTGTCTCCTGAAGAAAGAGGTGGCATCACTGGAGGAGAAGCTCCGAGAGAAGGGAGCCCAGCACAACACACAGGTTTGAGAGCGCTTTTCTTCTCTTCATCTTCTACCTTTCTCAGTTTTTCTCTGTTAGAACGTCATGAGAACAGAGTGTGTTATAACTCTGGTAAGATTAACGCTCTTCTCAAAGAGATTGCTTCACAAAGATTTTTATAGATAGATTGTTTTATAGAGATCCTTGTGTCTGGAGCTGAGGTGCTCCGTCTGGAGAGCAGCCAGGCCTGCAGCCTTTGAGGAACGAGTATGAGTAGAATACAGTTGAACTGAGGTTCCTCTAGTACCTCAGCTGAAGCTCCTCAAGGGCTTCTCTCTCCTCCGTTTCTACCAGAGAGCACTCACTGTTTCGTTCTGTGTAATCTTTTGGACATGAGCGTCTGCTGAATATGTCTGAAACCCTCCAGGAGCCGCAGTGGAGCGCCCCAGAGGAAGGTCCCCAGCAGTGTCCCAGCGCCCAGCAGGACCCTGAGATCAGCCTGCACCTGGTGTGCTACAGCGAGGCCGTTCAGGAGAGCGCTCCAGAGGGTGGGCGAGGAGCAGCTGCCAGGAAAACCTCCAAGAGAGCAGCGGCCAGAGCACCCTCCGTCCCACGAGAGGAGACCAGCAGAGAGGAGAAACCTCACCGAAGGGACGCTGAGGATGAGCGGGGGGAGGAGAACGACAAGGACTTCGTTCTTTCAGGTGTGTCCCAGAGCAATCATGATGGTCCTCCGCTTCTTGTGCTAGAGAGGCAGCATCTGAACTCCTCTCTCCTCAGCGTGGCAGTAACAAGACAGTGTAACATGTTCCCTTCCTTTCAGATGAAAACGTGGGCTCGAGCGATGAGGAAACAGCCACAACGTCTGCTGAGCTTCAGCAGAGCGTGAGCTTCTCCTGTTCCACCTGCGGAAGAACCTTCAGGAAGCACGGAAACCTAATCCGGCACGAGCGCACGCACACCGACCTGCAGGTGTTCACCTGTAAGACCTGCAGCGTCTGCTTCCCGAACCTGAAGGAGCTGCGCGCGCACTCCAGAGAGCACCGAGCGAAGAAGGAGTTCCACTGCGAGCAGTGCGGCAAGGTCTGCTTCTCCTCGGGGAACCTGAAGAGCCACATGAAGAAGCACACCGGAGAGAAACCATTCGACTGCCACCAGTGCGGCAATCACTTCAGCTCCAAACAGGCTCTGAGGGTACACTGGCGCATCCACACCGGGGAGAAACCCTACCAGTGCACCCTCTGCCAGCGCCGCTTCCGCGACGGCACGCAGTTCAAGTCTCACATGCGCTCGCACGGCAGCGAGCGTCCGTTCCAGTGCAGCGACTGCGGGAAGACCTTCAAGCAGCCCGTGTGTCTGCTCATGCACCAGAAGATCCACGGCGAGAAGAAGCTGCAGTGCAAGCACTGCGAGAAGCGCTTCCGCCACATGGCGCACCTGCGCCGACACGAGCGCCTGCACTCCGGAGAGAAACCCTACCTGTGCCCCCACTGCGGCAAGAGCTTCAGCGACCCTGCTCACTTCAGGGTGCACCAGCGGGTCCACACCGGCGAGCGGCCGTACCGCTGCAGCGTCTGCTACAAGAGCTTCCGGCAGCACACCAACCTGCTGAAGCACCAGCGCATCCACAGCGGAGAGAGACCCTTCAAGTGCGCGCAGTGCGACAAGAGCTTCGCCCGCGGAGACGTGCTGAGGATCCACGAGCGCGTGCACACCGGGGAGAAACCCTACCACTGCGCTATCTGCGGAGAGAGATTTGCGTACCTCGCCGGCTTTCAGACGCACCAGAACAAACACGTCCGAGAGCAAGCGGACCTGTGAGGCGGAGCGCTGGGACCTTCTAGATCAGTGTGGAGGAGGAAGAGCTCGCCTCCGCTGTATTCAGAGCGCTTCCACACAGACGCAGCTGAACTACATGCTTCACAGACACTTAAAAACAATAACTTCAGACAAACATAATTCAGCTAAAAAGGATGCACACAACAAGAACAGTAGAAAGGATTCTCACTCTGGGTTATAATCAAAGAAATTACATTTACATTTCTGCATTTAGCAGACGCTTTTGTCCAAAGTGACTTACAGAAGAGAGAGATGATCTGAGATCTTTTACACAGTCAGAGTCTCTCTCAGCTTCTCATAATAGAAGTATAGGCTGATCAATAAACCACAGCAGGAAGAGAATAGAGAGAGAGAGAGAGAGAGAGAGAGAGAGAAAGGAGGAAAAAGTTCTTTTTTTATAGTAGGTGTTCTCTGAAGAGAAGAGTTTTCAGTTGCTTTTTGAAAGCTGTTAGTGTTGCTGCTTTCCTGACTGGATCAGGAGTTTGTTCCAGCATTCAGGGACAGTGAGAGAGAAGGTTCTGCTGAGAGATCTTCTGCCCTTGTGGGATGGAACCACGAGAGGAGGAGCTTCTGGAGGTAGACAGGGGCTGATCTGGAGATAGCTTTGTGCTTCAGCGATTTGATCTTAACACGAGCTGTGATGAGGAGCCAATGAAGAGTGATGAAGAGGGGAGTAACATGAGCTCGTTTCGGTTCCTTGAAGATAAGACGAGCTGCAGAGTTCTGGATCATCTGCAGAGGTTTGAGCGCATTTGCTGGAGGTCCTGCTAGGAGAGCGTTGCAGTAGTCCAGACGTCTGCTGATCAGTGAAGTCAGAGAGGTCTCCGGGGGAGGTTGGGGTGGACAGAGGAGTGAGTTGAAAGTCCTGAAGAGCTTTCGGCTGTCCTTGGCACGTTCAATCTTGTCGTTGTAGTATGTTGTCTTCGCGTCTTGTACCTTGCTTGAGAAGGTTGAGAGTGCAGTTTGGTACGCTTCGAGGTCTGCGCTCTGCTGATCTGAGGGTGGACCTCTGTTCCTGGAGAGCGTGCGACAGCCGAGGGTTTGATGGTGTTATTCTGGCTGGTCTGGAAGAGAGAGGGCATAGTTGATCGAGGCATGGAGCGAGTGTGGAGCAGAAACGGTTAGTTGCATCGTGAGTGTTTAAAGAGGAAAAGTTTCCAGGTGTTAAGAGAGAAGAGGACACAGCTGAAGAAAAGAGAGAGGGATCAAGGGTACGATATCTCAGCGTGATGACCTTTCTAACTTCTAGCTATCTAAAACTAACAGAGGAAGGTTCTTCATTAAGAGCTTAACACGGAGCTGAAGGCCAGACAGAGAGAGCAAGCGCTCGCTCTACTCCACTGCAGCCACTCACAGAGCTCCTGCTCTCTGAAGCCTTGACGTGAGGTTAGAACATATCAGCGGCGCGTCGAGCTTCTCCGAGGGTCAGCGTGAGCTCAGAGATCGTAGAGTAGACGCACAGCTAGAAGTCCTCGTAGGTGCTCGGATGGGGTCGATAGATGGTGGCATCAGGCATCGCCGCTGGCAGGTGGACATCACGACCGGCTCTTCTCACTCGTGAACCAGCGCTAGCGTGTTCTTCTGCGGTGCAGACGTTAATCAGAGATGGTCCCATCGCGTGAGAGGAGCTCAACGTCTCGCGGAGTTCATCCTGATTCCTCCTGGAGCTCCTTCAGCTCCTCTCCACCCATCTTCTGGTGTTCTCCTGCTCTCGTGGCCAGCGCTCTTCACGCTGCTGCTGCTGCTCTGATCGGAAGCTGATGAAATAAAGACGCACCGCTCTTCTGTTACTTTCATTTCTTTATCTGAGATCAAAGTAAATCTAACTTTAATTTAAGTCTCTTTAATTCTTTACCAAATGGATTTCTTGAAAGATATAAAAAGTTTGATTTAAGTGTGTTTTATTTTGTTATGCTTATTGTAATAAAAGTGTGTTTCTGTTAAGGTGTTTTGTTCAACGTTTTATTTAAATCTGTTTCATTAAAAGGATTTCCTGGTTTTTTTCTCCCTATTTTCCTTCCTTTCTTTCTCCCATACTTCCTATTTACTTCTTTTCTTCCTTCCATCCTTTCCTATTTATTTCTTCCTTACTTCCTTAGTTATTTGTTTAATTGTTCCTTACTATTCCTTTCTCATTTCTTTACTTTCTTACTTCATCCCCCTTTCCTTTCTTGCTTCCTTCATTTCCTTATTAGTTTTATTTTCTTAATTCCTTATTTCTTTCCTTCCTTACTTCCACCATTTTGTTTCCTTTTCCCCTTCTTTCTTGTTTCTTTCTTCCTCTTTTTCTTCCCCTCATTGCTTTCGTCCAACATTATTTGTTTGTTTTCTTTTTCCTTCTGTATTTCTTTCCTTTCTTCCTTATTTTATGTATTTTATTCCTTCATCCCTTTTCCTTCCTTTCTTTTTTCCTGTGATAGTAAATGTTCTGTGTGTGATTCTTTCTGTGCTGGAGGAGCTGAAGATGCTTTCTGCGCAACCCTGGAGCTCCGTCCTCCTCTGAACGGAGGTTCTCTTGCGGCGAGGTTCTCCTCTGAACGGAGGTTCTCTTGCGGCGAGGTTCACTTCTGAACGGAGGTTCTCTTGCGGCGAGGTTCTCCTCTGAACGAAGGTTCTCTTGCGGCGAGGTTCTCCTCTGAACGGAGGTTCTCTTGCGGCGAGGTTCTCCTCTGAACGGAGGTTCTCTTGCGGCGAGGTTCTCCTCTGAACGGAGGTTCTCTTGCGGCGAGGTTCTCCTCTGAACGAAGGTTCTCTTGCGGCGAGGTTCTCCTCTGAACGAAGGTTCTCTTGCGGCGAGGTTCTCCTCTGAACGGAGGTTCTCTTGCGGCGAGGTTCTCCTCTGAACGGAGGTTCTCTTGCGGCGAGGTTCTCCTCTGAACGGAGGTTCTCTTGCGGCGAGGTTCTCCTCTGAACGGAGGTTCTCTTGCGGAAAGGTTCTCCTGTGAGCGGAGGTTCTTCTCTGAGCAGCGGTTCTCCATCTCTGAGACCTGTTCCTCTGCTCTGAGGGGAGATTCTCCTGTGAGCGGAGGTCATCCTCTGAGAGGAGGTTCTTCTCTATGCGGAGGTTGTCCTCTGAGCATAGGTTCTCTTTTGAGGCGAGGTCCTCCTCTGAGCAGCGGTTCTCCATCTCTGAGACCGGTTCCTCTGCTCTGAGGGACCCTGGAGCATGTTCACTGATGAAGATCTGATGCTTTGATCTCAGGATCACGAGTCTGGCTCCGGGGCCCCTGTGCACGTCTGGGGCCCTCGCTGTGATGATGATCACCTTGAAGCGTGTTTTCGGTTCTAGTGATGATAAACGAGAGGATAAATCTGATCTAATGGTGAAGATCTCCTGAGGGTTCTTTACTGGAGCCGAAGAGTTATTCTCTGTGTGTTCTATTACAGTTATTTAACATCTTATTCCATTTATTTATTTCTGTACATCTTAACGACTTATTGATCTGGATTATTCATTTATATTTACTTCAGTTTTTTGTTTATTGTTTTAGTTGTGTTTTAAATTCAGTTTGATTAAAAAATGTCTTTATTCAATGTATTTGTTATTAAACGTATTATTTTATTTGTGTACTGTCTGTGTATTTTAATCATGTTTCTTTGTTTAGTTTGTGTAGAGAGTTTAAATTCGTTTCTGGTTATTTATTCTCTGCGTTATTTGCCTGAAGATGCTCTGAATAGCTCTGCCGCAGCGCCACCTGGTGTTCAGGAGACACCCGGCGCTCCCGTTACATGAGTTTAATTAAAGGTTCATGAAACTGAGGCAAGTATTCTGAGATTTTGATTTAAGTGTTAAACAAGTGAGATTGGATTAAAGCACTTCTGGCCCGGTGCATCCAAAAACAGGTTCTTTTCGTTGTTTATCAACGCGGCTCTGCTCCGGTTCTCTTCCGGCTCAGTCAGCGCGTACGCTCTTCATTGAGATGAGCTGCATCAGCGCTTCATCTGATTGGTTAGTGGGCGGAGCTTCGGTCAGTGGGCGTGGCTACAGCATCGAGTCGTTTTGAGCTCCAGAAAAAAGAAACCAGGATTCCTTTTTTCTTTTTTAAATTCCTTAAAAAAATATATATAAATAAATAAAGAAGGAAACAGGGTTCCAGGAACATGAAGCGATCTGAAGACAACTCGAGGAGAGTTTCTGATGAGCAACGACTCGAGAACACGAGAGAAAATGAGACTCAAATCTGAAACGACAGCATTGATTATTACCTCCTGCGCTCCGCCCCGTATAACACCACCCAGACCCTGAATCTCCTGATATGGAGGATGTTTGGTGGTTCGGCAGACAAGCAGTTGGATCTGGGTTCAGGTGTTTCCATTTGGAGGCAGTCCTCCTCTGCAGACTCCGCCACAGGTGCCCTTTGGCTTATTTTGAGACCATGTTCGGCTTATTTGAGCCCACAGCTTTCGGCTTATTTGATCCCAGCGTTCGGCTTATTTGAGCCAGCGTTCGCTTATTTGAGCCCACGTTGGCTTATTTGGAGCCAGTGCTTCGGCTTATTTTGAGCCCAGCGTTGGCTTTTTGAGCCCAGCGTTCGGCTTATTTGGCCAGCGTTCTCTTAGTGCCTTTGGCTTATTTGAGCCCAGTGTTTGGTTATGAGGACCGACGTTCGGCTTATGGAGCCCAGCCTTCGGCTTATTTGAGCCCAGTGTTTGGCTTATTTGAGCCCAGTGTTTGGCTTATTTGAGACCAGTGTTCGGCTTATTTGAGACCAGCGTTCGGCTTATTTGAGCCCAGTGTTTGGCTTATTTGAGACCAGCGTTCGGCTTATTGGAGCCCAGCCTTCGGCTTATTGGAGCCCAGCGTTTGGCTTATTGGAGCCCACGCGTTTGGCTTATTGTAGCCAGCGTTGGCTTATTGTAGCCCAGCGTTAGCTTGACGGTTGATTTTTGAGCCCCAGCGTCGGCTTATTTTGAGCCCACGTTCGGCTTATTTGAGCCCAGCTTCGGCTTATTGGGAGCCCAGCGTTGGCTTTATTTTAGACCAGCGTTCGGCTTATTGGAGCCCAGCCTTCGGCTTATTGAGCCCAGCCTTCGGCTATTTGACCAGCTTGACTTATTGAGCCCAGCGTTCGGCTTTATTTTTGAGCCAAGGCCGTCCGGCTTATTTGAGCCCAGCGTTCTTTTGGCTTCCTATTTGAGCCCAGGCTTCGGCTTATTTTGAGACCAGCGTTCGGCTTATTTGAGACCAGCGTTCGGGGCTTATTTGAGACCAGCGTTCGGCTTATTTGAGCCCAGCGTTTGCTTATTTGAGCCACTTCGCATGTTTTATTGAACCAGCGTTCGCTTATTGGAGCCCGCGCTTTGCTATTTGAGACCAGTGTTCGCTTATTGAGCCCAGTTGTCGGCTTATTTGAGCCCACGTTCGGCTTTATGAGCCAGCGTTTTGGCTTATTTGAGACCAGTGTTCGGCTTATTTGAGACCACACGTTCGCTTATTTTGAGCCCAGCGTTCGGCTTATTTGAGACCACGTTCGCTTTTGGAGCCCAGCCTTCGGCTTATTTGAGACCATGTTCGCTTATTTGAGCCCACGTTTGGCTTAGTTGAGCCCAGCTTTGTATTTGAGAGCCCCGCGTTCGGCTTATTTGAGCCCAGCGTTTTCGGCTTATTTGAGACCAGGTGTTCGCTTATTTGAGCCCAGCGTTTGGCTTATTTTGAGCCCAGCGTTCGGCTTATTGACCCAGCGTTCGGCTATTTGAGCCCAGCGTTTGGCTTATTTGAGCCCAGTGTTTTGGCTTATTTGAGACCAGCGTTCGGCTTATTTGAGCCCAGTGTTTGGCTTATTTTGAGCCCAGTGTTCGGCTTATTTGACCCAGTGTTTGGGCTTATTTGAGACCAGTGTTCGGCTATTGAGACCCAGCGTTCGGCTTATTGAGCCCACAGCCACGTTCGGCTTTTTGACCCAGCTTCGGCTTATTTGAGACCAAGCGTTCGGCTTATTTGAGGCCCAGCGTTCGGCTTATTTGAGCCCAGTTTGGCTATTTGAGCCCAGTGTTGGCTTATTTGGAGCCCAGTTGTCGTGCTTATTGAGACCAGCGTTCTCGGCTTATTTGAGCCCAGTGTTTTGGCTTCATTCTTATTGAGCCAGCGTTCGGCTTATTGGAGCCCAGCCTCGGCTTATTTTGAGCCCAGGCGTTCGGCTTATTTGAGCCAGCGTTCGGCTTATTGAAGCCCAGCCTTCGGCTTATTTGAGACCAGTGTTTCGTCTTATTTGAGCCCAGCGTTCCGGCTTATTTATGAAGCCCAGCGTTCGGCTTATTTGAGCCCAGCGTTCGGCTTATTTGAGACCAGCGGTTTGGCGGCTTATTTGAGACCAGCGTTCGGCTTATTGAGCCCAGCCTTCGCTTATGTGGCCAGTGTTCGGCTTATTGAGCCCAGCGTTTCGGCTTATTGAGCCCAGCGTTCGGCTATTTGATCCAGCGTTTGGCTTATTTGAGACCAGCGTTCGGCTTATTGGACCCAGCCTTCGGCTTATTTGAGCCAGCGTTCGGCTTATTTGAGCCCAGCGTTCGGCTTATTTGAGCCCAGCGTTGGCTTATTTGAGCCCACGTGTCGGCTTATTTGAGCCAGCCCAGCGTTCCGCTTATTTGAGCCAGTGTTGGCTATTTGAGACCAGCGTTCGGCTTATTGAGCCCAGCTTCGGCTTATTTGGAGCCCAGCGTTCGGCTTATTTGAGACCAGCGTTCGGCTTATTGGAGCCAGCTTCGGCGTATTTGAACCAGTGTTCGGCTTATTTGAGCCCACGCGTCGGCTTATTTGAGCCCAGCGTTCGGCTTATTTGAGCCACGTTCGCTTATTTGAACCCAGCGTTTGCTTTATTTGAGACCAGTGTCGGCTTATTTGAGCCCAGCGTCGGCTATTTGGCCCATGTTCGGCTTATTTGAGCCACAGCGTTTGGCTTATTTGACCGTGTTCGGTTAACCATCGTTGGCTATTGGGAGCCCAGTGGCTTATTTGAGCCAGCGTTCGGCTAATTTGGAGCCCAGCCTTCGGCTTATTGAGCCCAGCGTTCGGCTTATTTGAGACCAGCTTCGGCTTATTGGAGCCCGCCTCGGCTATTTGACGCAGTGTCGGCTTATTTGAGCCCAGCGTTTCGGCTTATTTGAGCCCAGCGTTCGGCTTATTTGAGCCCAGCGTTCGGCTTATTTGAACCACGGGTGGCTTTATTTGAGACCAGCGGTCGGCTTATTGAAGCCCAGCTTCGGCTTATTTGAGCCAGTGTTCGGCTTATTGAGCCCAGCGTTCGGCTTATTTTGAGCCCAGCGTTCGGCTATTTAGACAGCGTTTGGCTTATTGTGAGACCAGCGTTCGGCTTTATTGGAGCCAGCCTTCGGCTTATTTGAGACCATGTTCGGCTTAGTTGAGCCAGCGTTCGCTTATTGAGCCCAGCGTTGCTTATTGGAGCCCAGCGTTCGGCTTATTTGACCCAGCGTTCGCTATTTGAGCCAGTGTCGGCTTATTTGAGCCCAGCGTTCGGCTTATTTGAGACCAGTGTTCGGCTTATTTGGCCCAGCGTTCGGCTTATTTGAGACCAGTGTCGGCTTATTTGAGCCCAGCGTTCGGCTTATTGACCAGTTTCGGCTTATTTGAGCCCGCGTTCGGCTTATTTGAGACCAGTGTTTCGGCTTATTTGAGCCCAGCGTTCGGCTTATTTGAGACCATGTTCGCTTATTTGGCCCAGCGTTCGGCTTATTTGAGACCAGTGTTTCGGCTATTTTGCCCATAGGTTCGGCTTTTTGAGACCAGGTTCGGCTTATTTGAGCCCGCGTTCGGCTTATTTGAGACCAGGTGGCTTTTGGCCCAGCGGCTTATTTGAGCCCAGCGTTCGGCTTATTTGAGACCACAGCGTTCGGCTTATTTGAGCCCAGCGTTTCGGCTTATTTGAGACCAGTGTTTCGGCTTATTTGAGCCCCAGGCGTTCGGGCTTATTTGAGCCCAGCCTTCGGCTTATTTGAGCCCAGCGTTCGGCTTATTTGAGCCCAGCGTTCGGCTTATTTGAGACCACAGCGTTTGATTTTGACCAGCGTTCGGCTTATTGGAGCCCAGCGTTCGGCTTATTTGAGCCCAGCGTTCGGCTTATTTGAGACCAGTGTTCGGCTTATTTGAGCCCAGCGTTCGGCTTATTTGAGACCAGTGTTCGGCTTATTTGAGCCCAGCGTTCGGGCTTATTTGAGACCAGTGTTCGGGCTTATTTGAAACCCAGCGTTCGGCTTATTTGAGCCCAGCCTTCGTCTTATTTGAGAGCCACGCGTTCGCTTATTTGAGCCCAGGTTCGGCTTATTTGAGCCAGCGTTTGGCTTTTGAGACCAGCGTTCGGCTTATTGAGCCCAGTCTTCGGCTTATTTGAGACCGGTTCGGCTTATTTGAGCCCAGCGTTTGGCTTATTTGGAGCCCATGCGTTACGGCTTATTTGAGCCCAGCGTTCGGCCTTATTTGAGACGCAGTCGTTCGGCTTATTTGAGACCAGGCTTGGCTTATTGAGCCCAGCGTTCGGCTTATTTGAGACCAAGTCGTTCGGCTTATTTGAGACCCAGCGCTTCGCTTATTTGAGACCAGTTGGTTTCCAGGCTTATTTGAGCCCAGCGTTTGGCTTATTTGAGCCCGCCGTTCGCTTTGTACGCGTTGGCTTATTTGAGCAGCGTTCGGCTTTTTGAGACCAGTGTTCGCGGCTTATTTGAGCCCAGCGTTCGGCTTATTTGAGACCACGTTTCGCTTCTTTGACCAGCGTTCGGTTATTTGAGACGCATTGTTCGCTTATTTGAGCCCAGCGTTTGCTTATTTGAGCCCAGCCGTTCGGCTTATGTTACCAGGTTCTTTTCGGCGTTTTTGAGCCCAGCGTTCGCTTATTTAGACCGTGTTCGGCTTATTTGAGACAGTGTTCGGCTTATTTGAGCCGCAGCGTTCGGCGTATTTGAGACCAGTGTTTCGGCTTATTTGATAGCCAGGCGTTCGGCTTATTTGAGCCGCAGCGTTCGGCTATTTGAGACCAGCGTCTTATGGCCGGCTTATTTGAGACCAGCGTTCGGCTTATTTGAACCAGGTGTTCGGCTTATTGGAGCCCAGCAGGTTCGCTTATTGGACCCATCGTTCGGCTTTTTTAAGCCAGCATCCGTTCGGACTCTATTCTTCGCATCCTTTTGAGACCAGTGTTCGGCTTATTTGCCCAGCGTTCGGGCTTATTTGAGCCAGTGTCGGCTTATTTGAGACCAGTGTTCGGCTTATTATTGAGCCCAGCGTTGCGCGGCTATTTGAGACCAGTGTTCGGCCTTATTGGACTCGAGCGTTCGGCTTATTGGCCCCAGGTTCGGCTTATTTGAGACCCAGTGTTCGCTATTGAGCCCAGCGTTCGGCTTATTTTGAGCCAGCGTTCGGCTTATTTAAGACCAGCGTTCGGCTTATTTGAGACCAGCGTTCGGTCGCTTATTTGAGACCATGCACTTGGCTTATTTGGAGCGACCAGCGTTCGGCTTATTTGAGACCAAGTGTTCGGCTTATTTGAGCCCACGTTGGCTTATTTTGAGCCCAGCGTTCGGCTTATTTGAACCCCAGTCCAGCGTTCCTTAATTTGAGACCAGCGTTTTGGCTGTATTTGAGCCCAGCGTTCGGCTTATTTGAGACCAGTGTTCGGCTTATTTGAGCCCACCGTTCGGCTTATTTGAGACCAGTGTTCGGCTTATTTGAGCCCAGCGTTCGGCTTATTTGAGCCCAGCGTTCGGCTTATTTGAGCCCAGCCTTCGGCTTATTTGAGCCCAGCGTTTGGCTACTTTCTGCCAACCATATGGCTAATTTGAGCACTGCCTTCAACTAATTTCCCAGTTGAAGGCATTCTACAATAATTACAAATTTGAGCATAGTGCTGTCATATGTCATACAATTTCAGCCCAGCTTTCTTTCTAATTTTTCTATTCTAACATTCTCGAAATTTTTTGAGCCCACAATTAACGAATTTCATTCAAAATTTTCATTTCATTCAGCCCGCT